>JAJPGS010001419.1:1880000-2355000 GCA_028654335.1 Alnus rubra | reverse complement strand
TCAGCCCTCAAAGGTGTTAAAACAAGAGAGAAATAGCTTGGAGTTTCTTTTGCATCACTTTTGTGGAGTTACCATTAACAAAGAGTACATCTTTTTAGTTAATTTTCCTATTCCCTTTATCTACTGCAGGTTATGGTTTGACTTCTTCTACTTCTTATGTAAACTAGGCAAGCTCATCCTTTTCGGCTAATAGAGACACTGCTTAAAAATTCAAACACGTGAAAATAAAAAATAAAAGTAAAAATTTAAAAACAGCTCAACTTCAGTAAACCCAAAAACAACTCTATATACTACCACATTCTTGTTTACATGCATTGTTCTTTTATTTATTTTTCTTCTTTACAAAGAAAAAAAAAACAAAAAAGTTTTGGATCTAAGATCTAAACTTTCAAACCCTAAAAGATACTACCCATTATCTACAAAATAGAAGAGAAGAACCCATCACGTCTGAAATTTACAGATCTATGAAAAAAAATTCTTACCTCATAGTTAACACAACCGTAAAACAACCAGCCAAAATTATCCTCAATGAAAGAAGTCTTCAAAGTTGCAGGTACTCCACAATGACACATGGGCTCCCCAGATGTTGCTTTGCTCCTTAGTGAATACGACATTTTTGCTCTTCAGAAAGTTGACTCCTCCTTCTAGAGCTCCCTGCTGTTTGAAGTTGAAGTGGGAGACAAGCTTTGAAAAATGACGTGAAGCTTCTATTTGTTTCCTTTTTTGAATTGTTTTCTTTTTCTTTTTCTTTTTTGGTATATTCATCCTTTCAAAACTGAAGCTGAGGGAAAAAGGGGGAGAAAAATGGGTTAGACGGCACATGATGCGCATATGAGGCGTTCCTGTAAACAAGGTAGTTGCATGCTCTCTTTTGGTCGAAGTGTCAGTTTGTGGTGCCAGGTTGACAGTTGATGGTAGTTCATAAGGGGAAAATGTAATTACCCCTATATTTTTGCTTTCAAAAGACCACATCAATTTTTGGCACAGTTGGCAGGGACTGTTTAACGGTTGCGTTAGTAAAGATTAAATCTACGCTTAATTATTTTTTGTTTCTTTTTATTTATTTTTTTGTTTCTCTTCATTTCAGTTTCTATTTTTTCTTTTCTTTTCCCTCTCAGTTTTTCTCAATCAGGTCCAACGCATCCAATGGTCTACGATCGAGTGCACCTTCCCAGATCAGTAGTACTAAAGCTACTGCACTGCAAAGAGCTGTACACCTGAACTTTTTATGATTTTATTTATTTATTTCATATATATATATGTTTGTGTTACTTAGTTATGATAGGTCGCTGTTCTTTTTCACTTTTATCTTTGTGAACTTTACCTTGAAACATGGCTATTGTAATGCCCCGCCTTTTACAAAAATGCATAAGTGAAAATTTTCGATTTCCATGTGACATTACGAAATCATTAGAGTTGAGATTCGGCAGCGAAAAATATTTTTTTCTCAAAGACTTGGGAATATAACACATCAAAACTAACTGAATTACCTCAATATATAAATAATATAATTTGACATTCTCACATAATAATTACACACAAGGCATTAACATATGTGCCAAATGCGGCACTAATAATATGTAACCATTATTTTAACCTAGAGTAAACCAACATATAAAATATTACATATTTAAAGAAAATGCATAAAGATAGATTCTGCTAGAGACATAAAAAGGAATGGACTAAGCATGGTAGTCCATCACACAAAAGATGTGGTATTTAGCCTCATCCACACTCATCAGGATTAGCACAAAGATCCTGGTAATCTTAGTACTCCTCATCCACAGCTCCTGCACAATCATTTATGTGATTGTGGTTATCACCACAATCCCATATTGTAATCAAGTGAGTCAACTGTTTTCAATAATATAATGAATTACTTATTTATTCAAAAATACGCAGTACAACAATATGATGTAATGAAAGTTTTATATGCACATTCTTAATTATTTTCTTTACGCACACTCGTTCCAGGGCAATTAAATCCTTGTTCGTCTTAGCGACTATTTATTGGAGCACAGACTCTCTTACCATATTTTATTAGCTTTTTCCGCACTAGTAGTCAAAGTAGCGTACTTAGTACATTGGTCGCCTTCAACAAGCCAAGCACATTGACCATCCCAACAGTCAATTAAGTAGCCATAACTTGCCTAGTATATTGATCATCCCAACAGCCAACTTATATTTATTATTGTTTTTCGCACAGACGGTATGCCTGTTCATTGGTCATCACGACAACCAACTTATTATTAACCTTGCATAATAATTAATCATAACAGTATGCAATATTCTATTCATGCGCATATAATTAACTAAAGCAGAAACCACAATATTATGGAAACCATCATCACTCTCAATAAGTATTTTAGAAATACGTACAATACTTTAGTACAGTCCTTAGTTCAACTGCTACAATAAATACCCATATACCAGAGATGATATATTTATTAGTTTCTTTTCTAATCATAATACACTTCATAAACATGAGTTTTAAGGAACTTATTACTATTGTCATGGCTTTAACCATATAAATTAAAAGTCAATTAATTATCACAATCATCAAAGAAACATATTCCTAAAACATAGGACATAGCTAAATTAATAGTGAAATGACACAGAAAATTAGTTTAAACCTATATGGTCATGATACAGTTAAAACTCATAGAGTTCACAATAAAGTTTTGCAACCCAAAATAGCTAAATTATTAATTAAACAACATTAGAGCAAGTACTGACTAAAATAGGGAAGTCATAGTTCACAGTTATTTTTAACTAGAACAGTGAGATACCAAAATAAGTTTAAGCCAACATGTGACTTATTTTACCAACAATCAAGAATTATACAACTCAATCAAAAAATAGAGTTTATAATACTTTTAAAAATATACAGGCACAAAGTTGCATGCATAAAACGCAGACCTTGTAAGGAAATAAATGCAAAAAAAAAAAAAAAGGGAGAGGAAATAACAAATGCAATAAAGATAAAAGTGCTTGACAACTTGTCTGGGTGCTTCTTGAGCCTTCCACCGCTTCAATCAAGCTTGGGACACGCGCATTACCTTGTTTGACTAAAAGAGCTATTTGAAATGAATGGCCCTTATATGTTGTATGAACACCTTTTGTCTTCTTCCTTAGTCATTTCCCCTTTGAAGATATGTTGCGCATTAAGCACCCATAACACTGACCACATAGTACATTGGGGGCAACCATCACACGTGTTTGCCAGCCATTGGATGGTGGTCTTGTGCCGTTTTAAGGGTTGGAGAGGGTGGATCTGGTTGGGGGTGATGTGAATTTTAAATGTACTCACAAGTGCACGAATCGTTTGCAGTTAATGGATTGCAAGTGCGAGGTCGATCCCACAGGGAATTGCGTTTTTGCAAACAAAATTTAAATCCAAATTAATTTAATCCTAACCTAGTTCCAAAAATTAAGAGATTGTTTTTGTGAATAAAAATCAAAAGCATAAACAAAATTAACTAGAGTGAATGTAATCAAATAAAAAAAGGCACTAAGGTATCGGAATCCGCACTCACAAACTCATAGCAACATATTTTCATGATCAATAATATTTTCCAAAGTTCTCACAATAAAATCTTAAGTATGTTTTACTTTTGCTTCAAATAATTAATCAAAACCATCCCATGTATCTATTCTTTACCCAAATCACAAAAGAAATCCAATTTAAATTAAATCATCAAGTGTATCCGTAAATCACAGCAAGATATCCAATTTAAATCAAAACATCAATTGTATCCGTAGAATAAATCACAAGAGATATCCAATTTTTTTAAACAAAGAAAACCAAGCACAATCAATTCTATGGAACTATCCTAAATCATCAAATGTATCCTTGAATCACAAAAGATATCCAAGAATCATTCCACAAAATTGAATTAAAGTAAAACAATTGAAAATCAAACTCATTAAAATTGGAAAATATTACATTACATGAGAATATTGTTGCTAATCATAAGTGAGGCTTCATCCTCAACCTTAGTTGAGAATTTAGCCTCTCATGGCTAAAAGTAACATGCTAACTTGAATTGAAAACATTAAAAATTAAAAGAACTTACAAGAAAAATTGTTGCAAGAAGACACCAAAATTTTGCTCTACCCTCACACACCTTTTTCTTGAAGCTTAGAGGTCTATTTATAGGGAGAAAACAAATCCTAGAAGCCCTAGAATTTCTAGTAAAATCGGAGGTTAGTCTCCTAGTTTGAGTAGGAAACTCAAAACACAATCCAAGAAGGAAAAGGACTCCAAATCCGTCCAGAATTACGGTCTTTTATTGCAGAGCAATTTTTGCATAGCAAAAGTCAGAAATAGGAAAATTCTATTTCACAAGGATTTGTAGAAAATTGATCTAGCTTTCCAACGTCGCTTGATTCACTTCAATCGGATATTTGAGCTGAAAGTTATGGCCAAAATACTATGACATGTGCAGAATTTGAATTCTAATCTGATTTTGACTCCAATTAGAGAAGTTCCGATTTAGTCATCTCCTTGATTTGATTGAACATAACCACATCATCTAGGTCTTCTCAAAGTGTGCTTTCTTTCACCATAAAGCTATTGTTTTCTCTCAATGACCTGCAAAATACTAAAATACCAAAACTAACAAAAAACATTAGAAAATAATAAAATTAAAGGTTTAGTAAATGCAAATTAAGGGGTCCACATATGCAATATTGACACTCATCAAATACCCCCAAACTTACATTTTACTAGTCCCTTAGCAAAACAAAACAAAACATAAAATGAAAGCATGAAATATAAATCCTCTTTCGTGGGAGAGACGATTGCATTTAGCATATGCAACAAGCCTTTTAAACCCCTAGGACTCCCTAGAGGACGAGTGAAGTCTCGTGAGGGTTTGCCAGGAATGATACCCACAAACATTATAAAGCATTATGTTGTTGACAAACAATGACTTCTATACAAAAACATGGTTCATACATCATGAGCAAGTTTAACAAGATGAACATCACACTCACATCATTAAGACATAAAAAATCATTTAACTCATAGTTGGAAAATTGAGACAACTCATGCTCAAATAAGTGTAAAGTGAGATTAACATAGATTCATGAGGTTTCAATTTTTCTCAAAGCTTGTGTACCCCAAAATTCATAGGAATCTTGTCAGATGAAACAACCAAGGCTTAAATCAAAAGAGGTTTTTTTTTTTTTTTTTTTTAATAGGCTGTGCAATGTCTGACTCCCTTAAGCTTTCTAATTGACCTATGTAACGAGTGTTGGGCCAATGACTCTCAAACCAGATGGTTTCAGGGCACTAGATGTAGAAACATCCTAAAGGCTTAATTACTCAAGTCAAAAAGGCTACGAAGTCAAACTAACCATACGATCAACCAAATTGAATTTCTCATCTTTTGACGCGAACACTCAATGCTTAGTGAGGCAAGAGGCCCAGTTACTCAATGAGAAGTCAAACTGGTGATATTATTAATTTTTTCGTTCTTTTCTTCTTCTTTTCTTTTCTTTTCTTTTTTTTTTCTTTTTTTGAATTTAAGCCAAGATTTCATCAACAAATCATCCTATAAATCTCAATATACACATTCCTCAATTCAAATTTCATACCTCACAGAACCAATGTTAATGTGCTTGTGATAAATAATTCAAACAAGTGAAGTCTCTCTAATCCAACAGATGAGTCAAAAAAATTCAGATTTATAAAGATATGCAGTGTTCAATGTGTTAAACAAACCAATGATATGCAAACCACAGTTGAGATGTAATCATACTCAAACAACAACATAACAAATTTTATTTATTTATTTATTTATTCAAAAGCAATGAAAATAACAACAAAAACACCAACAAAAATAATAAAAATAACAAACAAAAATGTCTACCCCACCCCCTAACTAAAATGACACATTGTCCCCAATGTGACCAGAAATACAATACTGAATGGGTGATGTAAGTTGGGTGTACCGTAGAAGAACGCTCCCCCCAAACTTGAATGGCAGACACTTGTCTTAAAAAACACAACAAAAGCAAAACAAACAAACAAACAAAAATAAAGTGACAATAAAATAAAAGGAAAGGTGGGTTGCCTCCCACAAGCGCTAAGTTTACCGTCTTTAGCCAGACCCAGCAGCATATGAGGATCAGTGAGGATAAATTGGGTCCTCCAAGGGCATTTCTTCAATCTCAGGGATCTTCAACTCTAGAAACGGTTTTAGTCGTTGACCATTTACCTTGAAAGTGTCTCCATTCTTTGGATCTTCTATCTCAATGGCTCCATAAGTGAAAACTGTACGAACTAAGAATGGTCTAGTCCATCTAGATTTTAGCTTTCCTAGGAATAGATGCAAACGTGAATTGTAAAGGAGGACTTTCTGACCAACTTCAAAAAATCTTCGCAAAATGTTTTGGTCATGGGCCTTCTTCATCTGAGTTTTGTACAACTTGGCAGAGTCGTAAGCATCATTTCGCAGCTCCTCTAATTGATTGAGCTGGAGCTTCCTTTGAGAGCCGACCTTGGTGAGATCAAAATTCAGCTGCTTGATTGCCCAATATGCTCGATGCTCCAATTCTACGGGTAAATGACAAGCTTTCCCATATACAAGTCGGTAAGGAGACATGCCAATTGGAGTCTTGAATGCTGTCCGGTATGCCCACAGTGCATCATTGAGTTGCAGAAACCAATCCTTTCTTGTCGGGCTCACCGTCTTCTCTAGTATCCTCTTGATTTCTCAGTTAGATAGCTCAACTTGACCACTTGTCTGAGGATGGTAGGGAGTTGCAACTTTATGAGTAATACCATACTTCTTCATGAGTTGCTCAAAAAATTTATTGTAGAAGTGCTTCCCCCCATCACTGATAATGGCATGTGGTGTCCCGAAACGTGCAAACACATTATCCTTCAGAAATTGCAGTACAACTCTATGATCATTGGTTTTGCAAGCAATAGCCTCTACCCACTTGGAAACATAGTCAACAGCCACAAGAATGTAGAGGTACCCATAAGAGTTGGGGAAGGGTCCCATGAAGTCGATGCCCCAAACATCAAAAAGCTCCACAACCAAGATCGGGTTCAACGGCATCATATTCCTTCTTCCAATACTCCCCAATTTCTGGCATCGCTCGCAGGCTGAACAATAAGCATGGGCATCACAAAAAATGGATGGCCAATAGAATCCACTTTGAAAAATCTTCGCAGCGGTCTTCTTAGAACTAAAGTGACCTCCACATGCATGATCATGGCAGAAGGAGAGGACATTTTGCTGGTCACTCTCAGGAATACATCTCCTTATAATCTGATATGGGCAATATTTAAACAGGTAAGGATCATCCCAAAAAAAATGTTTTACCTCAGCCAAGAATTTTGATCTGTCGTGCTTGGTCCAATGAGAGGGCATCTGGCCGGTGACAAGATAGTTCACAATATCTGCGAACCATGGTGCATGAATCTGGGAGATGTGCATCAGTTGTTCATCAGGGAACGTCTCAGCAATGGGCACATCATCTTCAGTGAAGTTTACAGTCAGCCTGGACAAAATGGTCTGCTACCACATTCTCGGCACCCTTCTTATCCCTAATCTCAATGTCAAATTCTTGCAACAACAGGATCCATCGAATGAGACGAGATTTAGCATCTTTCTTGGACAACAGATACTTCAAAGCAGCATGATCCGAGTAGACCAATACTTTAGACCCTAGCAGAAATGATCTAAACTTATCCAGAGCAAAAACGACAGCTAACAACTCTTTTTCAGTGGTAGAGTAGTTAAGTTGTGCGCCATTCAGGGTCTTGCTGGCATAGTAGATGACATGAGGAAGCTTCTCCACTCTTTGCCCCAATACAGCTCCCACAGCATAATCAGAAGCATCACACATTATCTCGAATGGCACAGTCCAAGTAGGTGGCTGAATGATTGGTGTGGAAGTCAAGGTCTTCTTCAGACTTTCAAAGGCTGTATGGCACTCTTCATTGAAATCAAAGGGGCATCTTTGGCAAGGAGGCTGTACAAAGGTCTCGCTATCTGACTAAAGTCCTTGATGAATCTTCTATAGAACCCAGCATGGCCTAGAAATGAGCGAATCTCTTTCACTGTTCACGGGGGCGGAAGGTTAGAGATCAGATCTACCTTGGCTTTGTCAACCGCAATACCTTTGTGGGAAACAACATGCCCCAAAACAATCCCCTGTTTGACCATGAAATGGCATTTTTCCCAATTTAAAACCAAGTTCTTCTCCTTACATTGTACCAACACCAAGGTAAGATGGTGTAGGCACTCCTCAAATGAAGATCCAAAAACAGAGAAGTCATCCATAAATACCTCAAGGTGACGTTCAACCATATCTGAGAAAATACTGATCATACACCGCTGAAAAGTAGCAGGTGCATTGCACAAACCAAAAGGCATACGGCGATAGGCAAATGTACCGAAAGGACAAGTAAAAGTGGTCTTCTCTTGATCTTCTGGGTCCACCGGAACTTGATTGTAGCCAGAGTAGCCATCAAGGAAACAGTAATAAGCATGACCAGCCAGTCTCTCCACCATCTGATCTATGAAAGGCAAAGGAAAGTGGTCTTTCCTTGTGGCAGAATTCAGCTTCCTGTAGTCAATGCACACCCGCCATCCCGACTGAACACGAGTTGGGACCAACTCATTCTCCTTGTTCTTGATTACTGTAATTCCAGCCTTCTTGGGCACCACATGAATTGGACTCACCCATTTGCTGTCAGATATTGGGTATATGATTCCTGCATCCAAAAGTTTGATCACCTCAGCTCAAACTACCTCTTACATGGCTGGATTCAACCGTCTCTGTGGCTCACGAGAAGGTTTAGCATTTTCTTCTAGGTGAATCTTGTGCATCACCACTGCAGGGCTGATTCCTTTTATGTCTCCAATGGACCAACCGATAGCTTCTTTATGTTCTTTCAACACATCTAGCAATTTCAGTTCTTGAGTCTCATTTAGGTCAGTGGCTATGATCACCGGTAGAGATTCAAACGGGTCAAGATATTTGTACTTCAGAGTGTCAGGCAGAGGCTTTAGGTCCCGCTTGGCAGGCTCAACTGCTGATGGAGATGGATCAGGGGATGATGTCTCAGTGGTTTCCCCGATGTCAGTTTCTGTCTCAGGAGTTGAGTCCAACAAGGTGTCAGCTTGCTCAAGTAATGTTTCCAGGTCCATGTCGCCTCCAAATGTAGTAAGGCACGTTCCCAACTGGTCTTCAACAATTGGCTCGTTGACAGTCTCTTCCACTATCTCTTCTATTGCGCATGCACTTCTGACCCCTTCATAGTCAAATGGTTGCCTACTGATATCAAAAATATTTAGCTCCATTGTCATGTTCCCGAAAGACTTCATGACTCCAGTCCTACAATTAATTAGGGCATTAGCCGTAGCTAAAAAGGGACGCCCTAGTATTACTGGAATCTGAATCTCCACATTCATAATCGGTTCTGTGTCTAAAACGATGAAGTCCACAGGGTAGTAGAACTTATCAACTTTGATCAGAACATCTTCAATGATTCCCCTTGGAACTTTCACAGATCTGTCGGCCAGCTGAAGTGTCACTGAAGTGGGTTTTAGCTCACCCAATCCCAATTGGACATAAACTGAATATGGCAAGAGATTCACACTAGCCCCCAAATCTAACAGAGCTCTTTCAACTTCGCTGTCACCTATCATGCATGCAATTGTAGGACAGCTAGGGTCTTTGTACTTGACAAGGATCTTACACTGAAGAATAGAACTGACCTGCTCAGTTAGGAAGGCTTTCTTGGGAACATTTGTCCTTCTCTTAATGGTTACCAAATCCTTCAGAAATTTAGCATACGAAGGCACTTGCTGAATGGCATCGAGGAAAGGAATGTTGATCTGCACGTGTTTAAATACTTCCAAAATGTCATCAAACTTTGAGCCTTTCTTGGGAGTCGCCAGTCTTTCTGGAAACGGAGCTTTGGGAACAAACTTCTGGGGAATCTCCTTAGCAATTGGAAAGACAGTGTCTGGTCCAAGATCTCTATCAAGCTTGTCCTGGCTTTCCTCCTCTTTTGCTGCCTCAGTGACTTCTTCAGGCATGGCCACTTGATTGTCCACTCGCCTTCCTGACCTCAAAGTTGTGATTGCTTGCACATGCTCTTGCCCATGAGAAGGACCGGATGTACTCCCAATAACAAATTGCCCTTTTGGGTTGGGCACTGGTTGACTTGGGAATTTTCCTCTTTCTCTTTCCCCCATTTGATTGGCTAGTTGGCCAATTTGCCCTTCCATCTTGGCAATAGCTTGATGTGTGAACTGCTTTGAAGACACGACCTCGTTTTTAAGCTCTTGTATAATCTGACTGTTGTTCATGGTGATCTTCTGAAGCTCTTGTATATTTTGGTTGTTTGTCTGAATGAATGCTTGGAGTGTTTCTTCCAATGATGACTGTGGTGCTGGTTGAGGCTGCGGCACTTGAGTGGTTGACTGGAATTGATTCTGAGCCTGTGGAGGGAATCCAGAAGAATGTTGACCATGAGCTTGATTCGAGGTTCTTCCTTGATTTTGGGGTTGATTTTGCTTCCAAGAGAAATTGGGATGGTTGCGCCACCCTGGGTTGTAAGTCTCAGCAAAAGGTCCACTTGTTGGTTTCCTATAATCATTGAAGGCATTGACCTGCTCTTGTGGATATTCTGTACCTGTCGACAGAGATGGGTAGTTCTGAGTAAAGTGCATCGGGCTGGCGCATAAAGAACATACGTCAGCTTGATAAGTATTTGCTGCAATTACTGGCTTGTTCAGAGCAATGGCTTCAATCGTACGCATGAAATCCTTGAGTTGCCCCCTGATATCTTCATTGTCCTTCACCCCATAGAGTCCTTCCTTCTTGGTGGTAGTGGAACTTTTACCCCAACGACTTGAAAAATCCCACCGTTGTGAATTATCGAACAGTTCATCCAGAGTCTTGTAGGCTTCTTCTCCTGTAAGATTCAAGAACCCGCCACCATTCATGGACTCAATCATGTAACGCTCCGATTGAGTTAACCCATTGTAGAAAAATTGAATGAGCCTCCAAGTCTCAAAACCATGGGGCGGACACTTTATAGTTAGCTCTTTAAATCTCTCCCAGCTGTCACAGAATTTCTCGTCCTCCTCTTGACTGAAACTGCTGATTTCTCGACGAAATTCATTAATCCTCGAGATTGGGAAGAATTTGTTGTAGAACTTGGTCAGTAAAATTTCCCAGGAGGTGATGGATCCAGGCATGTTGGAATGTAACCATGCTTTCGCCCTACCACTTAGGGAAAAAGGAAATAGCCTTAGACGCACCGACTCATCTGAGAAATTTTGAAATTTGAAAGTGTTGCACCTCTCCAAAAATTCCTTTGCATGAGCGTAAGGATCTTCATTCTCTAAACCATGGAAAGTAGGAAGGATTTGAATTACACTCAGCTTCAAATCAAAATGAGTAGCATTAGTAGCAGGCAACACTATGCAGGATGGAGTGTCGATAGTGATGGGTGCAAATAATTCTCTGAGGGTTCTGGGTGGATCCCCATTCCTAAGCGGTTCTCCCATCTCAACAGACTTTTCCGACTCAGACTCTGAATTTTTCAGCAAGCTTAGATTCTCTCGAGCTGTTCTTTCGATCTCAGGATCAAAAGTGGTAACTTCCAGATTTAAAGATCGTCACCCAAGCATAAACAAAATGCAAAAACTAAAATAAACTAAAATTTAACTAGTAAAGAAAAATGCGAGTAGGGGAAACAGAATTCTCCAAGGATCCAGGGTCGTTCCCAGGAAAGTGAGGGGGGTCACACGGACACTCTTAAATCCCAAGACTTTCCTAGCCAGAACTTGCCTAGACACTTGGATAGTGCCGTAAGCCCACACTAGCAATTTTTTTATTTTTTTTTTTGAAAAAAAGAAATTATTACAAGATAAAATAAATAAAAATGACTAATGAAAATTAACACAGAAGCATAAACTAACACACCAAAAATTAAAAACAAAAACTTATAAGTTGACCAAAAATAAACTAAAACTAAAACTCACAAAATCAACCAAAAATAAATTTGGCAAAATTCCGCAGCTATTGAACTTATTGATGAAGCCTATGAGCAGAGGCGTATCCGAATAGTGCTACGGCAGAAAGTTGAGCGGAAGCTGCGAAATAGGCCCAAAAACAAAAAATTCTATTTTTTTTTTTTTTGATTAGCACAAGGAATAAAACAAAATTAAAAACTTAAAAACAGGAATAACAAAAACAAATTGCAAATAAAAAAGATCCTAATTATAACTAGTAGAAAGATAAAATCAATTTAGAAATAAACTGTTTTCAAAAAATCAAACAAATCCCCGGCAACGGCGCCAAAAACTTGATGTGAATTTTAAATGTACTCGCAAGTGCACGAATCGTTTGCAGTTAATGGATTGCAAGTGCGAGGTCGATCCCACAGGGAATTGCGTTTTTGCAAACAAAATTTAAATCCAAATTAATTTAATCCTAACCTAGTTCCAAAAATTAAGAGATTGTTTTTGTGAATAAAAATCAAAAGCATAAACAAAATTAACTAGAGTGAATGTAATCAAATAAAAAAAGGCACTAAGGTATCGGAATCCGCACTCACAAACTCATAGCAACATATTCTCATGATCAATAATATTTTCCAAAGTTCTCACAATAAAATCTTAAGTATGTTTTACTTTTGCTTCAAATAATTAATCAAAACCATCCCATGTATCTATTCTTTACCCAAATCACAAAAGAAATCCAATTTAAATTAAATCATCAAGTGTATCCGTAAATCACAGCAAGATATCCAATTTAAATCAAAACATCAATTGTATCCGTAGAATAAATCACAAGAGATATCCAATTTTTTTAAACAAAGAAAACCAAGCACAATCAATTCTATGGAACTATCCTAAATCATCAAATGTATCCTTGAATCACAAAAGATATCCAAGAATCATTCCACAAAATTGAATTAAAGTAAAACAATTGAAAATCAAACTCATTAAAATTGGAAAATATTACATTACATGAGAATATTGTTGCTAATCATAAGTGAGGCTTCATCCTCAACCTTAGTTGAGAATTTAGCCTCTCATGGCTAAAAGTAACATGCTAACTTGAATTGAAAACATTAAAAATTAAAAGAACTTACAAGAAAAATTGTTGCAAGAAGACACCAAAATTTTGCTCTAGCCTCACACACATTTTTCTTGAAGCTTAGAGGTCTATTTATAGGGAGAAAATAAATCCTAGAAGCCCTAGAATTTCTAGTAAAATCGGAGGTTAGTCTCCTAGTTTGAGTAGGAAACTCAAAACACAATCCAAGAAGGAAAATGACTCCAAATCCGTCCAGATTTACGGTCTTTTATTGCGGAGCAATTTTTGCATAGCAAAAGTCAGGAATAGGAAAATCCTATTTCACAAGGATTTGTACAAAATTGATCTAGCTTTCCAACGTCACTTGATTCACTTCAATCGGATATTTGAGATGAAAGTTATGGCCAAAATACTATGACATATGCAGAATTTGAATTCTAATCCGATTTTGACTCCAATTAGAGAAATTCCAATTTAGTCATCTCCTTGATTTGATTGAACATAACCACATCATCTAGGTCTTCTCAAAGTGTGCTTTCTTTCACCATAAAGCTATTGTTTTCTCTCAATGACCTGCAAAATACTAAAATACCAAAACTAACAAAAAACATTAGAAAATAATAAAATTAAAGGTTTAGTAAATGCAAATTAAGGGGTCCACATATGCAATATTGGACACTCATCAAGGGGTACTAGCCATTTATTTTTATATCGAATCGACTAGTCGATAAGGCACTTGGCTCGATTAACGGGAGAGCTCGAGTTTGAGTACGAGCTCACATAGGGTTTTTCCCTTGAGGAGCTGAGCCGATCTCAACTTTTGATACTTGTCACAAGCACAAGCACTACTTATTCGAACTTGGCTTGTTTACCGTCCTAACTGTGACTTATAACTGAGCTAAATTTGAAAGGTGAATATAGCCCTAATTGTAGTTATGTTGAACAAAAACACATGGGCCCAATTTTGCATCATGTAGAATAAAGGGACGAAGCATTGGGTTTGACGGATTAAGCCCATGTCACTTTAAGCAGCTAAAGCAAGGGTTGCTATTTATAACCCACACGCAAGAATAAGATCCAAAAATTCGGTTAAAGGTAAATGTAGGGGTGGGCGCGGGCTGGATTGGGGCGGATTTACACGTTTTCTACAACCCACCCCGCAATGAACGGGTTTGAAAATTGGGATCCGCAACCCATGTAGTGAATGGCCAATCCGATAGGCCACGGGTAGCACAGATTGGGGGCGGGTTTTGCGGGTTCGGGTATTCTGTTTTTTACTCTTTTTTTTTAGAAAAAAAAAAAAAAAAAAACTTTATGGACCAAAAAAAACTTATTGAATTACTAAATTAAAATCAGTTTATATTTTCTGCCAGTTGGCAGTTATCACCTTAAAGGGCCTAAAGGCCTAAATGTGATCCACTGCCCACTGGTCAATAAATGGGGCGGTGAATGACTGAATCTGCAAGCTTGAAGCTCCTTAGCATTTAGCAATCAAAGTAAATTAAAAAGTATTACATATTCATAAATAGTAAACGTAGACTGTAGTATTTGGACTTAGTCCAACAGATTTAAAATAAAAAGTTCCAACAAAAAAAATTAGAAACTTAGTCCAACAAATTTAAAGTTTCAACAAAAAAGAACAAAAACTTAGTCCAACAAATTTAAATTTCCAACAAAAAAGAACAGAAACTTAGTCCAATGAATTTAAAGTCCCAACAAAAAAGAACAAAAACTTAATCCAACAAAAATTAAAAGTTCCAACAAAAGAACAGAATAAGTAATTCGGTAAAATCAATGAACACAAAAAAATCAATAGTCCCATCAACAGCTGAATGCTCTAAACCAGCAACAAAAAACAAGAAACCTCGCATGCCAACATCTTCAACTAATCATCTTCAAGCAAAATGCTGACGTTCTTCAAAGTTATTTCTACAAAGGAGAACGAAAAAAAAAATTACAATCATAATTCAAATTTGATAAATAGAGTAAGTGAATATTTAAATAATAGAAAGATTACCTGATTCGAGGCTATAACTTTCAGCATCATCAATTATCTTTGAATCATAACCATTGCCACAGCTTATGGGTTTTGACCTTAACCAATTCTGTGAACATATCAAGGCTTCAACTGTTGTTGGAGCCAACGAACTCCGAAAAGGGTCCAAAACACGCCCTCAAGTGCTAAAAGTCGACTCTGAAGCAACCGTTGTAATGGGAATTGCTAAAGCATCTCGTGCTATTTGGGCAAGTACTGAGAATTTGGTTGAATTTACCTTCCACCAATTCAAAATATTCTATATCCTCCATCAAATACCGATCTAGTTCTGATTTGCTTTCTACATCACTTTTAAAAGCCCGATACTTTTGAGACTTACTCATGAAGTGAAATGAATTCTCACTACTCTCACTTTCATCTATTGTGGTTGACGAATCACTACCATTATGAACCCGAGAGGAACTCTCACCATTGTTGTCATAGTGATCATATAATTTATCCAAGTGGTATTTCAATTTTGTAATCATTCGAGTTGCTTGCTCAACACTGAGAACTTCTTTGAACTAATAATCTAATGAATCCAATTTGGCGCATGAATCAAGAACAACTGCAACAAACAATATCAAGTTAACCCTATCAAGATCTCCCCAATACTTGTTGTACTTCATCTTCATTTTCTCCGCCATGGCACTTAATACATAATTCCCACTCTCACTAAAAGCCTGTAAATGCGCTTGGATGCCACAAATCTCTTGAAAATACATATTTGATGTCACATACAAAGAACCAGAAAGTCGCATGGTCACATCATAATTTTTTTAAAAAAACTTGAGAAAAACCCTAACATTTACCCAATCCTCAAAAGTAGGAGGTCCTAAACCCCTTCTCCCTTATCCTCCCTCAAACAATGTAGAAACAAAGTATCCATCTTCCTCCTCCATTAGATGTAAAGCATTTTGACATTTTTCAGCGGCTTCTAACATCTTATATATGGAGTTCCATCTAGTTGGAACATCAAGACACAACAAACCCTTAAACTGAATTTTTTCTGTCTCCATACAAGCCTTAAATTTCTCAAATCTTGAAGGTGAAGACTTAACATATTTCACTGCATTTCGAACCTTCATAATAGAGTCACTAACCTCTTTTAAACTATCAGTCACAATAAGATTTAGTATGTGTGCACAACACCTCATATGCATAAACTCATTATTCAATATGGCGCCCACCTTATCTCTACTTTTTCTCTTCAAGTACTCAATAGCAGTATCATTGGCACTAGCATTGTCAACCGTGACAGTAAAAATACTACTAATACCCCACTCAAGCATACAAGACTCTATCTTTTTCCCAATAGTCTTTCATTTGTGATTATGAATTAAAGAGAAATTTATAATTCTTTTATGTAAATTCCAATCACCATCAATAAAATGACAAGTAACACATATATAATTAAGGTTATGAACTGAAGTCCACGTATCAGTGGTAAGACAAACCCGAGCCCAAGTTGTCAAGAACATTGCCCTAAGCTTTTCTTTATCAGATATAAAGATCTTCATACAATTCTTCATCACAGTGTAACGGGAAGGGATTTTAAACCTAGACTCAACCGTCTTCATGAAATCGTGAAACCCTTCACCCTCCACAAACTTAAAAGGCAACTTGTCCACGATTACCATCTTAGCCAATGCCTCTCTTATTTTTTAAACATTATATTTCGCAATGACAAGATTGCCAACAGATCATTCTCCCACTTGTCCTTCCTTCTTAGCATCAAAATTCAGCGTTGACTGTGACTAATCTAATTTTCCAAACCTACCAGGATATTTCTTGCAACTATTCCTCAAATGTGATAACATGGATGATGTACTTAGCCTTCTGGGATGACAACTAAACAATTTGCTACAATAGTTGCATTTTGATTTAGGATCTTCGGAATCACACCCTTCTACCTTGGTAAAATGTTCCCATACAATTGATTTTTGCACGCTTGTTTAAGATTTTGGTGGGAGAGCTTCAACTGAACTAGGATTCTGAGTACCAACATTTGTTGTAGGTCCATTACCAACACATTCAACATTCTCATTATTATTGGGACGCATAGTGCTATCTAAAAGACTAGGAGTAGGACTAGGTGAAACCGAAGCACCAGCAATAGAACCAATATTTTTAGCACCACTAAATGCATTACCATCCATGAATCTACAATTAGTTTAGAAAAAATATATATCAACAATTTTTTTAAACAAATAGAAATACATAATTCAAAAAGATTCATAACAAATACATATACAATCCACATAATTCATAAATAACCCACAGTGCACCTAAGTACACAACAGATAACATGTACAAATAAATTTTAAATTCACATAATTCAAAAAGATTTAACCGATTCACATACTTCTTATTAGGATTCATAACAAATATATATATATACAATCCAGCCAACAACATATATATACAAATAAAATACAGAATGACAGTTTTAACTTTCCTATATAACCATCCAACAAATTACATCAACCACCTCTTCCCTACTTTTATATATATATATATACATACACACACACGAAAAGAGTAGATAACACTCATTGTCTCATTGCATAAAAACATTCAAAACATAAAAGAACATACACAGATACACTAAATAAAAATTGCTATAAGAACCCACATAAGATATTCATATAACAAAAAAGATTATATCTTACAGCCACATGAAGATAAGATTACATTACCTGAAATTGAGAGCCTCAAACTGTAAGAATGAGATTGAATTGGGGCGAAATCAACTGAAATATTTAAAAGAAATATTGTTAGAATCATCAACCATGCACTGTTACTCTGTTAAACCGTTAGTTTCTAACATATAATAATGGGTAACACTGAATCTAAAATACTGAGATTAAAAGAAACCCACGGTCAGAAATTATTCAATGAAACATCAAGTCATCCAGTCATTAGAATTTAGAAACTAACATTGGTATTTGGTGGAGAGTGATTTATACCTGTATGGCTGTATCGACGGCTGGCAGTGGGAGTTGAAGAGTGAAGATTTCTTCAGCATAGATGGGTCGAGACACAGATTGTGCGGAAGACAAGTGATGGGCGACGGTGAAATCTCTGAAGAGTGAAGAACCCATTTGATTTCCAACCCTACAACGTACAAGAAGTGAAAAAAAATAAAAAATAAAAAATCAAAGAATGGGTTGAAATTGGAAAGAATCGCGATTTGCGGCACAAAATCTTCACAACGCAAGAATCTTCAGGCCTTCAGGGATGCGCGGCGCTGCACTCTTCAGTATTCAGAAATTAATTCTAGGTTTTTCGGTTTTTCAGTTTTTCACATTTGGCTTTTGGGGGAAATCTAAGTTGCAGCATATTAGGTTCACTAAGGTGCGGGGCGGGTTTACGGCTAAAAAAAATCAGATTTTCGGGCCCCGCCCCAGGATACTCGGTTTTCAACTAAAACAAACCGTGAGAAATGTAGAACATTGAATATTCACAAAATTCGGGGGCGGATCGGTGCGGGTATGCGGGTTCGGGCTGGTTATGCCCACCCCTAGGTAAATGGGCCCAGCCTTCTTATCACTCGGTTCAGTTATTGGGCTGGACCTTCTTTACCTGTGCATGCAAAAGAACAATCCACCAGCAAATTACCACAAAAGGTGAATTTTCTATGTTCCCTTTCCTTTCGAAATTGTACTAAAATTTCAAACATAACCAGGTACGTTTCCACCTGCAAAGTGTTCGACAATTTGTCTCTAAGAACTTTCGGGGCGCACCGTAAAAGCCGCCAAATGAGAGGAAGCATAGGAAGAAAACTCTCTTTGCCGAACCCCATTAACTTTTCCAATGCCACCAGACAATCTCTAATCCCCTTCTCCACTTCCTCCTCCTCTCCCGGCGGCGGTGGCGGTGGCGGTCGTGGCCGTGGACGCGGCTCTGCTTCCACGCAGTTCGATTTCATCGCCCCAGGTAAGCCCGGGCCCGATCAGTCCGAGTCGAAGCCGGACCCGACCCCTCCCGGACTTGGACACGGGCACGGCCGCGGCAGACCCGTCCCTTCTTCCCCGACTCTGCCCCCCAACTTCTCTCCCTTCATTTCGTCCATCAAACCCCCACCCGCTGGCCGCGGCCATTCAGTCCCACTGCCGCCAGACTCGGCGCCCAAGCAACCCATTTTCTTCAAGAAAGAAGACGGGCCTACACACGTTTCGGACACGGCTGAGAGCTTCCCCGACCATACTCTCCCTCCGAGCATAATCCCTGTGTTGTCCGGCAGCGGGCGCGGAAAACCCCTGAAGCAACCGATCCCTGTGGCCCAAGCTGTTGAGGAGAACCGGCATGTCCGGGCCTCCCCAAAAAGCCCAGCTCACGCCCAAGGTGAAAGAGTGCAGAGAATGACCCGTGAAGAAGCAGTGAAAAACGCGGTGGAGATTCTTTCGCGTCGTGGTGGCGGCGGCGGCGAGGGTGATGGCGAAGAGAGCAGTGGTGGCGGCAGAGGAGGCAGAGGGTTCAGAGGGAGAGGTGGGCCCGGGCGGGGCCGAGGAAGAGGGATGTACAGAGGGAGGGGGAGAGGGAGGGGTAGGGAGTCGAGGGACGATGGGTATGGGGCGGGGCTGTATCTGGGTGACAATGCGGATGGGGAGAAGCTGGCCAAGATGCTCGGCGTTGAGACCATGAATCAATTGGTTGAAGGGTTTGAGGAAATGAGTGGGGCTGTACTGCCATCGCCCGCGGAGGACGCGCTTTTGGACGCCATGGACATCAATTATTCGGTGAGTGATCGTACTATTTGGGTTTTTGAGGAATTTCTGAATGTTTGTTTGGTTGCTGAGAAAGTATAGGAAAATAGCTCAAATGTTAGTTGATTTGAGCTTTTCTTGGCAAAGCTTGAAATCAGCAGATGTTTCTGTAAGAATTTGTTTGGCATCAGTTCTAGTTTTAATAAGTTATTTTTTGGCGGAATTGGTTGTGATTATTGCATTTGGACTACAGATTGAGTGTGAGCCGGAGTATTTGATGGGGGAGTTTGATCAGAACCCGGATATTGATGAGAAACCGCCAATTCCGCTACGTGATGCACTTGAGAAGATGAAGCCGTTCTTGATGGCATATGAGGGGATTCAGAGTCAAGAGGAGTGGGAGGTAACGTTTTATGTCTTGTGTTAAATCTTTGATTGATGTCTTTCATGTTGTTCAACACTGCTGCGTATTTGATAATGCCATTGCAGTTTGGTTTAAATTGAATTTTGATGCTTAAGGAAGATTTTGTGGGATCTTTGAACTTATTCATCCACATTACAATCTTTGTCTTGCTTTATGGGCATCATAAACATTGATTTTTGTAAATGTGAATGAGCCATCTAGTTGACTTCTGTATATTCTTTTGTTTGGTCAATAGGACTTGTTTACTCTGCACAACGAAGTCATTTGATGCGGTAGGCTTTGTATTGGGAATGATATAAACTATATTGTTGCTGATTGGTTCCTTTGTGTTAGATGATACATTTGAGAACTTGACATTGGATCAGAAACTGCATATTACAAGAATATGTTTACAACTGGAAAGCAACAAACACATTTATAATGGAACATGTATTGATCATTGCAATGAGATAGAACTGAAGATGTCCACAAATTGAAAGCTAACAAGTATCTCTTCAATGTTGACATCATTTGAACCCTGCCAAAGTACACATGACCTTCCAAGCCTGAGCTAGCCTAGTAAAGCAGAAGGACATTTAACATGGATAGCAACATCCATTTTAAAATGAACGAACATCGATTGAGATGTAAAATTTTTAAACCACAAATGTTTTTATGATAAGGTGGACCTGTTATGACTTCTAACAAAGTGGTGTTGGTGAGAAATCCATTTTAAAATGAAAAGACATCCGTTGAAAAGAAAAAATTTCAAAGCCGATATGTTTTTATGATATTAGTAGTTATGTACTTTTTAAAACTGTCAACAAGGTAGTGTAGGTGACAATTATATCCACCAATATGCAGTTTTATTTGGTCTATATTCATAGTTGTGAAATTATGTTGCTTTGACAACATAAAGTGTCCAACTTGAGCATTCTCTCATTCAGCTTTGGTCAACATTAAGGACTCTTTAATTGCAAGGCCAATAGGTTGTAGCCCAAATGGCACCTCCACCTTCTTGTAAGTCAGGGTGGCCGGTGTGAGGTCACTGGTTCTAATCCTGCAGGGCGTGTTACTTAAATTCGTGTGGGAAAAAAAAACTTTTAAATGCAAGTTTCTTTCTTCTTTTTTTCGGCTCATTCTTCTAACAGCTTAAGAGTACACGTCCTTATCAGCCAACTGGCTTTCTATGAGAAAACAACATCTCTAATGTCTTATCTATTTTTTTTCGATAAGTAATAAGTTGGTCTTATTAAAAGCGTAAGGCGCCCCTCAATACACCGGCAGTATACAAGAGAACGCACCTAGCTAGAAAGTGAAAAACGAACAAGAAATTCATCAAAGGTAAACGACAACGGTGACACAAAAGCCACCGTCCAAAGATACAACATATGAAAAAAAGAAGCTAAAATTTCCTCCAAGGATCTCTCCAAGTCCTCAAAACACCTATCATTTCTTTCCTTCCAAACACACCAGAGAATGCATGTCGGCACCATCTTCCAAATAACAGCACTCCTCGGCCTACCAGCCGTCCACCAACACGCAAACAAGTCAAGGACTCTCAGAGGCATAACCCAAGATAGACCAAAACGAGAAAAAATAGCACTCCACATAGCGTATGCAACATCGCAGTGAAGGAGAAGGTGATCCCCTGATTCCCCGCTTCTCTTGCACATGCAACATCTATCCACCACAATGACATGCCTCTTCCTAAGGTTATCCCCCGTTAGGATCTTGCCTAGAGCCGCAGACCACGCGAAAAAAGCCGCCTGCGGAGGAGCCTGAGTCCGCCATACACTCTTCCAAGGAAAGTGACTTCTCACATCGCGAGCCAGAGAGCTAAAGAAAGACCCAACCTTGAACAAACCTTTTTTGGAAGGGATCCACCACAATTTGTCTTCACTACCTCTATTAAAACTGACCGAGTGCAGTACCTCGAAAAACGCAGCAAAGGTATCCACTTCCCAATCATGCGCTTCTCTGAAAAAGCGCACGCTCCACTGATTGACGCCACCCACAAGCTCCACATTATCCGCAACTGAAGCATCCTTCGCATGAGCAATTCCAAATAAAACAGGAATAGCTTCCTTAAGAGTTGAGTTCCCACACCACAAATCATGCCAAAATTTTGTTCTAGCCCCACCTCCCACCTCAAATCTAGAGAATCCTACAAAATTCTTCCACCCTTTCCTGATGTTCTTCCATAACCCCACCCCAAAAGTACCTGTAGGCTCTAGGGAGCACCAACCTCCCCATAAACTTCAAAACTTTGAATCCACCGCTATTCTCCACCAAGCTTCCCTCTCAATCCCATAACGCCACAGCCATTTGCCTAATAGAGCCTTGTTAAACACCACCAGATTTCTAATACCCAACCCGCCTTCTGAAACTGGAGTGCACACTTTAGACCATTTCACCAAATGATACTTGAACTCATCACCAATTCCTCCCCAAAGGAAGTCTCGTTGTAGCTTCTCAATACGAGCACCTACACTTGCCGGGATAGGAAAAAGAGACAAAAAATACGTGGGCAAGTTGGAAAGAGTACTCTTGATGAGGGTAACTCTACCTCCCTTGGAAAGGTATAACCTTTTCCAGCTGGCCAACCGACGTTCAACCTTCTCAATAACACCATCCCAGATATGAATAGATTTGTAGGAAGCCCCGAACGGAAGGCCTAGATACTTCACCGGTAGATTAGCAACCCCACACCCTAGAATATCGGCAAGACCTTCCACTTGAACTACGTCTCCCACAGGGATTAAAGCTGACTTGGCCAAATTAACCTTCAAGCCCGAAGCAGCTTCAAACAGAAGAAAGAGGCTTCTAAGATAACGCAACTGAGCATGGCGAGCATTGCAGAAAATCAAAGTATCATCTGCAAATAACAAGTGTGAGAATGACACATTACCCACACTAAATCCTTCGAGTAAGCCCCCTCCTACCGCAGCTGAAATCATTCGGCTCAATGCCTCCATCACAAAAACAAACAATAAGGGTGAGAGAGGATCCCCTTGTCTCAACCCACGAGAACTGCTGAAAAATCCATTAGGAGAGCCGTTAACCATCACTGAGAATCTCACAGAGGATATACAATGTTTTATCCAAGAGCACCATTTTTCCCCAAATCCACATCTCCTCAGTACAAACAAGAGAAAATCCCAATTAACATGATCATAAGCCTTTTCCAGATCCATTTTGCACATGACTCCAGGCTCCCCAGATCTTAATCTACTATCCAGACATTCATTAGCTATTTATCGATTGAACTTATGAAATGCTAAATCAGTATATTTGGAGATTCATATTCACTTCTTGTGGTTAAACTTACTTGCAGCATCAAACTTATGATTCTTTTATACTAAAGTTAGACTCATAAATCAAGTCTTGGTCAAGTTCTTTTTGAAATCTGGGTATCATGGGATTCACTTGCTGTTTTGCATTATACCAACGTTTTTTCTCACCATCAATGATAGCATAGACTTTGTGTCATACTACCATGTTTTGGTGGGTTGTACATAATACATAGTTGCTGATGGCAGTTTGGATTGTTCAACATACATATTTTTATTTATTTTTGATAAATAATTGATTTTCATTAAAAAGTGCATAGAAAGTATACAGGAGAAGTACGTACTTAAAAGAAGGAAAAAAAATCAAGAAAATCATGAAAGCTAGAAAAATGGAAGCAATCCCAGTAGTAAAGGGTATTGAAGAAAAAAGCTTTTAATCCCACCATTGTCCTCTCGCGTCCTTCAAAACTTAGATCATTTTTTTCTTTTTTTTGATAAGTAAGAATTCATTAAAAAGCGTAGAGGGGCGCAACCCTAGTACACATGGAGTATACAAAGGAGCCCCTAATTAGAGGACCGAAACGAACAAGAAAGTAAAAAATCAGCGTACGACATACTACCCATGCAATTCGCCGACACCCAAAAAAACAACATATTAAGCATATTTCTACAAAGAGCCCCAGCCTGAACCTCCACATCCTCAAAAAGCCTAGAATTTCTCTAGATCATTTTTTTCTTTCTTTCCAAATACACTTTTTGAGGCAAGATGGAACCACTATCCATACTATTGCACTATGAGAACTACCAGACTGCCCTCTCTAATAGGTGAAAACGTTTACTACTTGTTTAGGCATGACCCAATCTAACCCAAAAGATTGAAAATAGAATTTCATAGAGCACTAGCAACCTCACAGTGGAGCAATAGTTAATCAACGGATTTCCCACTCTTTTTGCATATGAAATACCAATCTACCACTATAATATATTGCTTCTTCAAGTTATCTGTAGTGAGGATCTTCCCTAACGAGGTGGACCAAGCATAGAATGTCACTCTGAATTAAACATTATTCCGCAAAATACTTCTCGAAGGGAAAGGAGTACTTTCATAGTGAATTAGGACATTATAGAACGATCTGAAATCAAATAACCCTCTTTTGGAAGGGGCCCAACAAAGCATATCTTTCGATCGTTGCTTATGTTTCTCCTTTGACGATTAGTTATAATGATTTCGTTGTTCTTTTTGTTCCTTATAGCTAGGAGCTTCCTTTTGTATGCTTCTTATGTACTTAGGGGCGGCTTTCGTTTTTAATGATGTGTCGATTAATTATCAAAAAAAATTTGCAATATTTTGCATACTTGCTTGGCTTTGGGCATCTTGTAATGTTGTAGTATTAGCCTATAGAAAGTGTTTCAATGTTTGCTGCTGTAAGGATTTGAGTTCAAGATGTATTATATTAAAAGATGTGTTTGAATGGTAATAAATTTTAAAGAAGTATGATACTTCAAGCTTGGGCCGCATCACACCCACCAACACCATGCCCACGCCACTCTAAGGTGCACATATGCAGCTTCCATACCTAAAAGCCAAACAATCATCACCTAAATTGTAATAAAAATGAAGGATAGGTATATGTTTATTTAGGTTTGCTATCTGCTTGGTCGCTGCGAAATGGAATTTTTTACTATGTTTATCTTGGCAACCAACATAGCAAGGGTTTTGGCTTTTCGGAGAAAACTAGAGCAGCTGCAGTGTCGAGGCTTGGAGGTGAGTTAGCATGCCTGTGCAGAAGGGGGAAGAGAGAGAGTGGGTTAGGGACTTAGGGTTGGCTGTCTTTTGGGCTTGTTTTTGAGAGAGAGGGGGCCGGGGGGTTGAGAAGGTTCGGTTTACTAACCTCTGTTACTGGTCTGTAATCAACTGCCATCAGGCAGGTGGTTCTGGTAAATTTTTTTCAAACCATATTAATTTGAGGGGGAATTCTTTACCATACACTGTGCTTTTGTTGTTCCTTTCTGTTTGTTTTCATTTATACTCTATTACTTATCAACTAAATAGGGAAATAATAATATGCCCATAGAGTTCTATTAGTAGATATGGATACTGAAGTTACAGTATCCTTATTATGTTATTGCTTATATATTCTTTGTTTGATGGGAATTATATGATGAGTTTTGATCTTTTATTGCGTTGGCAGAAATCATAGTACTCTTCTCGTGAGCTCGATAATTCATTTGTTTTTCTATTGAGAAAAATAAGGTGGGGCAGCTCCTGTGTTTCTGTATCTTTCTGACCTTTCTCATTTAACCAGGAAATTATGGAAGAGACAATGGAGAGAGTTCCATTGATGAAAGAGATTGTCGATTACTACAGTGGACCGGATAGGGTAACTGCAAAGCAACAGCAAGAAGAGTTAGAAAGGGTTGCAAGAAGTGTTCCTGTCAGTGCACCAGATTCTGTAAAGCGGTTTGCTGACCGTGCAGTTCTTTCTCTTCAGGTTAGTATTTTCCCTTATCATCTTTAAATATCTTATTATTTCGACTCCATGCATGAATTACTCCTTTTAGAGTATTTGCTCCTTGCCTATGTTGAACTAGTCATATATGTTTCTCTCTCTGCGTGTGTGGGTGGGTGTGTGCTTGTTTTGTATCTGCCTGCCTGATGCATGGGACTACAAGTAGCACAGATGTGTATATATTCGTTTGTCTCACTGCCTGTTCAAGGGACTATGGTTGATTGCTTTGGCATCTTTTTACTATCAAGAAGATATGGTATTCTCTTATGGTCAAAACAGTCTTTGGAGACATCTGAGACACATTCTTGGTCATAGTGTCTCCCTTGTTGTGGCAGGGGACAACAAGCACCATTATTTGACACCTAGCCTAGTTTTAGTTGCACACACTCACAAGAAGAATTTACTTTTCCCCCTTTCACCTTCCATCAAACTATTGGAAAATATCCAGATTCAGACAAAAAAAGAAAAAAAAAAGAAAAATAAAAAGAAAAAATAAAATGGATAGATGACTTCAAAACATACTGGGAAATATCAGATATTTTCTTTGGTTGGGAATGAATGATATATTTTATTTTCTAGTACTTGTGCTGGCCAATGATATCTTGCAGCTTGAGCTGGCCATCAGGGGCTTGTTCTAAAGAAGATATGGGTTGGTGGTTATGGACCTCTTTTTAGAAGTGCTTTTACATTGTAAAATTACAGGCTAAAATCAGAAATAAATGGTATATATCTTAGTGTGTATACATTTTCCTGGCTATGATTTTTTTTTGGAATAGAAGCTGTTATCTTAGTGTTAATATTATAAAGTTTCAAACAGACTTTGAGGCCAAGGATTTTGGTTGGTGATTTGTGGTTTCAGATGACAGCAAAATAATCCGAGCGATGTAATTTCAACCAAGTCAAAGAAATTTAAATTTTCATCATGTACAAATTCTGTAGTTTTGAGGACTATAGAGAGAGTTTCTCTTTTAGGATGTTGGTGTTGATTAATTATCAGAAAAAATGAAAGTTATATTTGTCTGCCCCTTGTGCACTAACGGGGAAACAAAACGGAACAGAAATCAATTGAGGACTTGAGGTGGAAGCTAGAGATGAAGTAGAGAGGATAGTAGGGCTAGGTAAAAGTCATTCCTTAAATATTAGCCATGTTAAAACCCAATATTGATTAGGCTTATTTTGGACCATGCTTTTTGAGTATAATCTATCTTTTGTTCATATTAGAACCATGATCAGGGCCCATCCTTTTGGTGATCTTGTGTAGTCGATCAGTTATAACTGTTAGAATTAGGGTCTAGTTAGAAGAGAGAGAAAAAGATTGGGAAAGAATAATGGGTGAGGTGTAGAATCTACTTGACTTCTCATTATTCAAATATAGAGAGATTTATACAATAGACTAGTATACTCTTACAAGTATTTCCTTCAACACTCCCTACTAGTTGGATCATAGATCATATTAGTCTTGCTTGGGACTAACAAACTCTAACTAGTTTCAACCCAATGACTTTGTAAACATAGTTGCAAGTTGATCTTCCTACTTCACATATGGTATAGAAATATCTCCACTTAATACCTTATCTTGAATGAAGTGGCAATCAACCTCAACTTAGGATTAGAGGCGATATGAAGAATGGCGATTATTAGAAAATAATTGGAAAGAGGTTGAAGCAAGAAACCCAATCTCCCACTTAACTTAGTATTAGTGTGACTCATTGCCATGTACTCATATTTTTTTATTTTTTTATGTGAATAATAATTTAGTAAATAGAAAAGGCAAAGTCCTGTACATGAAAATTAAACTAGAAAAGCTACCACCCTAAAGGTGTCTGGAATTTAAAAAGTTAACAAGATAAAAAATATTCAAAGAAGAGGAGAAGTTAGGTACGTAGATAACAGCCCAATCCAAAAGAGATCCCAGAAAAGAGGCTTTTAAACAAAGCACATTTGACTTGCAATCCTCGAATAGGCGCAAATTCCTTTGTCTCCTATTGCTCCACATTAAAAACTCAGATTCATTTAAATTTGAGAACATGTGGTTGAAGGCCGAAGGTTTTGTAGAGTTAATCAAACGATGGTGGGTTTCCTACTAGTATTCCAGCATGCCATATTATGCTCTAGCCAAAAAGTTGAAGCATCTGAAGGTTGATTTGATTCGTTGGAACTGAGAGGTTTTTGGTAATATAGAATTGAGGAAACAGACTTTATTGGAGGAAATTAAAACTCTAGATGGTTTAGAAAATGAACGCCAGTTGGCAGGGGAGGAAAGAGATAAGAGGGATCAGCTGAAAGTTGATTTCGAAAAAGTGGCCTATATGCAAGAAGTAAGTTGGAGACAGAAATCAATGGCAACTTGGTTAAAAGTGGGGGAGCATAACACCTAATTTTTCCATCGTCTCGCCAATTCTCATAGAAGAAACAACTTTGTCTTCAGTCTTTGTATTGAAGGTAGTGTTACTTCAGAGCAAGAGATGATAAGAGATTCAATCACTCAATGCTATAAGAAGCTCTTTTCTGAAACAGCCCCTTGGAGGCCCAAGTTAGATGGTTTGGCATTTCCTAGTCTAGACCCCTTAGATGTGGGTTGGCTCAAGAGACCATTCCAAGAGGAGGAGGTTCTTCAAGCTTTGATTAGTATGGATGAAGACAAAGCTCCGGGCCCCGATGGCTTCTCTATTGCTTTTTATTGTTCCTGTTGGTCTATAGTTAAGGCTGATATTATGTGTGTCTTTCATAACTTTCACTGGCATGAGAGGTTTGAGAAGAGTCTTAATGCTACTTTTATCGCTCTAGTTCCAAAGAAGACTAGACAACTTGAGGTTAGGGATTTCAAGCCTATCAGTTTGGTGGGGAGTTTTTGTAAGATTTTGGCGAAAGTTCTTGCTGTTAGATTGAAGCATGTGATGGGAGATCTCATTTCCAGCAGCCAGAACGCATTTATTGGGGGGAGACAAATTCTAGATTTAGTTCTAATAGCCAACGAGTGCTTGGATAGCAGGCTGAAATTGGGGGTTCCTGGTGTTATGTGCCAACTGGATCTGGAAAAGGCTTATGATCATGTCAATTGGGATTTTCTCTTTTATGTTTTGAGGCGATGTGGTTTTGGTGCTAAATGCAGAAAGTGGATTTTTGCATGCATTTCCACGGCTCGCTTTTCCGTTTTGATTAATGTAGCCCGTATGGTTTCTTCGGGAGTTCTCGAGGCCTTCGCTAAGGAGACCCTCTCTCGCCTCTTCTCTTGTTCTAGTTATAGATGCTCCAAGGAGGATGCTCTTTAGAGCGATGGTTGGGGGGTTTGTATCAGGTTTTTGGGCTAACAGTATCAACACTTCTCTAGAAGTTTCTCACCTTTTGTTCGCAAATGATAATACACTTCTTATGCTTTGAGGCCATTTCGAGATTAAAAATCAACCTCCAAAAATCTGAGTTAGTTGCAATGGGAGAGGTTCTTAATATAGAGGAGCTGGCCGATATTCTCAGTTTTAGAATTTCTTCTTTTCCTTTGAAATGCCTGGGTCTTCCTCTAGGTGCCCCCTTCAAATTGAAAGCTATTTGGGATGGGGTAGTCGAGAGAATAGAAAAAAAGGTTGGCTAGCTAGAAAAAGATCTACTTATCAAAGGGGGAGCGTCTTACGCTCATCAAGAGCATGTTATCCAGTCTTCCTACATACTTCCTTTCCCTCTTCCCGTTACCGGCAGGTATAGCTAGGTGATTGGAGCGCCTTCAGAGAGATTTTCTTTGGGATGGTCCAGGCGGGGATCCCAAAATACATCTGGTTAATTGGAAGTCAGTTTGCAACCTTGTTTCTCGAGGGGGGCTTGGGTATTAAAAAGTTGATGGTATTCAACAAGAGTCTTCTCAGTAAATGGCTTTGGAGATTTGGGCATGAGGAGCATTTCTTATGGAGACAAGTGATTGATTCGAAGTATGGGCTCAAGAGAGGAGATTGGTGCTCAGAGGAAGTTTGAGGTCCTTATGGGGTGAGTGATGTACGGAGATTATTAGAATAAATAAAACAAGAATTTAAGAAGAAGAAGACACAGAAATAGGAGAAAAGAAGTAGAAATTAAGAAAGAGAAGAAGAAGAAAGTCGCGAGAGAGAAAGGAATAGAGAGAAACAAAGGGCGGCACACGCTCAAATTAATCAAATTCGTCAAAACTGTTTTAGTCTCCAGTTTACAGTGTTAAAATAGTAGATAGCAACCCTAATTAACCCTAGAAGGGTTATGAGTCGGCTAAATAACTAAAACAAATAAAGGCTATAAATGAGCCCATTATTACAACCCAGATAAATAAAACCCAAATAAATAAATAACTAAATAAAATAATAAGATGTCCGCATCAACTCTCCCTGGGTGGGAGAAAAACTCGACTTCATTGAGTTGTCAATTCTCAACAAACTGCAGTCAATCACCCAACCATAAGCTAAGTGGTTGAGCGAGCCTCTTTCGACGTCCATAAACACGTGTGAGTGGAGGGCGGAATCGGATGTCCGCACCAACTCCTCCGGAACGGGTGTGTGGTGATCCAGGCAGAGGAAGATCCTACTGACTCCGATAAAGTTCTAATAAATCTGGATCAAGCTGCTGGAGTATCTCTCTGGGAATCCAAGCACAATCTGAATCAGGTCGATCTACCCAACAAACAAGGAAACGTTGCACCTCTCCATCATTGGTCAATACAGTCTGTTCATCTAAAATAGCATCAATTTTATCTCTGTGTGCTGGGATAGATGGTACTGGAGTAGGGGTGGCAACAGGTTCAGGGTCAAGGTCCACAGAGGGAGGTAGAAAAAGATCATTGGAGGGGTTAAAATGGCCTTTGTAAGCAACTAGATCCTCAACATTGAAAGTAGAGTGGTAACCAAAATGTGATGGAAGATCAATGACATATGCATTTGGACCAACTCGCTTTAAAATTTTAAAAGGACCAGCACTACGAGCCTGCAATTTGGATGCGGATCTAGGTGGACACTGCTCCGGTCGAATTCGAATCATAACATAATCCCCAATATTAAATTCAACCTGTCGTTTATGCAAATTAGCTCTAAGTTTATATGATGCATTACTTGCTTCAAGTTGTTTATTGATCTCAATATGCAAGTCATGAAGATATTGTGAAAATGCTTCAGCTGACATAGACACACTAGCATGGGGGGACATGGGAATAAGGTCTAAAGGCTTCCTAGGCTTATAACCATGAACAACCTCAAAGGGACTCATACCTAAAGACCAATTCACAGAACTGTTATAAGCAATCTGAGCTGTAGGAAGGATCAAATCCCAATTTCGAAGATTTTCTTGGACTAGACACCTTAATAAATTGCCAAGACTGCGATTAACAACCTCAGTCTGACCATCCGTTTGAGGGTGGTAAGCAGTGTAGAATTTCAATTTAGTACCAACCATATGCCTCAGAGTTCTCCAAAAATGACTAGTGAAACGAACATTCCTATCAGAAACAATAGTCTTAGGAAGGCTATATAATTTGACAATCTCGCTAAAATACAACCTAGCGATCCTAGACGCATCTGAAGTCTTGCTACAAGGGAGAAAGTGAGCCATTTTCGAGAAACGGTCGACTACCACGAAGATAGAGTCATGTTTCTTAGGGGTACGTGGGAGTCCTAACACAAAATCCATACTGACGTCTTGCCAGGGACAACTGGGAACGGGTAGGGGTGTGTAGAGGCTAGTGTTTTGTCTCTTTTGTTTGGCCAGCTGACAAGTGTTACAGGTGCTAACTATCTTAGCCACATCTTTCTTTAGGCTAGGCCAATAAAATTGACGTTCTACCTCCTCTATGGTCTTGTCACGTCCAAAATGTCCAGCCAAACCTCCAGCATGAATTTCCTAGAAAATAAAGTCTCGAACTGAAGTCCGAGGGATGCACAACTTGTTGGTTTTAAAAAGATAACCAGCCTCAAGGCGGAAACCGTCTGTGGTATCCGACTGCCCGCTTTGCAAACCGAGAAAAATATCCTTAAAGTCAGGACAAGAATCATACTCGTCCTTCAGCCTTTCAAAACCTATGACTTTGACGTTCATAGCAGACAAAAGGGAGCTGCGACGGCTCAAGGCATCAGCTGCTTGGTTCTAAACACCTTTCCTATGTTTCAAAACAAATGAATAAGCCTGTAAGTATTCAACCCAATGACCATACGTAGAATTCAATTTCTTCTGAGAATTAAGGTAGCGAAAGGGCCTCATGGTCTGAATAAAGAACAAACTCCTGTGGCAACAAATAATGGAGCCAATAGCGCAAGGCCTGCACAACTGCATACAATTCTTTGTCATAAGTGGAATATCGTTGCTTGGAATCATTTAACTTCTCACTGAAATAAGCAACGGGGTGGTGTTCTTGGCTAAGGACTCCACCTATTCCTACCCCGGAAGCATCACATTCAACCTCAAAAACCTTGGAGAAGTTAGGAAGTCGCATGACAGGAGCTTTCGTCATTCGCTTCTTGATGAACTTAAAGGCCTTAGCCGCTTCCTGTGTCCACTGGAATTCTCCTTTTCTCATGCATTCCGTGATAGGAGCCATGATTGTGCTAAACCCCTTGATGAAGCGACGATAAAAGGTAGTTAGACCATGAATACTCCTGATGTCATGTATAGACTTGGGTTCAGGCCAACTAATAATGGCCTGAATCTTTGCAGGGTCAGTAGATACTCTTGTAGAAGAGACAATTTGATCAGTGTAGAAAGAACACTTCTTCACATTAGCATACAGACTTGCGGCACGAAGAGTAGAACAAACCTGTGTCAGATGATCTTGATGTTGTTCCTTGGTTTTACTGTAGATGAGTATGTCATCAAAGTAAACGACGAGAAACTTTCCCATGAAAGGCCGAAAGGCTTGTGTCATTACTCTCATAAAAGTACTTGGAGCATTGCTTAGTCTGAAAGGCACGACTAACCTCATAAAGACCATTCTTCGTCTTGAAAGCAATTTTCCATTCATCACCCGGGTGAATCCTAATATGATGATACCCACTCTTTAGATCAATCTTAGAAAATATTGTGGCACTAACCATCATATCATCAAGCCTAGGGATGGGAAAGCGATACTTTATTGTGATCCGATTAATGGCACGACTATCGATGCACATCCTCCAAGAACCATCTTTCTTAGGAGTCAAAAGGGCAGGAACTGCACAAGGGCTTAAACTCTCACGAATGAATCCTTTGTGAAGGAGTTCATCCACTTGTCTCTGTAGCTCGGCATGCTCAGTGGGATTCATCCTATAATGAGGCAAATTCGGAAGGGACGTTCCTGGGACAAGATCTATAGCATGTTGAATATCCCTTAAAGGAGGCAACTGGTCAGGGAGGTCCTTATCGAAGACATCCTGAAATTCCTGAAGAAGAGTTTGGGCCTCAGTAGAGGGCATGATTGGAGAGTCCAAAGGAAGTTCCATGACAACCACAGCAAACACAACAGCGTCATCCACGAGAGTTAGCTCAAACTCCGTAGGGCTAATGATATTTAACCCTTTACATTCTATATCCTTCTTTGCTGGCTGCGAACTCGCGGGTGTTGGGGGTAAAGGGTTCAGATGGATCTTCTTGCCCTTAAACACAAATGAGCATGAGTTGGATCGACCATGGATGGTCACATCCAAATCAAACAACCAAGGTTGACCCAGAATAACATGACCAACATCCATAGGAATGACATCACACCATATGTGGTCCTTATATTCCAAGAACTGGATAGGCACCAGACAATGTTCTTTTACCGCTATGGAAGAATTATCAACCCAAGAAACGCTATACGGTTGAGGGTGAGGAGTTTGTTGCAATCCAAGCGGGACACAGTAGTAACCGAAATGGCATTAATGCAACTCCCATTATCCACAATGACCTTACAACCCTTACCATTGATTTTGATATAAGTATGAAAAATAGCATGACAACGCGAGTCATCAGCGTCTTTGGATTGGGTCAGGGTACAACAGACAACACTTAACCGGGGTGTATCGGAAACAAGGAGCTCAGATCCTAGATCCACAGAAAGGGTCCGGATACAACCTAAAAATGTGCCCTCAGCATCAACCAAATCATCAAACTCGTCAAGCTTAGGTTCATAGACTTGATCTTCCAATGGCCCATCAACGATATCCTCACGTTCCTCAATAATTAGGGCTCGACTAGGACAATTGGTTGAAATATGGCCAAATCCCTTACAATTGAAACACTGCAAGCGAGAGGAAGTCTTAGGAATTTATGGACCTTTACCCTTATTCTCCCGAGCAGGGTAACTAGACGGTGGTGGCCTTAGAAGAGACCTAGAGGGAAAAGTGGCCGCTGGGGAGGCGGAAGGGCGATTATCACCACACTTGCCATACGAAGTCCGAGTGATCGACTTCCCAATTTCCTATCCTACAAAGTTTGTGATGGTTCTCACATTAGTTTCTAGCATGGTGTATGGTGTGGAATAGAGCCACTTAAGCATTCTTTTTCTGAACTCTTACATTGCTCGAAACAAGGAGGCCTCTGTGTCTAATTATTTGGACGTATCCATCCTTGGAAGTGTACAACTTGTTGTGGACTCCCTCTAGCAGTCAGAGATTTACAACGAAGATTTATTATACTCTGTTACAGTCAGGTGAGCATAGTTCTTTCCCTTGGAGAAGTGTTTGGAAGGTCAAGGCGCCTCCTCACGTTGCTTTCTTCTTGTGGACAGCAACACTTGAGAGAATTCTCACGGTGGATACTCTTAGAAAGAGGGGCTTCTCTTTAGCTAATTGGTGTTGTCTGTGTAAAAAGAATGAGGAAACAACTAATCACCTTCTCATCCACTGCGAGTATACTTCGGCTCTTTGGCAATTGATTCTTAATCTTTTTGGAGTCTCGTGGTTATGTCTAGCAACATCCAAGAGCTTCGGGGTCTCATCAGATTTGGTTGAATGTGCATGGGTTGCCTTTCTTGATCTTTAAACTTCAGACTGTCACGGTTTTTTTAAACTATCATTAGATTGGTCTTGTATGTTTTATCTATGGGTTATTTCTACGTTGAATCAAAGTCCTTTGAGTTACGATCGGAAGTCGGGAACGGGGGCTTTCGTCTTGCTGAATGGAGCAAAGGATTATTTCGATCAGTGGTCATGGGTTTCCAGAGCATGGTATGGATGCTGAACATAATGGAGGAGTTGACGAATGAACTGACGTCAAAGGAGTTTTGTAGGTCTCATCGAGTGGGAGATTCAGTGCTCATCATGCAGAAACTATGGGCAATTTTTGGAGATTACAGAATATGGCAAGGGAGGGAGAAGTAGCTATATACTCATACCGGAAGGACGAGAAAGCTGTGGATGGGGGAGATGTATTTCGCAGTTGAGGAGGTTGGTGAAACACTGTGCACCGGCAGGAATGGCAGGTCAGCAAAGTAGCCATATTCAGGGGCAGCTGCGGCCGGTGGAGGACCGTCGGACTTTCGTGGAAGTGGTGGCAGGGCAAAGGGTAGAAAAGGAAAGCGAGTCATTGAGCAAAGGTAGCGTGGGGAGGATCGTCATCCAGCCTGGTAGCGTTTCAAACGAGATTGGAAAGAAGGAGATATGTGCGCCCGGAGATCACGCTGATCGATTATGGTCGGAGATGTTGAAGTTTGCTGAGATATGTCGCATCAACTTTGTTGACAATTGAGGACTTCCATGGAGTTGTGGCACCATTGAAAAAAGATGAACAAAGACAAAATTGTGGTTGTTTCATCCCTCCAAACTACTTCCTCATTCTCAGTAACGTTACAAACTTTAAATCATGGGCAACTCACCTTCTAATTCAAAGTTTTGGTTTTAATTTTTATCCTTTTGTTGAAATTAGCCATAAGTTTGGTGAAAAACTGTGTCAAATGATCAAATTATCCTTGATGTGGGAAAAAACTACTCACCAAGCCCTACGAATATCAAAAATATTACAACTTCCACACAACTCCTTACCATGCTTGAAAAGGGCAACCAACAATTCCTTAAGTGCATCAAAGCCCTTCGAGTTGTTTTTTCCCCCCGCTTATGGGGCAATTTGGTTATTCATATGCTATTTTGTCCAATTTAATGGCTAATTTAAACGGAGGGAACAAATTGAAATTGAAATTTCAAATTAGGAGACGACTTGCTTTGGTGGTGGGTTTAAGAATTAGTTATTAGTTTGAGGGGGTAAAAGTATAGAATCTATCATTTTTTTAATAATACTAAAACATTGTTGCTTTGATACCGAAACATTGTTACAGCGAGAGGGGGTTTGTTGACTAGCTTTTTTGTTGTAGGGATTGGTATCTCTCACTTTCTGTTTGCAGATGATACTTTGATGTTTACTAGGGTTGACCCAAATCATCTTCGCAATTTGTGTTATTTGTTCTTATGTTTTGAAGCTATTTCAGGTTTAAAGATCAATTTGGTTATGTCGGAATTGGTCCCTGTGGGCAACGTTGGTAATGTGGAGGGCTTGGCAGGTATATTGGGTTGTAGGGTTTCTTCTTTGTCTTTGAAGTATCTTGGTCTTCCATTGGGGGCCTCCTCCTATAAGGCCAAGTTTATTTGGGACTGTTATTGAAAAGATAGAGTGTTAGTTGGCTAGTTGAAAAAGAATGTATTTGTCAAAAGGTGGTAGGGTTGCCCTTATTAAGAGTACACTTTCCAACTTGCCCACGTACATGTCCCTATTCCCTCTCCCTGCGGGTGTTGTAAACCGTATTGAAAAGATCCAACTAGATTTCTTATGGGGTGGGCTTGGCGAAGAATTCAAATTTCACCTATTAAGTTGGCCTAAGGTGTGTTCTTTAATCGTTGAGGGAGGGTTGGGGGTGTGAAACTTGTTATTTTTCAATCAAGGTCTCTTACGTAAATGGCTTTGGCGTTATGCGTATGAAAGAGAGGCTTGGTGGAGAGTTGTGGTAGACTCCAAATTTGGAAGTTCGTGGGGGCCATGGGGTGAGGTTCTGGAAGAATATTAGGAGGGGTTGGAGGAAGTTCTCAAGTCATACCAGATTTGAGGTAGGTAATGGATCTAAGGTCAGTTTTTGGCATGATTTGTGGTGTGGAGACAAGGTCCAAAAGGAAGTTGTTCCAGTGTTATATGGTATCGCTTGTATGAAGAATGCTTCCATAGTGTCTCACTTGGAGATTTCTGGTGGCTTCAACCAGTGTAACGTAAGCTTTGCTAGAACGGCTCATGATTGAGAGGTGGATATCTTTGTCTCATTCTAGAGTTTGTCGTATTCTATTAGGGTGAGATGGGAAGGTGAAGATAAGATTTTGTGGGTTTCTTCCAAAAGAGGGTCGTTCAATGTAGATCCTTCTATAGTATCTTGGGTTGTAGTGAAGGCTCTCATTTCCTTTAGAAGAGTATTTGGCGGATTAAGGCTCCCTTGAGGGTAGCGTTTTTTTATTTGTTCAGCGGCTCTAGGAAAGATCATTATCATGGACAACCTTAAGAAGCATGTTACGGTCTTCCGTAACGGGGGATGAACGGTGTATAATTTGGATGGGGAATGTGTGGGAGAGTAGGGTATTCGAGGTACCCTAGGCCTCCTAATGTTAGGATTATTCGAGGAACCCTAAAAAACTCTCAAAACAACTACAAGAGTTGAATATTAATTTTCTTCTTGATATCTTATTCATGCTTCAATACCCCTATTTATAGGGTTACAAAACCGAATTACAGAAACAATAAATAAATAAATATTACAAACCTAAATAAATATTACTAATTCTAAATACGACTAATACCATATTAATAAATCCTATTATTCTCTTAAAGAGAGAATACGACTCTTACCTTATTTAAACCTAATAATAAACCCTATTATTCTCTTAAAGAGAGAATACAATTCTTACCTTATTTAAAACCTAATCTAATTATTCTATTAAAGAGAGCATTAATATAATTCCTATAATACCCTTCTCCCTATTATGGGTACATAACAAAGCAGCATGTCATTATGGTCAACAAGTGTTGTATGTGTAAAAAGAATGAGTAGTCCGTGGACCATTTTCTTCTTCATTGTGAAGTTGCTTTTGCCTTATAGAGTTTCAGTCGTTTTGGGTTATCTTGGGTTATGCCAAGACGAGTTGCTGATTTACTTGCTAGTTGGTGGACTGCTGGTAGCACTCAGAGTGCTGCTGTGTGGAAGATGATGCGTACTTGACTCTTGTGGTGCATTTGGAGGGAACGGAATGTTAGGAGTTTTGAAAATTGTGAGAGGATGTTGGAGGAGCTTGTATAATTCTTCTATACTCATTATCTTTGTACAACGGCTTTTGTATCATTTTTTACTTAATTTTCATGATTTTCTTGTTTTTTTTTCTTCTAACTAGATGTTTTCTCTTTTATATTTTATGTTTACTTGGGGCGTTACATCGAGTACTTATCAAAAAACTGTCAGAATTAAGGTTTAGTTACAAGAGAGAGAAACATAGGGGAAGAATAATGCGTGAAGTGTAGAATCGGCCCCATCTCTCACTATTCAAATGTATATATATTGGAAAGAATAATGCAATGGACTAGTATACCGTTACGTGGTAGTGGTACACTTATTACAAGGATTCCATCTTAACAATACTGATGATTTCAATTAGTAAGTTTCTATTTTGTTTTTTGTTTGTTTGTTTGTTTTTTAATGAGTAACTTTCAATAACAGAAACAACTGAACACTTTACAAAGAAAAGCTATGGCAAAACAATAACCCCTACACAAAACCCAAACTAAACCAACAAAGCAATAAAAACCAGCAAACTATCCTCTGTAAAATTAAAACAAAATCCCATCTATATCCCAAGCACTACAAAGAATATCATTCCCACAAGTCTTCTTGAAATTACCTTTGGAAATAAAAACGAATCTTTCACTTCCCATATAATTTGTTGTAAAAGCTTCTCCTCAGACCATGGATTATTTCCATGTCTTAAAGCATTTATATTCCTTCAAATGTTATAAATTGTGGAACCAAAAACTAATCGACAAAGATAAGCCTTCGGATTATTTCTATGTCTTAAAGCATTTATATTCCTTCAAATGTTATAAATTGTAGAACTAAAAACTAACCGACAAAGATAAGCATTCATAGTTTTTCCCTTCCATTCTTTCAACCCCAAGGAAACCACATCATCCCAGCATAGAGGCGGATTCAACACAACCCACAAGAGAAAAAAAGGGATTCCCCTACATGCTTTGAAATTCTGCTACTAAACCCACAAGAGAAAAAAAGATCACCTCTGTCCTCAATCCCATATCTGCAGAAAACACAATTAACATCCCCTTGAAAACCCCAACTCAAAAGTTTTGTACCAGTTGATAACGCATCCCTCATGGCTAACCAAGTCACAAAAGCTTGTTTAGGAATGGATAAAGGATACCAAACCAAAGACCACCAATTCACAATATTTTGCTTTATCTGAATGGCAGCCCAAGTATCTGAACAAGAGTACTTACCAGTTTTTGAGATAGACCAATTTGGGGTATCAATCCCACCAAGAGGAATCAAACTTAGCTTGCTTTAAATATCAACAAGCTGATTAGAACGAGCAAGCCTCCAATTCCAATTACCATTCTGAATGACGGAATCTAAACGAGCCTCTAGTTTACTATGAGCATCATATATAACACGATGCTCATACTTTTCAAAAAGCCCCCCATCCGGATGCCAAACATCAAACTAGAGATGGATGTTTTTACCATTACCAACAAAAAAAGAAATAAAACTACTACTACTACTACTACTACTTCTTATTATTATTATTATTATTTTGTTTAAATATGAATGACTGTCTTGATGTGGTGTGGTTGATTTACATTCTGCGTACTTGTTGCTGCTAACAAGAGAAGAAATTTGATTGTGAGATTTCATTGCTTTTACTTTGTTGAATAAAATGGAAAACAAGGTAAAAGGGAAAAAGCATTTCTGAGGTGTTACTAGATAGAGATATGTTTGATTTGAGAGAGTTGAAATTTTGTGTAATGCAGAGCAACTCCGGGTGGGGATTCGACAAGAAATGCCAGTTCATGGATAAGCTAGTGAGGGAGGTTTCCCATCATTACAAATAAGGTCTGGGAAAATGACTTGGTAGGCAAGGAAGGTTGAGCATAATTTATATTCTTTGTTTTAAGGATTTCTTCGGAGTGTAGCTTCTTCAGTACTCTCTTAATTTAACAGTTAATGAGAGATTACATCATTCTTGTAATAAAGAACTAAGTTGAATGCATTATGGCATCTGAATGATGTCGTAATATTTTTTGAAGCAGCATGTTCTGTTTTAGATTCATACTCATTTGTAGTGTTGTATTCTTGGGAGGGAGGGAGAGGGAGAGAGTTTCCAGTGTTCTGAAAGTAACTTCTCAAACTTGTTTTATTTCTCTTATCGTTTGAAAATACTTCTCATTTTTTTTTGCTTTTCGGAATAGGATCATCTTCATTTCATTGGATACTATCCATTTTAAATGAAAAGTCAGAATTTGAAGTTAGTGCATCTAACAGGGTATATGAAGTCAATGTTGACACGTCTTTTAAAATTTTAAATAATGTGAAATTATGTACACTATTAGATGTATTAACTTTAAATACACTTATTTCTTTTGAAATTGAGATGATCTTATTAAAAATGGGCTCTCAATTTACCCACTAAATTTTCATTTAGTGCGAGTGAGAGAGCCTCTCGGGTTTCAAGATGGAGATGTTACAAAAATTATCTATATTTGTTTTGCAAATTGCAAATAATCTCCTTATCTTCTACAAATAAGAGCAACTCTTTTTTATCTTGGGCTCTCTTTCGGACAAGTATTTTGTTGTACCTTTAATCTCTCATTTAGACGCAAGAAATCTAACGATCCTAGGCCTTGATGGAGAAAATTGTCGCCAGAACATCATTTACTTTTTACTATTAGGTATCAAACATACTCATTTTTACTTCATATGATTTTTTTAAACTCCTTAACATAATCACAAACAAACTCTAAGCGATAGTTGCGCGAGGGACAAGTATCCTCTTGGAACGTAATCATGCATTTCTTGTCCTACCCAAAGCAATCATCCATCTCATGGGTCCATGCCTGTCTAATTAATCTAGAGAGCTACAAAGTAACCAATCATTTCCAAGGAAAATGCCGGTGGATATCTACCTTTCTTTCAATATATAATGATATGCTTGATTTAAAGAAGCCACCAAACTGAAGAATTTTGAATCTAGACGTTACCAAACATATATTCCTTTGTTGGTCCTTGATATATATATAAATTCTCTCGTTGGTCCTAGACTCGTAGTTCAATGTCCCATTGTCCTGTCTCATCAAAACCTGGACCAGAATCCTATCTAATTGAAAGGAATTGGAGAGGAGCTGGTCCTTTATACTTGGAAGTATATTTGTAATTTCACACTATCCTCTGTGACTTCTCTAGCATCGAGTTTCAATATACTTGCTTTTCAATGATCTTTGAATCTTGGAGATACTTGTTCGATCTCTCATCTTTGTTATTTATTTTTTTTACTTAATTCTTTTTATAACAAAATTCTAACAAACAATTCAAACACAAAATTCTCTTAAAAATACAAAACGGTTTTGATCTTTATATCATGTCATAACACTTGTTTTCTTAAAAAAGAAAAGAAAAAAACACATTTAATAAACAGAGCCATACTTTTTTGAAAACAAAATCAACAAATTCTTTTCTTTATAATACAATTGATCTTCTCCTAATATACTAGTAAATTAGTAATTAATCCAATTAACAAAATGCATGTTGGAATTAGTTTAAGTTAAAGAAACGTGAGTGGTGATATAAAGCAAAGCCATTCCCTCTCAACTCTCAATGCGTGCATATTTAGCTAGAAAATAACTATTTAAGCACATTACATCTTTTTCTTTAAGATGAAAAATAATTCATTAAAGAACTATAAGAATAAAAAAAGATAGCTAGGGAAACCCCAACAACAACTAAACCACAGCCAAATAGACAAAATAGGGGAAGAGCTTATCTACAGCTAGCTAATTAATTATATCATCTGAAAATTTTGGAAAATGTCACATCTTAAAGTTGTCAACTAGCCGTTGTTTTTAGTTTAGTTTAGTTTTTTTTTTTTTCCTCCTGCCGGCTCCGAATGGAATTATCCTATCTTTATTAGGGGAATTTTTAAAATAATTAACTGCTGTAAAATGGTCCATAAAAATTAATTGTATAAATGTAAGATGGTCCAGAAAAATTAATTGTATTAACCACCAAAATAATGTCATTTTCGTGAATTTATTTTATATATATATAAAAAGGATATGGATGCGGTTAATAACCGCACCTGCATTCGTATATATGAATAATAATTTTTGTTAACCGTATCTGCATATATGAATAGCATATAAAATATATGTAGACAATTAATATTCGCCAACATACGCCTCTACCCCTAGAATTCCTCTGAGAATAACCATGGCCAAATAGACAAAATAGGGGAAGAGCTTATCTACAACTAATTATATAATTATCTGAAAATTCTGGAAAAGGGTCACATCTTAAAGTTGTCAACTAGCCGTTGATATTATTTTTGTTTTTGTTCTCCACTAGAAAAAAAAATGCCCATTCTTGACATTTTTTAAATATCTGAAATATATCAATATTTTTGAATAGCTACAAGAATCTTTTTTCTTTTTTTTTTCTTCTAATTGTTAACTACAAGAATCTTGCACATATATATTGGCTCCGCCCCTAGTTTGAATGCAGTCGCTCGATCTCTGTGAATAAAAAAGAAATATATATTTTCCCACGGGCATGGTTAATTGTTCTGTACTTTACGACACATGTTTTAAGAGTTTCGACAAGTGATCCGTTTAGGTACACTTTACAATTAGTTTGTAAAACGTAGGTAAAGTGGTAAAAAATAATATTTTTAAGTGGTGGTGAATTATTATTCAAAATAAATATGATATATAAGTAAGGTTAGAATCTTTTGTCACTTTTAAGATAACTTTGGACTACCTCGTCCATGTGTCAAAGTAATTCGATCTTCTAGTTAGTTTTAAAGTTTTCTTTTGAATATATATATATAAAAGTTGTCGCATAAACAAATGTAATTAGAAGTTATATCTTGAGAGGCCAATGTATCAGGTTTCTATAAATAAACATGAAAATAATTTATTCATTTCCAATCAATCTCCCTGCTTTAAGCAAGAAACCACTCTTTACATTCACTTCATACTTGTTCAACAAACAAACCACTTAAAACACGCAATTTCGGCGGATGTTAAATCAGCGTGCATGACAAAACAAAAGTAAGCCTAGCTAGACGTTACCAAGGCCACCAATATCACAGGCTGCATTCTCTTTGTGCTCTTCCTCGTCCATTGTATCACAAAGTGTCATACCCCTTGTCTCTGGCAAACATGCCGCAAACAGCCCACAACACCCTATAACCAACCCAAACACCCCATACGATGAAAATCCATCTCCTCTCCGGCCGACAGCCACTAGCATCGGAGAAAACACGCCACCAAGCACAAGCGCTTGCCTCAGCATCGACATAGCTGAGTTCCTCACAAGAGTCGGGAACAGCTCTATTGTGAATATGAATAATATATTAGTCGCCGTACACGCGCTGAAGAAGGACACCAGCTCTAGTCCAATCTGGAATTTTCTCCACTCCTTCCCCTTCAAAGCACACATGATACTGCAAACGCCACTAAGGCTAGTGAACACCATAATCGAACTTTTTCTGTTCAACTTTCCGATAAGGAAGAAAGTGACCATGGACGACGGTAGCTCAGATAAGGCATTCAATGTCACGCTCAAATATAGATTGAATGCCAAGTTTCCGAGGCCTAACGGCATGCCGTAGTACACCAATCCCATGCCAAAGCCCATCACCATAACCGCCGACAACCTTCGAAGCGCCCATCTTTTCTCCAGCAAGATCTTCATGGCCGAGTAAAGATTGTTGTTTCCCGTTTCGTGCTCAAACGACGACACTCCAGAGAAGGTCCAGGTTAAGCTACTGTTGTCAGGTGTAGCATTAGCAATACACTTTAACGTGGCCATCGCTTCATTTTCACGTCCTTGCACAAACAGCCATCTCGGTGACTCACGGACAAGGAAGCGAACTAACGTAGAGTAGATGATTCCTGGGATAGAAGTCCATAGATAGAGATTTCTCCACGAGAATCCTATATTCATATAAGCTATAGCTGGCAGTGATAAAAACCCCAGCGTGAAACAAAAGAATCCCATCACCCCCACCTGGCCCCGCCACCTCTTTCCCACAAGTTCAGTTGCAAGCACAAGCGAACAAGTTCCTATTGTTGAACGGAAAAAGCCGCAGACGAATCTTAAAGCTGAGTAAATCCATATATTGGTGGAGAAGACGGTTAGTAGGGAAGAGACAGACATGGTTAGGCATGAGAGAAAGAGGACGTTTTTGCGACCGAGTGTGGAGTCGGCGAGCGTGGCAAGAACGAGTCCGCCTGCTAGGCAACCCATGAAGAAGGAAGATGCGGGGAGGCCAGTGACAATGGAAGCGGCGCACTCCAAGGACCATTCAGATATGATTGAAGTGTGGGCAGGCCAATCCCAGGCCCATGAATTCTTGGGAAGATGGCAGATGTTGGAGACCGAGTCGTCGCATGACTCGTCCCCAAGTTGAGTGCAGTGCCACTTTGGGTGTGCATCAGTGAAGACGCTGATGAATGTTTGTTGGGCATCGAAGATCCATGCCAAGGACACAAGTGCGGCTTGGAGGAATTGGGCCCACCCGAAATCCCCAAGAAACCGTTCGATTCTGGAATCAAGGGATATTGGGAGGTGTTTCTGATCTGATGGTGGTGAGCTTTCTGACTCGGCCGAGTCTGCCTGGGAGTGGGAGAGAAGCTGAGTTGAATCGGCCATCTTGGACCTTAAGGTTGATATACAGGGAGAATTGGAGAGTGAAGGGCCTTATAGATGTGTGAGGGGAGCGGTGTGAACATTAGGGCCAAATTGTAATTTTAAAAACAGCTATTTTAAAATTTAAGTTTTAGGGGTAATTACTTTTTTCTCCATGAACTACCAATTTTTGCGCAAAGCCCCCATAAACTACCAACTCGACCAAAATAGAGCATCAAACTACCAAAAACAACCATTTTCCCCCTTTCCGTCAGTCAAAGGGGTTAAAACAAACGGTCAACGGGTCACGTGACCATCACATGCCATTTTACGGTCATTTTCTTCCTCTTTTCCCCCCATAAACTACCACCATCTTCCTCTTTTTTCCCCATGAATTACCATCATCTTCCAACATGCCCCCACGTAAAACGGCACATGACCCGTTGACTATTTCTTTTAACTCCTCTAATTGACGGAAGGGGGGAAAAATGGTTGTCTTTGGTAGTTGAATGCTCTATTTTGGTCGAGTTGGTAGTTCATGGGGCATCGCGCATTTTTTGGTAATTCATGAGGGGAAAAGGTAATTACCCCTAATTTTTAAAAAATTGCAGTTAAGTGTTTGTTAAAATACATTCTTTCATGGTTTTCTCTCGTTATCTTACTTTTTAAAATTACCGTGTAGGACCATGTGTATCACACACATAGCAGTAGCAGATCTGTGGAGCCATGTGTATCAATGGTGATTTTGAAAAACGAGAGAATAGGAGAAGGACCATGGGACTGGAGGAAATGATTCATTTCTCTTTCACAATTTATGGCCTGTTTGGATGCAAAAAGAAAACCAATTCTATTTGCTCTAGCTCGTCTGAATCGGTATTTGGCCGAAATGGCCACAACACGGTCGTGAAAAGACTTGACTTCGGCCCCAACAACCATTTCGGCGAGCTCTCCACGTCCAACAAGAGCAGTCCCACAGCCGGTGACAACGCCCAATCCGGCGCAATCGGCCGGAATTTCAAACCGAGTCATAACAGATCCGACTCCATATCCACCCCCCACTAATATACTCGAGTTAGAGCCATGCCCAGACCCAAAGCTCCATGAATTCACCGACACTAAATGTCCTTCCCACCGGCATCATCTACCCATCTGGGAAAATCCTCAAAACAGGTATGGCTCATAGCCGGAGCTCCAGTATCAACGTGTTAGGATCCGGGTCGGGAAATTACGAGCACATGAGCATAATGCGGGTGTGTATGGTCCCAAAGAGTCGGCAAACGCAAACGCCACCATGGCTCGCCGTGGCCACTCATCGGTGTTGGTGTTGGCGGTGAAGCTTGGAGAACATACTGGAAGTTGATGTTGGTGTTCGATTTTTCTTGAATTTAAAAAAACATCCATATTTTTCTTAGATTAAAAGAATAAAAAAAACATATTTATTTATATTAATAATTATTTATTTATAATACATTCATATTTATTTATATTAAGCAATCATTATTTCACAATAATTTTCATAACTCCAATCATTCTACACAATTTTTCATACCTCCAATCATTTCTTACCATGGTTTTCCGTGAAAAAAAATAATCTTATACAACTCTCACTCAAATATGATTTTAAATACAATATAAATTCTACTAATCATCCAAACATTTTTTTTTGCCTCGAAATTTGCGCACCAAATAATAATTGAATTCAGATTTCAAAAATCAAACACCTAAACGTGCCATAATCTTTAAAAATACATCTTTTTATTTGTAATTTAAAAACGTAATTTTTTTTATATTTTCAAATAATTTTTTCAAAACGCGCTTTACGATTTGATTTAAAATATCACGTGAAGTCGCATGCCAAGTAGGGGTTAATATGCTATGTGATTATTAGTAATATCCGCATCTGCATCTGCAAAATGCGATTATCATTTTTAAATATCCGTATATGTGTGGTTATTGCAGTTATTATCCGTTATCCGTATATGAGATAATGAGCATTTTGTATTACTATCTAAATCTGTATTCAAGATTAAATAATGTAGTTATTACTATATGCAAACTTAAATAAACTAAGATTTAACTTGTTATACAATTCGGGTTTATTAGTCATAGAGGGTCATTGTCTCATAGAGCAATTAGAATTTGGATTACCAAAGAAAAGAAAAGAAAAGAAAAGTATAAATGTAATGAGGTATGACTTTGATATGATAGTGAACAAAAAAAAATCTAACATAACCTAAAGGTCTTAAACTTACAAAATCCAAAAAGGCGTTTTTGTGAATTTAATTATTTATATTATATACAAAGTGAATGTAGATGTAGTTATTAACCGTATCTACATTCTCCAAAACCGTTATCCGCATATGTGGATATTGATTTTTTTGTTAACCGCATCCTCATTCGCATGTGCGGATAGTGAATAACAATTAAGTGCAGATAACGGATGCTGACGATTATTATCCGCCCGCATTTTCACTCTGATGCCAAGGTACTCTATGGTTATGTTCGGGACGGAACTAATATTTAGAATTTGAGCGGGCAAAACTAATTTAACGAGGTTATGTTCCTGCCGTGGGTTTGTCTGGTTATCCAATTTAACGAGGTTAAATACTAGGTTATGCCTTGGTGTACGTGTTGCCATAAAAATGGATAATAAAATAACTCGAAAGAGACAATTATCAATTTAATATATGAATCATAAGGACAGGAAGTGAGTTGTAGTGTTGGGAGCCGTGTTGTGTTGTTCAACCATGGCTGCTGCTTTAGTGCTGTGTATAGTCTCTATCATTGATTCCAATGTTCATCTAAAAAGGAATAATTAATTAAGTTGAAACAGCTTGATGTGTGTTGTCTTGTAGTAAATAAAGTTGTCTATGTTCCGTTCATGAATAATGAATCACACGAAATTAAGGAGAATGATTAATATCAGAATATATCCTGTTGATTAATTAATTAATTATGAACATGCACACTATTGCGGATAGAAGCTAGGTGTTGGTGATGATCGGTGGGCTCAAAACTCTAAGTGCGCTCTAATTAATGATTGGAAACTAATAAATAATTTTATTATAAGCTGGAATATTATTTTATAAACAACTCATCCCAGCCCCAGACAAAAAGTTCTGAGCTTATCACGTTACTGTTATATATTAATGTTATCTCATAGTCCACATTCATTCTGAACTAGCATTCCTAAAAGTGAGGATGGTCCTTTTTTTTCTCCTTTCATTTTCAAGCCTGACTCAACTGAATTAAGTTGATAAAGAATTCAGTTTTCTGGCCTTTGGAAAAAACGAAAAGAACACAAAAAAAAAAAAAAAAGATTTGAAAATGAAAGAAAGAGAATACCCCGACGGAACCCACCATGGGTGTAATTAAGATTTAACTGTGAACCCTGCAAGTAATATAAGGTTTAATTTCAAAGGATAGCATAATTGATCAAGGATTTGACGGAGTATGTGTCCAAATCTTAAGTCTGCATCTATTTTGTTAGTTGGTGGAATCCTTCTTTTGTTAGTCGGTGTAATCTTTTACAGCATGTTTGGATGCAAAAAGAAAACCAATTCTATTTGCTACGGTGTTTGAGTTTTTTTTGAAATCCGAATGTATAATATGTAGCGCCCCAGATTTTAAGACATAAATTATAATGGTTTAAATTAATTTTAAAACATTTTTAATAAGGAAAAAGAATAACTACGATTATTTATGAAAATAAATGTGTATTTTTGTTTGTAGAAACGTTTATAGTTGCAATTTGATAAAAACTCAAAACAGACCTTAAATTTTGGAATAACGGAAACAGGGTCAAACGAACTCCATTTTGGTCGATTCAAAAACTGAGACGCTCGTTTCGAAGTCCTCTAGCTCCCCTCCAAATTTCATGATGTTTGGACATCATTAAGGCCATGAAAACATCCGTCAAAAATACAACCCCTGTTCTGGACGGAAATTCACATTATTCATTAATGGGTCATCTTTGAACTTGACCCAACCCATTCCAATTGCTATCCACAAACCCAACCCACTTATCACATGTCATCTGCCCATAGTCATGATTATTACATGTGTTATCACCCAACTCAACATGTGGAAGACCTATATTTTATGCTTTAAGAATGTCATTAAATATATCATCCTAGTTAGATTTGATTAAATAGGATAGTGTAAGATATGATGATTCAACACCTAGTGCAACCTTCCACTACATTTATTCCCTCCCCCTCTTATGATGAAAGAATAGAATCTAGAGTAATCATAAAATGAAAGTAGTCTAAACAATATCTTGGTTTAACTTGTCAAGTAAACCAGAAACTTTGATTGACCAAAACTAAGTCATAACGAACTCGGATTGAGTTGAACCAAAAATAGAAAGTGTTCGTCTTGACGTCATCTATCTACCCTCAAAATTTTACAGCGATCCGAGTAGATTTGACCATCAAAACGTTACTTGGAGTAAGCTGGCCTCTATATGGACGAAAATTCATATATATCATTATTTAATACTTCCTTTGATTGAACAACTCATCACCCACTTCCTCTAATGTGTGCACTCATCACCTCAAGTGTTGCCCACATCCCACATCTAGAATTCACCACCTTAGTAATGATGAAACCCATGTGCTTTGGAGATAAGGCTAAGATGCACCAATTCTCATCCATTAGATCAAAATGTATCTACTTGATCCTAACCATTCATTCTCTTATAAATTGAACCATGGTGGAAGATGCAATACTCATTAAGCTTCACTCACTCACACACCTACAACCAAGAGAGAAAATTGTGAGATTTGTGTAGTTTTGTGTGGTTCAAGACTTGAAGTATGTGCTAAGAAGTATTTTGGTAAGCTTCTAATCATTAATTTCATTAATTTGATGATATAGGTTTTGATTTCATTACTTGTTTTATGAGTTGTTTAAAGACCCAATAAGCTTATGAGATAAAAAGAATTAAAATAGAAGTAATATAAACTACTTTTATATTTCAATGTCCTCATGACTTCATGAGTTGATCGTATTTATATTTCCTTTTTACATTTCATTGTCCTCATGACTTCATGAGTTGATCGTATTTATATTTCCTTTTATACTTCATTGTCCTCATGACTTCCATGAGTTGATCGTATTTATATTCCCTTTACATTTCATCGTCCTCATGATTCTCATGAGTTGATCGTATTTATTCCTTATTGTCCTTATGATATATTTTAAGCCTTCAAGTTCATATTTGGTAGCATTGGTCACATAGCCTCATCACCAAATCATGAACCAAGGTTTTAAGATTTATTATGAGTGAAATAATATGAATTAAATAATGTGAGTGTGTGAATTAAATAATGTGAGTGGAATGATGTGAATTAAATAATGTGAGTGTGTGAATTAAATATTGGTGAGTGGAATAATATGTGGAATAATATGAGATATTGATATTTTGGTGATATTAGAAATATTAGTATTTTTGACGGAAGATGGGTTTAAATGTTAGAACTAATAATAATAATATAGTCACCTATGTAAATGTATACTCTTGATGTGAATATATGGAAACTATATATATAATTTCTGCTATTATATGTATATATCTATAGGTATTGTACACAACATGGAATATATATGTATTGTAGTGTCAAATACAAGAAATTATAGATTCCAAATATAGTGTTAAAAAGAAAGGTATATATATATATAATCTCTTTTGTTAGTATAAAAATGATAAGGTTACAAACGAAAATGTAGTTATTAAAATATCCAAACAATTAATGGTTCCATGTACTTAAGGACTAGGAGAGACGATTATAAATGATAATTTTCTTAGCACTATTTACTAATTTCATATTTCATGAATATAACCCTGCAGTTGATATTTTTGTGGATCCTGTGGAAGCGAAGGACAGTAAGTATTTTTATACTTACTGAGGGTAGCACTGAATTTCAATAATGTTGTGTTTATGTTTTATTTTAATTGGATGCGTGTGACTGATTATTGCATACTGTTAATAATCAACCTATTAATATTGGACGCGACGTCTCCCAAAGGTTCAGGATGGTAAATCCGCCTGAAACCGGAAACCATAATAATCATATTGATTGGGACGGCTTTCAAAGTACTAGAGGAGGGAAGTCTCCGATAGTGCGAAAATAAGTTAATTAAAATGTAATGTAGAGGGGACGGCCTCGAGAAAGACGTTAACCGGGGGGACGGCCCTTACAAGAGAGGAGTGCAATGACTATATTGAACTGTTAAACTTTGCATGAAAACTATCACTACATCATTATGTCATATCTCTGTTCCTTAAATAATGCATAAACCATTATGTTGTTGAATGACAGTTAGCTCACTTATGGAACTATGGGATTGTGGTTATAACCACCTTCTCATAGATGACTGTGCAGGCACAGACACTGACGAGTATCAGGATTATCAGGAGCCTTATGATGATCCTGGTTTCATAGATGGGACTGTCTAAAGTCTCCTTTTTATGATAGACTTGCTGAACAGTTTATCTTCCATGTCGTTATTAGGTTTTATTTTATGTAACTTCTAGACATCTTATGCTTTATTTTATGGTTTGTAATATGACTACTATTACATAGGACGTGAGCCGTGGTGGCCCTTATGTTATTGCTTTTGTGTGTATTTATTTGTAAGACCTTTTATTATTATTTTAATGTAAGTTGAGGTATTTCAATTAAAGCTCTATATGTGTTGAAAGGGAATTGTCCCTATCAGTGATGTTTAAAAAAAAAAAAAAAAAGATATTCGTATTTTCCGCTGCGAGATTTATCGCCTCTGATAGGTTAACGACACGTGATTATCCAGATATAATTGCTTACGCTCTTTTGTAAAAAGCGGGTCGTTACATAATACAACCCGCAATTAACCCGAATTCGTTTCAAATTTCAAGCCTCATTTCTGAATTCCTACGCACTTTTACTCTTCCAACGCACGTCATTTTCTGTTTTTTAGTCGACCAAGGCGTCAAATGCATCTTTCAAATGGAAAAAGAAAAAAAGGTGTGGAACACCTTTGAGCTCGTTTGGCAAACCGATTTTCTATTTTTGTGTTTGAGAATTGTTTTTGAGAACAAAAAGAAAAAATCGTTTTTGTTCTTTTTTCTTTAAAAAAGTATTTGGCAAACTGTTTTCAAAAACAGTTTTATAAAACAGAAAACAGTACCTAATGCGTTTAGACAATTGTTTGCAAAACAGTTTTCACTTAAGAAGAAAATAGAAAACTGTTTGGCATTTCTTAATATATTTTTTGTTTTCACCATTTATGGAGTAATTTCCAAAAAAAAATTGTCAAATTTATGTCATTAGACTTGATAGCCTGAATGAGAATAGTAAATTGTCAAAACTCTTTTACACTCTTTTTGTTAAAAATTATTCATGATGTATGCTCTATTTAGGTGGCCAACAAGAGATCATTTTTAGTAATCAAACTTGTCACTTTCCTAGATGAAGAACATGGAAAAACTGTTATGAGTGAGTGGAGATAGTAATGAACTAAGAACTGAACATTTAAAATATGATCTACGGGCCACAACCATTCCTAATATCATGTGTGTCCCATATTTTTAGATTAACCTGCCTAATAAAATTAAATTGATCAACCATGACTCATTGTCCCACCTGCTTCTAATAATAACATTAGGAATTCCTCATACAGTCATGAGAGATACAAGATTGTAGAAGAATTGGAACAAAAATCCCCAAACAAATATCTCAGACCAAGTTTGAGATGGAGACTCATATGTCTTTCAATAATAGCAATAATCTGTTTATCTAAATACTAAAGAAGTTGAGGGAATAAAGATTACAAATAACACAAAATATTATGGTGCGTTTGGGTATTGAATTTTGAGAATTAGAATTGAATTCTAATTCTATTTACAAATATCGAGGTAAGAAATTGTGTTTGGGTGTTGAATTTTGAGATTGAAAAATATTATATTTTAATGGTAAGAAATGATTGATAGTTTAAAAAGTTGTGTATAATGATTGGTATTTTGAAAAGTTGTGTGAAATAATAATTTAAATAATAATAATTTATTATATATTGATTATTTAATTAAAAATAAATAAATAATTTTTTTTTAAAAAAATAATTGAAATCAAAATTAAAAATTTAAAAAAAAAAAAAATGAAGCAAGGGTGGCTGCCAACCGGCAGCCACCCCCAGGCAATGGGGGTGGCCGCGCGCCACCCCCAGAGGAGGTTGGGGGTGGCCGTGCGGCCACCCCCAGTACTCGGGGGAGGCCGCGCGGCCTCCCCCAAGGGTCGGGGGTGGCTGCCAGCCGGCAGCCACCCCTCTGTTTTTTTTTTTTATTTTCTTTTGTTTTTTTTATTTAAATTATTAATATTAATTTCTTTTATTTTATATTGATTTAAATTATTAATATTAATATTTTTTTTTGAGTCAACTTTTTCTGCGCTGGGTCCCACCAGTAATCTCAAAATTCGGGTCAAAATTTGGGTTTTTGGGCGGGTGGGTGGGTTTTAGAAAAAACCCGGATTGAATAATTATTCATTTCTAATGCCAAACAGTTCATTATAAACCTTCCATAGCCTCAATACTTAGTACTAATAATTTCAGGTAGTGTCGTTCCCATTACATAAGCTGCATAAACATGATAGATATTAAACTGGTTAAACATAACCGACTTCAAAGGTCATGCACATCTAATCATTTCGATGCTGCCACATATGTTGTGCAATGCTCTCCCTCAAAACGGCCATCTCATGCCCAACTGAATCTGATAGGTTCCGGAGGTTTCTTCCATGCCTTGAACTGGACCCACCAACACTTTCATAGTCGTCCGTGCGCACATCTTCATTCTCCCAATGGGTAAATAAATGGTCATCATCCGCAGTCATTCGAATGAAGTTATGCACGGCACAACAAGCTGTAACAATTGTCGGTTGCTTACTTGTTTTATATGATGTCATAACTATCAATATTTTAAAACGAGCTTTCAATACACCGAAACATCGCTCTATAACATTCCATAGAGATGAGTGTCTATGATTGAATAGCTCCTTATGACCCCTAGGGGTGCCTGTTGCTCGAAACTCTTCCAAGTGATATCATTCTCCACGAAATGGTCTCATAAAACCTTTGGCTTGCGGGTAGCCCGAGTCCATCAAATAGTAATGGCCTGCACAATGGTGCATTATATATAAGCGTTTGTGACCATCTAAGTATGTGGATAAATATCTAAAAAATTAATGCAAATTTAGCATTTTAAATACCTTCCGGTGCCCAAGGGAATTTGTTCTTCACATTACCAAGTGCATTAAGAAACACAAGTGAGTTGTTCGCGGTCCCTTCCCACCCAGCATACACAAAGGTGAATTTCATGTCAAAGTCACAACAACACATTACATTCTGTGTTATAACCGTCTTCCTTCCCCTAAAAGAGGTTTGCCTCGATGCAAGAGCATGCACTTTGATGTGTGTCCCATCGATCGCACCGATAGCATGCTACAATAACAACAAAACAAATATATACGATCTTTAAATAACAGATACAACAATCGAGTTAAATTGGAAACGGGAAAATATACAATTACCTTGAACCACGAGTAATATTTACTTGAGTTACTAACAAATGGATGCACTCCGATAGTCTATGTCGATCGTATGATATGTTTTCCTCGCTTGCTAAAGACTCGAATAGTCTGCCTAAATTTACGATGAACCGTCTCCAAGGAGTGCTGGAAACGATCGGCTACAACTCTCATTCCCACACCATGACCAAGTATAAACATTGTGATACCAACGGCCTCTTCAACAGTGACTAATTTAGTATCTTTAGCGTTGTTCAATTCCCTTAAATGAGCACACAAGCTTCTAAACGCACCCTTATACATTCGAAACATGTCATGACAGTTTGCAGGGTTGCCTTCCAGTTGTTCATTGATATAGGCTGCTCCAGTTAATATGGCTGTGCGTTGAGGCTCCCTAGGCCTGTAGGTCATAACAATCACTATCAGATCAAGCATTTCACGCATTTTGGTCTCCTCATCGGTGGAATCACTATCGGTATCCAAAATGTTATCTAAATCCATAAGAATATTGGCTCAAAAGTTGCCTCCACCTACAAACCATACACTCAATAAATTAGTATAGAGATTACTTTATACTACATATCTCCATGTTACTCTATGCACCCAAAGAAACTACACTATGCAAAAAAAATTACATAATAGCGTAAAAGCATGTCATACATATAAAGCAACAACATTATTCATGGAAAACTCACAACTAAACATTATATAATAGAGTAGAAGCATAAGTTACCCTTACTTCATAAAGTAAAAGCACAACAAGCTTCATAAGTTACAAAAGTGATATCATAAGTCAATGTATTTTACATCATTAAGTAATAGCATTTTTCATGGAAAGCAAAAACTTAATACTAAATAATACCATGTCACATTGCATCTTAACCACACCACAAAACTACTCCATAAGATGACAACAATCTACAGTGAGGCTAACCACTCAACACGATGCTCAGGTAGCATCGTAGCAAACAAAATCCTCCACCAATCTTCCTTGAAGGTCTGCACTGCTTTCAGATAAGTGGTGCTCGAGACAGGTGGATCCAATTCTGATATAATGGCCATGCAACCTTTTATCGAGCAAGGGTCAGGTGCAACATTGCTGCTCCCCATTTGTTGTTCCTCAATATTCTTAATTCTTTCTTGCTTTTTATTATTAATATAGGACCGACTCTGGCACGACTCCTCCATAGCGGCCAAGGTTGCTTGAAGCTATTCTGACACATTCTGCCTTTTTTTCCTCTCAGATCTTGGTGGTGCAGTACTTCCAGAATGCTTTCCAGAGTGGTTTCCTCCATTGTCATTCGCAGGGGGTGGGGTGTCAATATCAACAAGCTCTTCATTAGCATCCAAATCTACGTGGACACCACTGTTTAGCAGCGCTTCATCTAGATGTCTCTCCTCCTTAGAGTTGGGTGGGTCTTGCGTAGATGCATGTTGCAACACGCCAGTTGTTGTGGTCTTATTGAATATAATCCCCAATAGATTGTAGTTTGCACATCCTTTGGTCTTAAACTGCGTCACAGCAGGGTTAACCGAAAATAAGAAAATAAATAATCAAGCGCCTGAATGCACAAGTCATAATCTTCCCATATTACCGCAAGGTTAAGAATTTACCAAGAGATGCCTTGCCCAAGCATCTTCATCAGCAGTTACCGTGCCTTTTTCAGGATCCCAACCGAATCTAGACGGTTTGTTCAAAAGGTCAAGAAGCTACGGTGTTTCATGTGAAGCCTATTAAACTTTCCATTTTATCTGTTTGTACGTCATACGATTTACTTTTGCTCTTTTGTTGAATTCATCAATAATGTTACGCCATTGGATTTTGAAAAATTCCACACTGTTGAATGTTCCCTTGTTAAACTCCTCAACCAAAATGTCAATTAAAATCTTTTCAAAATGGGGTGGCCACTTGGTAGTATCTTCAACTTGTTCTTGGGTAGTCATCTAGTTAACATAAAAAGTGTAAAAGATCCGTATATCTTTCCTAATAGTTGGGTTCAACATCCGAATATCAATAGTGAGGAGTTTTTATACCTTTCGACGTGTGGGCTCGGGCTTGTACTTCACAAAAGAGGGAGAGTTTCTTAGTGATCCATGACTCCCACGTGACCTCAACAAGTACACCTATAATGTACTCTTAGAGAAGTTTATTAACAACAAAAGAAAATTGCTATTTTTTTTAAAAAGTAGTGATAGTATTTTTCATGACTTTAAATTTTACTATGGATACTAGCCTAAAACCTAGTTTTTTTCATTGTATTATTAGTATATTAGTACCTAATGTGCTATTCTATATTCGATATCCACATAAAAGCACATATGTGTACTAAATTATCTAAAATGTTTCTATTCTATCTACACAATTGAGTAATGATATTAACAAATGGAATTACTAGAGGAAGCAAATGAGATCTATATTTTCATATAGCAATTCCACAAGTGTAAACATTTAAAACACTAAACCTAGTGTCAAACAGGGTCAGTTACTTGAAATTACAGAGGCATGAAAAAAAAAAAAAAAAAGGAGAACAAAAAGGCCTATAACACTTCCAAAAAGATCCATATGAGTAGGGATCCATGCATATAAGGTAGATATTTTTCACAGCAATTGTAAATAAGCACCAACATCCATCCAATTCAAACTGAAAAACAAAGACTTATCTTGAACTATTCAAACTGAAATACTCTCATGCTACAAACCACAGTGCTCACAAAAGGAACTGCAGGTTTGTATACACATAAGCAATGGCCTTTAAAAAATAAATAAATAACCATTACTATATAACTAACTATTGTCAGAAAATACAGATTTTAAAGTGAAAGACTAATGGTATGACCAAACAGGCTCTACACATTAAAGTGAAAGACTACCTTCACCCACGTCCTACACATTACCCCAGAAAAAGAATGTTTTGTTACCGTCGTTGACTAGCTCCTAGTAAGGTAAAACAACCTTTGATAAGAATTTGGTGTGCTTGTTCTTGTTTAGTTTTGTAATTTGGGTAGTTTTGATGGGATGGTGTTTGATTTGGACAACTGAGGTTTTGTTGTTATGTCTTTAGCTATAAAGGGTTATGGAGCTATATATGATTTTTTGGAATAGAAGTTTGTGAATTTGTGATTCAGCTTCAAGAATTTTTTGTCTATTTTTGGATTGTAAATTATGGGTTGGCAACTAAGGATTAGAAAGTAAGAAGACTCATAGGATGCTAACGCCAACAACACAGAAAATTAAGGCAATTTTTGGCTCCCATGAAGCAAAAAGACATATTCCTAAGATGCTAATGCCAACAATACAGACTCTATAGGTAGGTACCTTGATCAATTTCCATTTCAACTCAATGAGCCTTCAGCAAAGATATTATTAAAACAGAGCAGTACCAAACTATACCGAATTAACAAACAAGCATTACCACACTAACCTACTGCAGAACCACACCATCAAGAAATGATTGCTCTAAAACTAAATGAAAACATGGCCAAGAGAAAATACCTCTTCATAGAACATCTCATACCAACCCCAACCAACAATATAATCCAAAACCCACTTTGATCATGCCCAATAATAAACAAATGCACAATAAAACGACTCAAAATCATTGGAAAGAATTGCAAAATAGTAGGAAATCAAAAATCAAAGTAGCTCGGCAACTACACAGTGATAGAGCACTTCAAAAACTCCAAGACAACGAACACGAAATGTTTGGTACTTCTAACACAAACAAAACCCACAAATCCATCTCCAATCCAAGAACGCTCAAACATAATATACTTTAGAAATCACCCAAAGAGAAGAGGATAAAGGGAAAAAAAAAATACCTTCTTCGATCTTGTGATTGGAGCCGTTTTGACAGATGAGGCGCAAATATCTCTTCTGTAATCAGATCATCTTCTCCAACACATTAAGGCCTTCTTATAACACAAAACTCATGAAGGAAATTACTGAAGAACAAAGGTTGGTAGGGTTAGTTGGGATGGAAGGAAACACAAATTCAAAGCCAAAATTGAAGATGATACGATGGCTGGGTTATGGGGTAGATGTAGGAATTGAAGAGGTTGGTGAAAGAGTGATGTGAAGAGAAAGGTGCAGTGAAGGCAGGCGTGAAGATGGAGAGTAAAGGTAGGCGTGAAAAGATGGAGTAAAGGCAGGCGTGACGATTAACGAAGACGCGTGAAGAATGAAGATGGAGAAAACTAAAACAAAGAAAATTCGTGAGGTGGTTCGAACGGTGGCCTTGGCACTGTGCACTTAAAATGAGAACAGTTTCATTAAGTTGTTCCGCGCGCCTTTTCTGAAAAATGAGAACAGTTTCGTGAAAACATGTTAGAGTTGTTTCACAATTTCATGTTTTTTGGTATTTTTTTTGTTTTGCTTGTTTTTGTTTTAAAAACAACAAACCAAATGCATAAAGCTCATACCAAAACATGTTTTACTGTTTTGGAAACAGAAAACTGTTTCCAAAACAGGTAGCCAAACAGGCTCTTTCTCTCTCTCTCTTTCCATCTTCCTCTGTAAAACAGTTCTCTTTCTCTTTCCTTCTTCCTCTATAAAACATCTCTCTCTCTCTCTCTCTCACACTCACATTCATTATTTGCTTCTTCCTTTTATACATGAGATACCCATCTCTTTCTTTCTCTCTCTCTTCCTTCATGTCTTGTTCAGAGGTTCTTCTTCAGACTCTCTATCTCTCTATCATTCGTACTTTCAATCACACACATTGCTGAGAGAGAGAGAGAGAGAGAGAAGGAATAAGAAAAGTGAAATTTTTTGAGAGAAGGAGAGCTAGGCAAAGATTTGAAAATTTTGGAGATTTGGGATTTTGTTTGGTTTGTGGGAAAATGTCGCATTCCGGGAATCCCATTTTGGAGCTAGGGCTCAACGCGCTCAACGATCGCTTTTGAGACTCACTGAGTTGCGAGGCTAATAAGCCCGATTTTCGAGAGCTTGATCTGGGCTCACCCGTTTCGTCTCTACGAATCCGGCATAGCGGACCCGCCAGCAGTGGGCTCACTGTCACCACCACCACTACCACTAGTAGTAGCTCTAGCTCGTCCAGATCGGTCTCTGGCCGAAACGTCCACAATGTGGTCGTGAAAAGACCTGACTCCAGCCCCAAAAACCATTCTGGCAAGCTCTTCAGGTCCAGTGAGAGCAATCCCACGGACAGTGACAATGCCCAATCCTGCGGAACTGGCCAAAATTTCAAACCGGGTCATAACATATCCGACTCCAAATCCAACCTGGATTCAAAGAGTCGGCAAATGCAAACGCCTCCATGGCTCGCCATGGCCGCTCATCGGTGTTGGTGTTGGTGTTCGATTTTTCTTGGATTTAAAATAAATATATATATTATCCTTTTTTTTTCTTAGATTAAAAAAACATATTTATTTATATTAATAATTATTTATTTATTTATAATACATTCATATTTATTTCTATTAAACAATAATTATTTCAATCATTATTTCACACTAATTTTCATAACTCCAATCATTCTACACAACTTTTTATACTTCAAATCATTTCTTACCATGGTTTTCCGTGAAAAAATAATTTCATACAACTCTCATCCAAACATGATGTCAAATATGATTTAAATTCTACTAATCATTCAAACATCTTTTTTTGCCTCAAAATTTGTACACCAAAAAAATAATTTAATTCAAATTTAAAAAATCAAACATCAAAACGTGCCATTAATTTGTAAGTCAGTGGAATCCTTTCTTTTCCCAAATGGTCAAAGGAATCCTAATACAAGAACTTTTTTTTGTTTTCCTTATCCACATTGGTTTGAAATAAGCACTTATAAAAGACCCTGTACTCTTTTTATTTGGAGATAGAAAAATAAAATTCAATTGTTATTTGAAAGTTCTCTAGTAGTGACTACTTCTTGGTGTGACGCCAAGATTTCTGGTGTGACTCTAGAATTCTTTTAGTTACAATTGTGCTACGTTAATTTTGGTATCAGAGTTTAAGGATCGGTTGTTTTCTCAAGCAATCCACAATCTGCCACACAGCAACAAAATTCTCCATCATCGTAGAATCTTCTCTTCAGCCAACACCCACAATTCCTGTTGTTTATTGTGACACCAATCACGATGAACACTCGAAGCGGACGTTCCTATGGAGACAATCAACTCAGCCAGCAACAACGTGATGATATATTACTTTACGTAGTTCATAAACTGGGCGCACTTTCTCATCAACAAGACTCTTTCTAAACGGGTGGATGTCGTTTGGAGCCAGCTATTCGACAAAACAGCATCTTCAGGGGAGAAGAACGTTGAAACTAAAGACGCCCCTCTACACCCAGATTCAGCCACCAAAGAAGAGATGCACTATGACGATACAATAGGCAAATTGCAATTCACACAATTTACTACTCCTCGTTATGACTCTTGGAGCTACCAGCCACGCCAACTATTTCAACCCAACTATAATCCATGAATACCATGGCAATCACCTACAGATTGCTTGGAGAACCATGGTTACCGAATGGAAGACATAACCAAGACTCCAAGAGAGTCCGCGTGGATGTCCCAAATTTCCACGGTAAATTGGTGTTGTGCAAATATCTACCTAAATAAATTGGCAAATACTTGTACGTTTTACTCGCAAGTGCACAAGATCAAAACAATAGTATAGCAGGCAAATACGAGATCATTCCCACGAGGATTGGTATAAATTGTCTTTAAAGAGAAATTTCTAAAAGCGATATGTTGAATAAGACAGGATAAAAGATTGAATTAAAAATACTATGAAGAAAAGGTAGGGCTTCGATATCCACCGCTAATCATACTCAAATAAGATTTGCAATATGCACAATACTACAATCATAACATGATGCTTAATGCTTACCAGCCACAAGGGAATGGTATCTTCTCCTAAAGCTATTGATTTCCCTAAACAACGAGTTAGGCATGGTATCTACTCTAACTCTTTTCTTCCTTGAAGGATTTAGCATGGTATCTACTAAGTTGTTCTTCAAGAAAGCATAAATCTATGGAAATCGGTAAACACACTCAGATTGGAATATGGTATCTATTCCAATTGTCTTTATGTTGATTAATTCAAGAACCTGTGTCGGGGTTCTTCCGTTACTCTATTATGCCCAGGACTCGGTCATCCAAATTGACATAAATAACAAATCCATACCACAAGAATATGCTAGCTAAACATAAACATGCGAGGAATTCAAGAAACTAGAATTAATCAAGTTAAGCATCAATATATAAATTGTAGCAAGACAAATTGAAAAACTTAAAAAGACATGATTAGGGCTTCAATCGAGCCCTAACTAAAGTATTAGTTACACATAATTTGGATGGAAATCATCCTCATAAGAAATTAATAAAGGAAAAGAAAGAAAATAAAAACTATAAAAAACCTCCTTCTTGATGTAGCCTTTGATTCTTCCTCCAAGTTTTTGTCTTTCTTCAAAGGCTAGAGGCCTATTTATAGGGATTAGAGAAGCTTTAGAAGCTCTAGAATTCCTATTACAATTCTAAGTAGGTTTTCTAGTCCAAAACGAATAATTACAAGTCTTCTCCTTTTTCTGAAATTTCTATCCAAGTAGGAAAAGGATTCCAAAATTCGTACAGATTTGCGGTCTTTTATTGCGGGGCGATTTTGGCATGGAAAACATCCAAATCAGAAAAAACCTATTTCTGACATATTTGTTTCCTTTATTATTAGCTTTCCAACGCCACCAATTTTGTTGCAATATGATACTTGAACCGAAAGTTATGATTAAATTACTGAGACGTGCTCATTCTGGATTCTTTCCAAAGATAACGAATTTTTGCCAACTTCTCTTTCCTTAAATTCAAAATTGATTTGGAGTTTGAATCTATCCAAAAGTGAGTTTGCTGACTTCATTATAATCTTGGAATTTGATCGGTTTTTCTTCTAAAACCTGTAAAATATAAGAAAACACAAAAACAACACAAAACATCAAATTATAACAAAACTAAGAGCATAACATATGTAAATTAAGGGGCTTGAATGTGTAACATTCAACACTTATCAATTGGAACCTCAGGCTTTCCAGGATTGGGTCACGTCCATGGAAGATTATTTAGAATGGTATCGCTTGCCTACTGACATGCGAGTGAAATTTGTATAAAGATGACACTAAGGGACAGCACGTGTGTAACACCCCGTCTTTTACAAAAAGGCGTAAGTGAAATTTTTTCAATTTCCATGTGACATTACTACAACATCACCAGAGTTAAGGTTTGGCAGCGGACTATAATATATCCAACAGTCTTGGATTAAATAACATGACAGAGCTTCTAGACATTTATAAAGAAAATACTTAGAACAAATACATAGAACAAGTGTCAATAGTGACACAAAAGAATACATGGATATCATTAGCAATCTTGTCAACATAAAATGTTATAAACATAGAAAACAAAAAACAAACTACAAACTATGTATCATTAGCTTTTAAACCTCTTGAGCTATAATCTTCATTTATTAAACCTGCACAAATATGCATATATAGAAACAAAAACATAAAATACTAAAGTGAGTCCGCTGTTTCCAATAATATAATGAATGCTGATTTATTTAATAAATGCAACATAATGCAAATATTGCTTTATAATCACATATATACACTAACATATGATCCATGGTAGCTAATCATGGTCATATATCGAATATAAACATAACCCTAAAGCAATGATATGTCAGTTTTAAATGCAGAGTTTTAGGTATTGCACTTTTCCACTACTCTGTTGGCCTTGGCACGGTTAGCGTTTTATTTGAAGCCTTGGCTTCCTCACTTTAACTCTTAATTATATTCTTTGAGAGCCTTGGCTCCTGGAAACCTTGGTTTCCCTGGTGATCTTGGTACACCAGTTTTTGTATTTATTAATATATTTTCAGATACTTCCTCATTCACTGAGAACCTTGGAACTCAAGAAGCCTCACGTACCCACTGTGGATCTTGATCCAACAGCTTGTTATTCGACAGATTATTAAAAATAATAAAATATGCAAAACCACATGCGCAAACAAGTAAATAAAGCAATAAACATATATTATAGGAAAGTCAACCAGCTTCGTCCTTAGTAAGTATAGGGATACTTATAGCCTTTTTTAGTGCAGTTCTCATAATAGCTCATTTCTGCAATAAATATATATTTACATACAAAGTGTTAACATCATTACTTGTGAATATTAATTAATATTAATTATATAAACTTAGGTACACTTATCTTTGTACCTAATCTTTTTAGTTTGGAAAGCCACTTAACATAATATGTTTGTCTTAACATTAATTCCCGATATCTAAACTCTTTCTTAAGAGATTATCAATTTTCCATATCGTTTCACCTATTATTTAAACACCCAAAATCGGTTAAAATTATAAACATAATATACTTTAATAAAATAATTACCAAAATACCCAATTCTACACCTAACCAAATCACACCCAATTGAGTAAGATGCATTAATTTTGGCCGAATCATTAACACTACCGAAACTTCCTAATATCAAAGCATATTAGCAACCAAAACACCTAATAGCTAAAACCTACGCATAGAGAAATTGGTCCAACCTCATCTAACACAATTGGCCAAAAACCATCAATCCAACCGACATCAATATAATACACACATGATCAAATCCTCACCAAAACACAGTGGCCGGAACAGGGAAGATCATCTCCAAAACAGGGGTACTTGGCCATTAAGAAAATCACCTAAAACACAACACACACCCATACACCCAACAAGCCGAAATACCGAACACCATACAACCAGGAAACCATCACACCAAAATCACGGCTCAGCCGATTAAGGATCAACCCAAAGGACCATCGAACAGACAATCAAAACACTACAAATTTTATAGCAATTGACCGACCTATAAGCAATCTGCCGAACCACCAAAACAGCCCCAAAAATCAACACACAGCTAATGTAACAAGTACTCTACTATTTTGGGTATTTTGGGGATTTAAGAGGAAGTTTAGGAACAGAGAAATGGAAATGAAAATGCAGTAGACTTGATTAATTCTGGAAATTAACATAGACAGCAGAATTCGAGGTTGCCAGCCTCCAGGAGAAAACTTCTCAAATCAACAGACAGCCATACCTAATTAACACTAGGACTTATATACTGTCCTTCTTACAAAATGCAGGAAACAAAACATAAAACGACCCACTAAGACTAGGCATAAAACGACAACCTCTTACACATAAAACGACACAGCCTTCTCACACCCCAAACGCACTGTTTGGCCTCAACACACCGTTTTTGCCAACCTTCTAGAATATCCAGCTGGACCGCATCCTTTGCTTGAACTCGGACAAACTGCCATCTGTCCTTATCTCTTCTCACTTCAACGCCCCCTCTCCTCCATTCTTCAAGCTTCCGCCTTTACCCTAGGTTTTCCAGAGGGATTGTGACAATACTCCCCCGATTCAAAACACCTTGCCCACAAGGTGTGGGTAGGCGTTCCGGAGGCTGTGAAATTCCTCCCAAGTGGCATCGTCGGCCGACTGGCCAGCCCAACGGATCAGTAGTTCAATGAGTGGGCGGTTGTTTTTCGGGCGAGAGCGGCGGTCGAGGACTGGAACGGGTTCCGGGCGCAAGATACCCCTGGAATCCACGGGGGGAAGCTTTGGTAAGGCCGAAGAAGAAGAACCAAGTTTCAATTTGAGCTGCGAGACGTGGAAGACGGGGTGGATCTTTGCATCCGGGGGTAGATCCAGTTCGTAGGCCACCTTGCCCACCTTACGGACGACGCGGAAAGGGCCATAGAAGCGGGGCAAGAGTTTGAGGGCGCGGCGATACGCCACGGAGGACTGCCGGTACGGCTGCAGTCGAAGGTAAACCATTTGCCCCAATTTAAATTCCCTGTCAGTACGCCTTAAATCCGCATATTTTTTCATTCGTTGTTGAGCATGTGCCAAATTTTACTTGAGGAGGGTGAGGATTTGCTCGCGGTTGCGCAGCACTTCATCCACCGCCTCCACTCGAGTAGTGCCCGGAATATAGCTTAAGAGTCTAGGAGGGGGGACGCCATAGGTGGCCTCATAGGGGGTCATTTTGATAGATGCATGCCAGGACGTATTGTGACAGTATTCGGCCCAAGGTAACCACTGGGTCAACTGCTTAGGGCTGTCTTGAGTGAAGCAGCGTAGATAGGTTTCGAGGGACTTGTTTACGATTTCAGTTTGGCCGTCGGTCTGGGGGTGGTAACTGGTGCTGAGCTTGAGGGTGGTACCCTGTAAGCGGAACAATTCCCCCCAAAAGGCACTGGTGAAAGTCGTGTCGCGGTCAGAAATGATCGATTGAGGCATCCCATGCAATTTCACAACATTGCTGATGAACATCTGAGCCACCTTAGTGGCCGTGTAAGGGTGAGAGAGAGAGATGAAATGGCCCCCTTAGAGAGCTGGTCGACCACCACTAAGATAACGGAGTGACCCTGAGAGATTGGGAGCCCTTCCACAAAGTCCATGGAGAGGTCCGTCCACACCCGGTGAAATCGGGAGGGGCTGGAGCAACCCGGCAGGAGAGGTGTTTTCATACTTGGCCTGCTGACATATGTCACACTCTCTTATAAACTTCTTAATCTCCTTCCGCATGCCTTGCCAATAGAAGTCCCGCTTTGCCCTTTGTAAAGTTTTGTCATATCCTGAATGGCCAGCCATAGGGTCACTGTGGACATATTGGAGCACTTGATTCTTTAGTTGAGGGGACTTTCCAAGCAGAATCTTGTGCCTGTAGAGTAACAACCCATCCCTAAAGGAGTATCTTTTAGTGTCTAACTCATTGGCCAGCCATTTGTTCAGCAGATGTTGTAACTCGGCATCCTGCACATACTGTTGTTTTAAATCTTCAACCCAGCTGGCAGTAGGGATAGAGAGCAGGGAAAGTGACAGTTCATCCTCCCAGCCTTCCTTCCAGGATAGGGCATCAGCCACCCTATTCTCAACTCCCTTTTTGTACTCTACCACAAAATCATACCCTAGGAGTTTTGTGATCCATTTCTGCTGGAACGGAGTGCCCACCTTTTGCTCTAGTAGGAATTTTAGGCTCTGTTGGTCAGTGCGAATCACGAAGGACTGACCTAACAAGTAAGGCCTCCATTTCTGGATGGCCGTCACGAAGGCAAAGAGTTCTTTTTCATAGGTGGACATGTGTAAGGCCTTGCCTTTGAGGGCCCGACTCAGAAAGGCGATAGGCCTGCTGCCTTGCATGAGGACTGCCCCTATGCCCACTCCACTTGCATCGTACTCGATGAGAAAGGGCTGAGAAAAGTTAGGGAGTGCTAAAACTGGGGCTTGTGTAACAGCAATCTTTAGAGCCTGGAAGGCCCCCTGAGCGGCCTCTGACCACGAGAAGGAGTTCTTCTTAAGCATTGCCGTCAACGGGGCAGCTATGGATCCGTAGCCACGGATGAATTTCCTGTAGTATCCGGTCAGCCCAAGAAAACCCCTCAAAGCCTTGATTGTCTTAGGATGGGGCCACTCCACCATGGCCCAGATTTTTCCCGGATCAGCACTGACTCCCTGGGCAGAAACTATATGGCCCAAGTACTCCATCTCAAGGCACCCGAATTTACATTTTGACATCTTGGCAAACAATTGATGTTGCCTTAAGAGGTCCAAGGTCTGAGTGATATGTTCCAAGTGAGCTTCCAGACTAGGGCTGTATATGAGGATATCATCAAAAAAAACTAAGATGAATTTTCGTAAGAAGGGCTTAAAAATTGAGTTCATAAGACTCTGAAATGTGGAAGGGGCATTGGTGAGCCCGAAGGGCATCACCAAGAACTCATAGTGGCCAGCATGAGTCCGGAAGGCAGTTTTGGGCACATCAGCTTCCACAACTCAAATTTGGTGGTACCCGGACCTTAAATCAAGTTTAGAAAAAATTTGTGCCCCCCATAACTCATCTAATAATTCATCAACCACGGGTATAGGAAACTTATCTTTAATCGTGAGCTTGTTGAGAGCCCTGTAGTCCATGCACATCCTCCATGTGCCGTCTGATTTTCTTACTAGCAAGACTGGGGAAGAAAATGGACTGTGGCTAGGTCGGATCACCCCCGAGTCCAACAGCTCTTGGACTATCTTTTCTATTTCCTCTTTCTGATAGAACGGGTATCGGTAAGGTCGAACCGAGACCGGTTGAGCCCCCTCCTGTAGTGGAATAGAATGATCTTGTGCTCTATGGGGTGGTAGCCCCTTAGGCTCTTGAAAAACATCTGTGTAAGCATCAAGAATAGCGGCCACCGAAGCTGGTATTGAGGGTTGTTGCATCATTAGGGAAGGTTGCTTGTGCCCAGGTGGAGAGCTGTTAAGTTGGCCAATCAACTGTAACAACAAGCCCCTCTGTTCATGTTTTGGCAACTTGAACGAGTCCCCTTCCTCCCAGCTCATGTGAGGACCCTGCTTAAGCCCTTTTAAGGTGCAGCTTACCATGTTAAATTGAAATTCCATCTTTAACTCAGTAAAGTCCCACAAGATAGGCCCGAGCGTTCGGAGCCACTGGATGCCCAAGACAACATCACAGCCGGCTAAGGGTATGAGGAAGAGGTCAATTCGAAAAACATGACCCTGCATCCGAACCTCCACCTCTCTGCTTCTGCCCGGGCTTACAACTTCTTGGCCATTGGCAATCCTCACCATGATACTATCTTGCCTAGTCGGATGAATTCCCAATGTAGCAGCCAATTTTGTGTCAACAAAATTGTGGGTGCTACCACTGTCTATCAGAATAATGACCCGATTTAACTTGATAAACCCCACTATCCTCATGGTCTTAGGACTCGGGGATCCGGTGATGGCATTCAGAGAGATTTCTGGAAATTCTTCCAAAAAGAATTCTCCCGGGTCCTCCTCTGGTGGTGGCTCAGTATTTCCTCCAGTATCCACATCCTTGTCAACCACTTCTATCAAAAAAAGTCGAGGCACTTGGCAAACGTGCCCTCAGGTATATTTGGAATCACAAGTGTAGGATAGGCCCTTCCTCCTCCGTTCATCCATTTGGGCCTGTGTAATTTTTTGCACAGGGACCAAGGCTGGTTCGGGTTGGCGTTTCCTAGCTGTGGTGGTCCAACCCCGGTTGGGGGTTGAGGATTCTGCCTATACGGAACCAACTGAGTACTCCGGTTAGTAGTGAATCCATTGCCCTTGTCCACCCCGACCGGAATGTCCGTAGTAAAGCCCTTGTGAAGTTGAGAAAATTGGGTGGACCGCCAACCAATTCTGGAACACCTGGTTGTATTCATGACGCACTCCTCCTGAATTCGAGCCAGGGAATAGGCATCCAATAGGCTCTTCGGGTTAAACATTCTAACCGAAAGCCGGATCTCGGCCTTCAATCCGCCCAAGAAACAACTGAGCTTATGCTCCTCAGGTAACCGTTGTACCTTAAGAGCCAAGGTATCAAACTTAGTTTTGTAGTCCTCGAGGGAGCCTTCTTGTTTTAACTTTGAAAGAGTCTCCATGGGGTCATCGTAAGCACCCCTCCCGAATCGGATTTGGATGGCCCGAGCAAATTCCTCCCAGGTTCCGATACTTCCGCTAGCCTTAAGTTCTTGAAACCAAACCATAGCTCGACCCTCCATGTGGAACGAGGAAATGAACATGCGTTGGGTGTCGGGAGTGCTGTAATGATTAAAAAATTGCTCTGCTCGGTAGCACCACGTCTCTAGGCCCTCACCGTCGAACCTTGGAAACTCTAGTCGTACTATCTTAGGCTTGAATCCATCATAGAAGTAGATCCGTCCTGCTCTGTGAATCCTTCCCCAGTAAAACTATTCCCACCGTGCTCCTGCTGACCCCTACTAGTTCTAGCTCGGTTACCGGCCAGGGAATTGATGAATTGGAGCAACTCCATTCGTAAGTTATTGATGGATGTTTCCAACCCACGCACCTCCGCCTTTGTTGCTACTCTGGTCGCCATTTCAGTCTGTAAATGATTCACTTGTGCTCGGATGTCACGGATCTGTTGGTTTTCCTCCGCCATAGCTGCAGCTCTTGTTTTCATAAGCCACGGACCGGTGCTCTGATACCAATTTGTAACAAGTACTCTACTATTTTGGGTATTTTAGGGATTTAAGAGGAAGTTTAGGAACAGAGAAATGGAAATGGAAATGCAGTAGACTTGATTAATTCTGGAAATTAACATAGACAGCAAAATTCGAGTTTGCCAGCCTCCAGGAGAAAACTTCTCAAATCAACAGACAGCCATACCTAATTAACACTAGGACTTATATATTGTCCTTCTTACAAAACGTAGGAAACAAAACATAAAACGACCCATTAAGACTAGGCATAAACGACAACCTCTTACACATAAAACGACACAGCCTTCTCACACCCCAAACGCACCGTTTGGCCTCAACACACCTTTTTTGCCAACCTTCTAGAATATCCAGCTGGACCGCATCCTTTGCTTGAACTCGGACAAACTGCCATCTGTCCTTATCTCTTCTCACTTCAACGCCCCCTCTCCTCCATTCTTCAAGCTTCCGCCTTTACCCTAGGTTTTCCAGAGGGATTGTGACAGCTAACCTCCCCAACATCACAGTATTCGGCCGATCAAAGGAAAACATGGGAATTTGGCAAAAATCCATAAAACATCATCTTCCAATTTATCTTTCAATTACGCTAAATTACAGGAATTTACCTTTGAGGATTTTTCACAAAAATCCACCGGAAAAACGTTGAAATGGGTCATGGGATGCGTCGCCGGAAATCGCTACTGGAAGTTGCCGGATTTCCGGCCAGAATCGCCAGAAATCGCTACTGGGACCATCACCGGCGATGACCCATGGAGGATCGGGTCTGACTCTCGTCGGAGGGTCGGGTATCTGCTCCGGTTCTCCTGGGGTTTGGATCCTCCTAGGTCCGACGGGTTTTCTGGCTCCATTGGAAGCTTGGCCTTCGGTTGGGTTTCTCCGAGCTTCTTCCGGTTTCACTCTCAGCTCCGGTCTCTCTCCCTCTCACGATCGGCGTCTCTTCTCTCTCTCTGATCCTCTCTCTCTCTCGGTCTCTCAATTTCTCTCGATGATTCTCCCTCTCTCACGATCTCTCCCTCTCTGTTCTTTCTGTATTCGGACGAAGGAAGAAAAGAAAGGAGACCAAAAAAGAAGAGAAAAGAGAAAGGGAAAGGAAAGAAATAAGAGGAAGAATCAGGTCCCATTCTCCATCTTTCCCACTTTCGTCTCTCTCACTGTTTCCCTTCTCCCACGATCGTCTCATTGAGACTCGGATGGAAAAAGGAAAATGAAAGAGCATAAAAGAAGAAAAGAGAAAGGAGTTTGAGAAGGTGTGAGATTTGCTCGAAGGAGGGGGTTTAATTTATAGAAATTAATAAGGCCATCTCCAACAGAAGCTCTATTTTAACCAAAAAGTCATATTTGACTTTTTTTACTTTTTTTTCTTCTCCAACAAAATGGTTACTTTAACCATTTTTCTAAACATATGAACAGTAAATAGCCAACATTGACTATTCACTGTTCATCTGTTTAGAATTTTTTTATTAATTTTTTCTCTCTCCCTCTCTCTTTCTCCGATCCCTCTTCTGTTGCAACCTACCCTCCTTCACCGACTGTTTCCCCCAAATCACAGTCTTGGAACCGGTCTCCCTCTCCATCCTCTTCACCGACCCTTTCCTCCAAATCACAATCTTGGAACCAGTCTCCCTCTCCATCCTCTTCACCAACCCTTTCCCCCAAATCACAATCCTGGAACCGGTCTCCCTCTCCATCCTCTTTTGGGTATTCCCTCTCGGCCCAATAATCAAATCGATGAAATTATAACCTGGGTACTCGTTCATCGGTATGTAAAGCTTCTTCTGAAGCTTCGGCGGCCGATAATCTGCCGGTGGCTTGAAAGCCGAGGGACCGAGCCCCTTCTGCTCTATCGTCTAGAGGTAACCCTGACGATAACATCCGACTAATCTCTAAAAGCCTACTATTCAGAGCTTGGATTTCGGGATCGAATTCAATACCTCCGGTGAGTTCCTTCATGAAATCGGGGAGCTGAAGTGGCAGAGACGTTGGCAGCTTCGGCTCGTCATCGGCCCACCGCGACTTCCTCTTCCGCGCTCCGCTGCCCGAATCGTCACCGTTTTGAGTATTGTTGGCGTTGTCTGTGTTGGAGTCCAGTTGGGGGTCCCATCGACTGTGGCGGCGGGTTGGGGTTGGGGTTGGGGTTGGGGTTGGGGTTGGGGAGATGGGTCGGGGTTGGGGGTTGGGGGAGACCGGAGAGTGAGAGGGAGAAGTGAAAAAAAAAATGAAAAATAAAGAAAAAGATTAAAAAACAATATTTTAAGAAAATGAAGAGTGGAATAAAGATTATTGTTGGAGTGTTTTTAAGATAGTTAGTGGTTAAAGTAGAGATTTGTACTTTTTGAGTAGCTATTTTAACTCCAACTGCTGGAGATGGCCTAAGCTATAGTTAATTTTTACTGTAGTTAAATTAATTTGAGTTAAAAGTAAAATATCGGATTAACTCATGGTTAAATTTATCTTAGTTAGACTAATCTTAGTTAACCTTAAAAATATCTAGTTAACCCATGGTTAACTTTTATCTAGTTAAATTAACTAGAGTTACTTTTTAATAAAATCTAATCATTAATAATCATAAATATTTTTACATAAAATTTTTTTCATTTAATAACTCATTAGGGTATAATTCTAAATCCGTTTTAAGTCCAATTCGTTTCATAAATAATGTTAATTTTTTAGTAATATTATTACACTGATATTATTATTATACAAAATAATATTAGATTAAAATAATATCATGTACAATAAATATTTCCAAATAATATTATATATCAATAATATTATTTCACAAAATATTCTCATATAATAATATTAGAGATATTATTATTCCAACTAATTCACTAGATATTTAAGTTATAGAACAGATGGCACATAAATATGCAATTATCATAATAATGTCGATTGAGCGACTTCACAGTCGATCGAGCGATTATCAATCGACAGGTCGATCGAGCGACAGGTAATGTCGATCGAGCGATGGTCGATCGATTGGCAGAAGTGGTCAATCGAGCGATTGAAAGTGTGAATTAATCACTACGGGTCTTAAATTCCATTTAAGGCGCCCTATCTTAAAATCTGGGGTATTACAACGTGTGTGGTGGAATAGTGTTGAAGAGCAACTCCACATGTTACATCAAACTCCCATAACAGAGTGGGGAGAGATGAAGTTATGATTACAAGAAAAATATTTGCCTATTGACTATAAAGAGTCACTATTTGAACAATTGCTAGCCCTTCGTCAAGGTGGTAGTAGTATCGGTGATTATACTCACCGATTCCATGAATTAAGCATTAGGAGTCAAGTTTCAGAAACAGAGCGCCAAACAATTGATCGTTACAAAGCGGGTCTTCGGGAGGATATTAGGCGGGAGCTGCTCACCATGCGCCTAGTAAGCATCGAGGAGGCTTATCAAATTGCTGTTAGAATTGAAAATCACATGCAAACCCCTACCTCTAGACGTACCAGCCCGGCAGGATTGAACAACACAACATCAAGAGGTCCACAAAATCAAAACAGAGCTATCTTGAATGCAATAGTAGAGAAAGGGGTACTACTTTCGCCAAGCCAAGAAGAACGAAAAGGAAAGTTTGTAATGGGCAACAAACCCAACAAAGGGAAGGAAGAGTGTTATTGTTGTGGAGGAAGAGGGCATTACACAGTCGCATGTCCCACTCGAGAGCAAAAGCCTATTTTATTATGCGATGAAGAAAATTCCAACCTAGAAATTCATGATGGACAAGCAAGCATGGAAGATGACGAGATTGCTGAGGAGTAGTTGGAGGGCTCAAATCTTCCCCTATGTGTTATCAGGCAAATATTGACAGGCCAAAAAAATGGAAGATGTTGATAGCAATGAATGGGTACGTACCAATATCTTCCACACTCGTGTTGAACATCAAGGTAAAGCTTTGAATTTAACTATTGGCAATGACAGTGGTATGAATGTGATTTCCCAAGAGGCCGTAAACAAAATGAAACTCCCTATAGAGAGGCACCCAAAACCTTACAAGGTGAGTTGGGTAGATGAGACTTCTATACCCGTCAAGGCACGGTGCTTGGTATCTTTTTCTTTGGGCAAAAAATACAATGATGATGTATGGTGCGACATTATTCCTATGAAAGCATGTCACTTTCTTCTCGAGAGGCATTGGTTATATGATAGGCATGTCCAATATGATGGATATTAGAACAACTATTCGTTTATTTTCGAAGGCAGAAAAATCACCTTGCAGCCCATGAAGTTAGAAGAATTAGGTAAGGAGCCGAAGGAAAAGACACGAGTCTTGTCCATGCAAAACTTCACCAAAACTTGGCATGAACGGGGTATTGTGATTTTTCTTGTAGCAAGACGCAAATCACGTGAAAACATGATTTCTCCCTAACGAATTGCACCAACTATTAAGAAGAATTCATCGATCTTGCTCTTGAAGAACTACCAAAGGAACTACCGCCTCTGAGGTCAATTCAACATGCAATTGGTTTTGTGCCAGGGTTAGTACTACCCAATCTACCAATTATCGAATGAGTCCAAAAGAGAAGAAGGAACTTCAACGATAGGTGTGAGACTTGTTAGATCGTAGTTTCATTCGCAAGAGTTTGAGCCTTTGTGCTGTGCCGGTTTTACTCAAGCCAAAGAAGGACGGTAGTTGGCGCATGTGTGTTGATAGTTGAGCTATCAACAAAATCATGGTAAAGTATCGTTTCCCATTTCCCCTCTTGGACGACATGCTTGATGTACTACATGGTTCTACAATTTTCTCAAAAATTGATCTTTATAGTAGATACAATTGATGAGTGCCAAATATTGTATATTTAGATCCCTTAATTTGCATTTGCTAAACTTTTAGCTTTGTTATTTTATGATGTTTTTGGTTAGTTTTGGTGTTTTAGAGTTTTTGTAGGTCATTGAGAGAAAAATGACGGTCTTTATGTGAAATTGCAAAGAAGCAGAATTATCTTTCACAGTTTGGTCAACTTATACCCAGAATTTGGAAGCCTCAGAGCAAATTTGGAGAGAATAATATTTTATCTAATTGAAAAACACATGTGCGGCTCCTTTTTTGGTTAGGTCAATTGAAGTCCGTTTGGGAGTTAAAAATAGGCCAGGAACGAAACTTGGCTGGCAGCCCACAATTGAGCTGCCAAGTGGCAACATGTGGTGGTGCCATGTCAGCCCTGGCATGGGTTGTTGCTGTTGACGTTAGCCCTAGTGACATCAGCAGCCATGTCATCTTGGGGGATTGGATGACATCATCGAATTCGATTGGAGCAACCGGATGACATCATGATGACATCATTCGTGAGGCTACTTGGCCAACCACTTGTGTTAGTGCCATGTGGCACTCTCCTCTCCACATGTTGAGTAGATGTGTATCACACTCTTGTGGTCCCTTGTTTCGTATAAATAAGCCCAGCTCCTCCTTCATTTTCTCACACATTTTCGATATTCTAGTGAGAGAAGCTTTCAAAGTTTAGAGAGAAAAAGCCTTGGTAAGGTGGCGCAACTCTAAAAATATTTTCAGAGTCCAAGAAGCATTTTGTTTTGGGAATCGCTCAGTATGTTCCTTTTAACCAAAGTTTTTCATAATTTCAATTTTTTTAAGTTTTTAATTATTTCGTTAAGATACCTGAATGCCCCAAGAAAGTTTAAGTTAATGCTTTAAATAAAGACTTTTTTTAAAATAGTTTTTAAATATTACAATAACGTTGTTGTGATGCCTGATGAGTGTCAAATATTGTATATTTGGACCCCTTAATTCACATTTGTTAAACCTTTAGCTTTGTTATTTTTTTAATATTTTTGGTTAGTTTTTGTATTTCAGTATTTTGCAAATCATAGAGAGAAAACGGTATTTTTAAAGTGAAAAATGCAAATTTCGGAAGTCAAAATCAGATTGGATTAAATTTCAGGTTCTACACAAGTCATAGTATTTTGACCATAACTTTCAGTTCAAGTATCGGATTAACGTGAAATTAGAGGCGTTGGAAAGCTAATTCAAAATGATACAAGTCATTATGAAATAGAATTTTCCTAATTCGAATGTCTGTCATGTCATAAGTGTTTCGCAATATAAGAATGCGAATTTCTTTACTTCTGGCAACTGCAGACACTCCAAACCCTAGCATTCTTTTCTCTTATTAGGGTTTTTGAGGGGTAGAGGTGTCATTTTGAAAATATGGCCCTAAACCCTAGCGTTCTTCCCTCCTATTAGGGTTTAGAGGGGTAGAAGTGTCATTTTATAAAAATTAGGTTTAACCTAATTTTCTGTTATAAATACCCCATGCTAGGCACCAGTTAGAGCATCAATTTTTCTCTTCAGAGCACTTGTTTTAGCTCTTTTCTTTTGTAAGTTACTTGTTCTTAGTTCTTTTAATTTAAATTTTCTATCTTCTTTATTTTCTTTGTTATTTAATTCATCACTTTAATTTAAAGTTACTTAATTTTCGATTGTTCTTTTTTCATTTTTTTTCTTTTTTTTATTACTTATCTTTTGTTTATTGTTATTTCATCTCCGTTCTTCCTTTCCTGATGTAGTGGTCGTACCTTACTCTCTAACGTGTAACCCAACAAGAATGCCTCCCAACCAGGTTTCCTACCTGAAGGGGTCTTCAATGGAATCTTTTACCTTAGGGCCAACCCCTAAGATAGACTTCAATTTAAGCGCAGCAACAACACACACAACAATGGCTCTAGAAAGAACAAATCAGCTCAATAACCTCACAAAATAACTCTCTAAGCTCTAGTGGAATTCAATACCGAATTCTTGCAATTCTCAAGCACAGGGGCTTCTATTTATAGGCTGAGGACTCAAATGAGCGTCTGGCTTGATAAAGCTGGGCGCCATCCGGACGATGGACATGAGCCATCCAGAAGAACAACTGTGCGACCAAAATTCTGAGATTTTTGCTGAAAATCTTTCCTGTTTGAGAGCCGCGTCCGGACGGTGAGGCACTGTCGTCCGGGCGGTCGCACATCCGCTGCAAGAAATTTCCTTACTAATATTTCGCGTGTCTGGACAATGGGGGATGGCCGTTCGGACGGTTCATCTTCTACACGCAATTTCCATATCTGTCCGGACCATGGCAGACTGACGTCCGGACGGTTGAGTTTGACTTGCGAACTTGCCTTAAGGAGTAGCGCGTCCGAATGGGAATCCACGTCGTCCGGACGGTTGCAGCAATCTTCCCATATTTGCTTTTGGAAAGAAAATCTGAAGCTCGATCACTGAGAGTCGTCTAGACGGGTTGCTGAGTCATATGGACGGATGCAAGCTGGAATAGAAGCTTCTCGATACAGATGAGTATCCGAACAGAAATCCACGTCGTCCGGACAAATGATGCTTTGGTCTGTCGGGCGTCCAGACGGTATGGCACGTCGTCCAGACGACTGGAACTATGGACAGATGAGCGTTCGGATGGGATTACACGATGTCCGGACGACTGGCAAGGAACCGAAATCTCTGACTTTCAAACAATGCAGAATCTTCTCAAACACTTATGAATAATGGAATCCCTGTTGAAAAGCATCTTTACATGCAAGTGATTTTGTCCAAACAGAATGTAGCCAATCACAGCCTAACAAACTCTCCCTTTGGCCATTCTGAAACAAAAATCACTTGACCGGTTTGGAAATACATTCCCGGTCCAAAAGTAAAAATTACTCCCCATTTGTTATTACAAAGAGACAAAGGGTAAAACAGAGTAATGAGAAAAACCACACAACAATTACTCCCCCTCAATATCTCAGAAGTACAAGGGTAAACAGAGTAATAATATCCACAGACAAAAACTTTCTAAAATCCAAAACAATAGAAAAACAGAGAAGAGTCTGCAAGTGGCCCAAAAGAGAGGAACAAAAATCATCCATGTACCAAATCCCGCTTATCCACTAAAATCAAGTAGCAGAGAGAAATCAGTATAAAAAGCTGGATTTGTACTACTTCGGCTTCTAGCTCAGGAAGCCGAGAACCATGGATTGGAAACCTTCAATCTCTTGATTTTGCAAAGCCTGAAACGGGTTATCCGCAGAATGACATCCTCTAAGCAACTGGTCTGCAAGATAACTAAGGAGATTCACCACTGAACCTCTAACTGATAAAGATCCAAGGGAATGCTACGGAAGGCTCTGCATGAGCTAGGGGAAAAAACTCATCTTAATCCTAAGACCTTTGGAATTTTAACATTCGACTTCAACAACCGTCAGTTTTCCAAAGGATCCATCTGTCAGATATTGTGCTGGGAGCTGCAGGACGACATATTCCTGAAAAGATTTAAACATAAATATTTCCAAAAATAACACCACAAAAAAATATTAGATCCTGTTAGTCCCAAAAAGAAAGTGATATTATGACAGCTGTCAATTGGAAGCCCAAGAATTACAAAAACAAAGATCGCAATCCAAATAACCCAGATATATCAATATCAACCCAACACACAGACATAATAGGATTTTAATGCACACTTATCTCAAGAGAATATCCTAACAAATATTCTAATATTCTAAAACAAAAAATTAAAAGAATAACAGAAGACACAATGAAGATCATGGGATGAGAAGAGATGTGCAAAGAATGCCAAAATCTCGGGGGAAATCCATGAGAAAAACACACAACATGCCATGATAAATCAATAAAAATGCAAAGATGTGTGTATGGCAGAAAAAGAGACGCAAGTCTTAAACTTGTAGAGATCCAGTCCGGACAAGTCACTTAACCATCCGGATGGCTATTGCTAGAACAGCGTATGGCAAGACTGCGCTTGTCTGGACATAAGAATAGGTCCGTCCAGACACTTCACACTGAAAATATGAAACTGGAGAAAAATTTGCAGAAAAATATTTTTCCTAAAGTTAGCTTCAGAACACGCATGTATATTCAATTGGTAAAACAGTCAAATAGCATTGCAAAAATATGCAAAGATATAAATGAGAGTTAAGTATTCAAAAAGCACAAATTTCCCTGCAGATAGAAATTTTAAATAGATTAATCAACTCATGCAATGCGTGTGTGTGTGTGAAGACTTTCTCAAGAAGGTATGAAATTCACTGATAAGACAAAAAGCAACCAGATTTTCCAAACAAGAGAGAAAATCAATGAAAGATCAGCCAAAAGTCAAACCTTATCTTACTAGGGCCTAGCCACCCTCATCTGATACACTCCCTATAAGATGCAGCACCTAATTGTTTTACTTGTACCATGAAGGACAAGGTAAAACTTTACTTGCACCATGAAGGACAAAGCTTATTTCAGCACAGAAGCAGTGAATGTAAGCATATAGCACAGAAAAACAGAAGAATTACTGCTTGATTCTAGTGATGCTGCAATCTAGAGAGTGCCAGAATTTTTAGGCTCTAGGTTCAACTAGCATGTAGTCAATTTGGCCATCTTATCAAAAACCTCTCCTCTTATCTAGAATTTCTAGAAGGAAAAAGTCAGAGAAGGAAAAGGTGTACCTTAGGGGGAGTCTTAAATAGTGCACATTTTCATCGCATGAGGAAAGTAACTATCTATCATTAAGATGCAACAGGAAAACTTAGCAGATATCATGCATAAACTCTCAATCATATATAAGCATATTTAATCGATGCACAATGCACTGAGATATCAGGCAAAAACACATGCAATATCTGAAAGGCTATCAAAAGAAAAGAAAAAAAAAATCGCATCTTCTCCCTAATTTTTTTGTTTTTTTTTTTGTTGAAAACCAATAAACAAAAAAACAACAAAGACGTGCTTTATAGAAAAGGAAATAATATCTAATCACAGTATGTAAGGTAAAGCCTAACATGTCCTCATAGAGAGAGGTTTAGAAATACCAAGACAGAAAAGCAGCCGCCCGACGTGCTTTTAACTATCATCCCCAAAGAAAAATATCTGCAGTAGTTTCTCAAGATAGCAAGAGAAAATATGGGGGATAGAATAAATGGTTCCTCAAACAGAATGCAAAGCATGAATAAGATATGACATGAAAAACAATGCAATGCAAACATACCTAACATGCACTAGGATTTAGGAACCAAAATCCTAGGCATGGGATACTTCACCTTTACCAGGTGAATCCATTCCCTCTCAGGGGGTGAATGGTCCCATCCTTCCTTACCCATACCTTCTCTTCCTGTGAGGCAGAGGGGTGTGAGCCATGTCCCAATTGATCAGTCTGACTAGGACATTCTTCATCATGTTGACAAGCCCTTTATTGGCCTGATTCTTCTTAGGCTTGTGAGGCTTCACTTTGAAGCATTCGGCTTTGATGTGGCCATACTTACCACAGTGATGGCATGAGGGAGAATCCCTTTGATGATAATGCCGTTGTTGCCGAAAAGCATGATGAGGCTTGGAAGGTTTAGAGCTAGACTTACCTGTCTTTTGCTCTGTTTTCCTGATCCGAGGCTGCTGATGTCGAATATGAGGGCAGTGTGGCCTGATGTGTCCAGAGACACCACAATGATAGCAGGTAGGCTGACTTTGTTTGCTGAAATGCTTCTTGAATGGCTCTGCAAATTTAAGATTAGCACTTTCACAAGTAACAAAGTCCTTACCTCTTTGAAATATATGTCTTCTATGGGGGCGGAACATATTTATCTAAAGAGGTTTTCTTAATACAGCCCTTTCTGGAATCCTCCTGCTTTTTCCAAGGTCTGTGGGATTTTAACAGATAACACTTTGGTCTAATATGACCAACCTTCCCACAATGATGACAGATAGGAACAAACTTACCTTGTGTTCCCGAATCCTTGGAGTTAGGCTTCAAACAATTATTTAAGCAATAATTTTGGAACAAGCTGCATCTACTATCACAGGCTTAATATCAACAGAATCAAAGGCATGTGAAGTACAGGTACTTAAATCATCAACGGTTAAATCAGGCTAGTTCGAAATATCTGAATGAATACACAGCATGCTTTTCAAGTTATCACTTGAGTATTTTTCCAATTTAATCTCAAGTTCATTAATAGTATTCAGCAACATGGTATTCTCAGATTTCAAGGAGCCAATCAAAACATGTGATTCAAACAATTGTATAATCAATGACTCTTTTTCTTGCTTCACCTGTTTGAACTCTTTTGGAGAAACAATTTTATCTATTTTAGCAACAACTTTAGAGAGCTCAATATCATAATTTTCTTCAGATAACTGAGATAAATCTATGATAAAAGGTGTAATCAAAAAATAGAAGTCACAAGAGATGAGGATCACACTAAGGAAATAAATCCTAAATAGAGTGTATCTGCTCTGATACCAATTAAAAAATGAAAATGACTTCTAAAATAAACAACAAGTGTGTGCGCACAATGTGTTAACAAAATAATGCGGAAAATAAATAACACAAGATTTTTGTTAACGAAGTGGAAACTCAAGATGAGAAAAACCACTCCGGGGCAGCCAAACCCATGATATCCACTATTCATAAGATAAGACTAGATACAAGATAGTAACACTCACATACCCCTGATGCAATGGTCGTACCTTGCTCTCTAACGTGTAACCCAACACGAACGCCTCCCAAACAGGTCTCCTACCTGACGGGATCTTCAATGGAATCCTTTACCTTAGGGCCAACCCCTAAGATAGACTTCAGTTTAAGCGTAGCAACAGCACACACAACAATGGCTCTAGAGAGAACAAATCAGCTCAATAACCTCACAAAATAACTCTCTAAGCTCTAGTGGAATTCAATACCGAATTCTTGCAGTTCTCAAGCACATGGGCCTCTATTTATAGGCTGAGGACTCAAATGAGCGTCTGTCTTGATAAAGCTGGGCCCCGTCCGGACGGTGGACATGAGTCGTCCGGACGGACAACTGTGCGACCAAAATTCTGAGATTTTCGCTGAAAATCTTTCCTGTTTGAGAGCCGCTTCCGGACGGTGAGGCACTATCGTCTGGGAGGTCGCACGTCCGCTGCAAGAAATTTCCTTACTAAGGCTTCGCATGTCCAGACCATGGGGGATGGCCATCCAGACGGTTGATCTTCTACACGCAATTTCCATATCTGTTGAACGCGAGTCCGGACCATGGCAGACTGACGTCCGGACGGTTGAGTTTGAATTGCGAACTTGCCTTAAGGAGTAACACGTCCGGATGGGAATCCACGTCGTCCAGACGGTTGCAGCAATCTTCCTATATTTTCTTTTGGAAAGAAAATCTGAAGCTCGATCACTGAGAGTCGTCCAGACAGGCTACTGAGTCGTCCAGACGGATGCAAGCTGGAATAGAAGCTTCTCGATACAGATGAGTGTCCGGACGGAAATCCACGTCGTCCGGATGAATGATGCTTTGGTCTGTCGGGCGTCCGAATGGTATGGCACGTCGTCCGAACGGCTGGAACTATGGACAGATGAGCGTCCGGACAGGATGACACATCGTCCGGACGGCTGGCAGGGAACCGAAATCTCTGACTTCCAAAAAGTGCAAAATCTTCTGAAATACTTCGGAATAGTGGAATCCCTGTTGAAAAGCATCTTTACATACAAGTGATTTTGTCCAAACAGAATGTAGCCAATCACAGCCTAACACTTATATATATTCAAATTCCATGTCAATTTATTGAATCAGATTCTTTAGATTGATGATTTTTATTTGATGTTTGTTGTAATTCAATCGATGGATACATTGATTGATTTCTTTGAGATTGGGGTATCTATTGTGATTTCCGGATACAATAGATGATTTCGATTAAAAATGGATAATCGTTGTGATTTGTTTGAGTTGAATTCTTAAAATATTTTCATGCTATGTTACTCAAGAATTTGAATATCGAGCTTATTGAATTGAATTTATGAATAAAATGCAAGAGTAGGGTGTTTGATTTGATTTGGTGAATTTTGATGCCTTAGTGTTTTTTTATAAATTGTTTTATTCAATTTTATTTATTTATTTATTTTTGTTTATTATTTTGCTTGACAAATCTTTCAAATATTTGGCTCTAGTTTAAATAAAGTTAATTTAAATAGAAGTTGATTTTTTCTTTTTTTTCACACACTTCCCTACGGATTCGACCTCGCACTTGCATGTACTATGCTACATACGATTCGTGCACTTGCGAGTAAATAAATTTGCACAACAATGCCCAAATTAAATTGGTTATTTCTCAATAGCGTTATTGTAATGCCCAACTTATGTTAAATATATTTAGGCATTGATTATAATAATGTTGTTGTAATCTCAAATTTATATTAAATAGATTTAGACATTGATTATACTAATGATGTAGTAATGCCCGTATATAGGGCTGTAAACGAGCCGGTCCGAGTCGAGTTTTGGCAATCCCGGACCGGCTCGTTTTAAGGAGAATTTAAACGAGTCGATCCCGAGCTCGAGCCGGGCTTAAGGACCTTTGTCCGGGATCAACTCGTTGGGGTAATACCCTAACTCGGGACTATTAAGTCAGTCCTCACGAGTTGATCCGAGTGCTCGACTCACTCGAGTCGACTCAAGCTCAGATCAAACCCAAAAAGTTGTCTCAGGTTCGATACGAGCCCTAGCCCGAGCTTTGGGTTCAAGGCTCGGCCTGTCTAGCCCTAATTGGGTAGCTCGGCCCAATTAGGGCTCGTTTAGCGTTAACAAAAATTCTCAAAGTTCAAATTGAAGAACACAGATTCTAAAGATCTCAGATTCTCAAATATCAATTTACAAACTACAGAAATGAAAGAAATATGCTCAAATAAAAAACTTATCATACACCCAATCGGCACAAAACCACCGCACAAAGGCCTGTGACCGCTAGAGATGGCTACCCCGACATGCTCCGTGGCCGGAGACCACACAGCGGTGGACAAGCCACCAAAGCCAGCACCGAAGACCCACAAACAACCTTCCTCAGATTCATGCTCACACCGTCGATTTACCGCAGTGATAGCATGCCGACACTCCCCTAGGCCAAAGACAGCGGTCCACTGCTACCACGCGTCGCGGTGGACACCAACGCGCCAACACTACCACACAGAGCGGAGCTCAGAGCTCTCTCTCTCTCTCTCTCTCTCTCTCTCTCTCCCTCTGCGTTTCGTTTCTTCTCCACTTCTGGTGTATCTTCTTTTCTTCTTCGTTTTTTTTTTTTATTTTTTTTTTTACATTGTCTTTTCTTCGCGTGACTAGGTGTAACAGAAATGAAGATATTGGGCGAGGCCTTGGGAAATGAAAGGGTGCGTGTAAAAATCAGGCTTTGGGCAGAGGGAGAATTAAAGACGCGAGTGGAGGCCAGTTGGAATGTGCAGCAGTGTGACTTGTGAGTGTGTGACAGAGGGAGAAGAAATATCTTCTCCCACATTCAGCCACAGCCACACATGTGGCTGTGGCATTATCATTAAAAAAAAAAATTTACAATATATACTAACACGGCAAAGAAAAGTACAACGTCATTGGTGAATTCCAATTCAAATGAAAAATTATTTGTATATTCTAAAAGTGCAACATCATTGGTGAATGCCAACGTCATTATCATCAGTGAATGGTGAAAATATAACCATATAATACAATTATTTGTATAATTAGTTTTTGAAATAATAAATAATACTTTTAGATAAATTATGAATTTAAATGAAAAATACAAAATAAAAAACAGCTACGTAGATTATATGATATATTTTATTATATTCTAATTTAGTAATTTAGACACTATTTTTGTAAAATATTGTTAAAATGAAATTAATATGAAATACTAATTAAATAATTTAGTTTATTGTGCATGTATTTCTTCAATTATTGGAGTACTTTCAAGTAACATGTAGACAAACTACAGAATTTATTTTTATTCTATTATTATAATTTGAAATAGCTAATTTTCTTCAATTTAAAATCTTATTACACACATATACAAAATACATACATATATAATACATATTACTTTAATATATATATATATATATATATATATATGCAAATTTAACATTACAATATAATCATATATTTGTGTTTAATCATTTTTTTTTTTTAATAAGCGAAGTTCAACATGTGAAATATTTTAATTAAAATTAAGTAAACTGTGATTATTTTACTATAATATCATGCTAAATTATCAATTATTCTAAAAGCTTAATCTTGAAGAAAATTGTAACATATTGACTAATAAATGTAATATATTCACTAGTAACATAGTAACTAATAGTCTAGTACTAACATATTAATTATGATGTAAATGATAACTACTAACATATAAGTTCAACATATTATAATTATTAATTAATAAATAGTCACATATTAACTAGTAACATATAAGTCTAACATATTATAGTTATTAATTAGGGAAAAATCATATTTAGTCCTTAGGTTTTTATCTTATTTGAATTTAGTCATTGAGTTTCTAATTTCAATAAAATGATCCTTAGATTTTGCACACATTTTAAATAGGCCCCTCTGTTACTTTTTTCCCTCAAAATTAATAGTTTGGCATATTTTATATGTATTTCAATTGACAAATTAGCATTCATATCAACACTTAATCCAAATGTCATGTCATTAAGTGACAAGTCATTCATTAAAAAAAGAAAAGAAAAAAAAAGGACCCAACTCTATAAACAAAAATCATCTTCTTCGTCATCCTAATCTTCTACATTTGTAACATTAGATGGAAAACCATTAATTTTAATGGTCACATGGATATTGACATTGTATTGGGTGCTGACATGAATCCTAGCGTATCAAATGAAACACATGTGACAAATGAAAAACTGTTAACTTTGACGGTAAAGTAATAAAGAGATCAATTTGAAACTTTGGCAAAACCTAAGAATCTTATTTTTAAAATTAAAAACCTAAGGACTAAATCCAAATCAAATAAAAATTTAAGGGCTAAATAAAATTTTTCCCTATTAATTAACTACTAACATATTATCTAATAAAGTGTCACATATTGACTAGTAAAAAAATATCTAGTAGTATAGTACTAACATATAAATGGTATACATGATAACTCATAACATGTAAATTTAACATATTATAATTACTAGTAACTATTAACATATAAGTCTAACATGTTATAAATATTAATTAGTAAACAAATCAACTAATAAATAGTAACATATAAATTAGTAACTGTAACATATTCACTAGTAACATATAAATCTAACATATCACAATTTTTAACTAATGCAAAAATATTAAGTATTAACTAATTAATAACTAGTAATTTATTAACTAAGAAGTTATAACTATAAACTATATATATCAAAATAACCTATAGGCTATAGTTAACTTAATGAGCCTCAGTAACAACTTACCATACAAAAAAAAAAAAAAAACCTATACTTAGTAAATTAATAAGCCTTAATAGTTAATAACTTAATATATATTGATTTAGTTAATATGTTAGTATGTTAATAGTAATGTATAACACACACATATATAATAATATAAATAATATATATATAAATATTGAGTAACCTGTAGTTAACTATATTTACTTAGTATACATTAATTAACTTGATAATATATTAGTTTATGAACTACACAACTAGTTAGTGTATATATAATACAGTAACTAATAGTCTAGTAATATTAGTTAATATTATATACGTTAATGTTAATGTTAAACTATAATAGTTTGTATATAATGTCACACAATAACAAGCTAGCAACATAATTACATATTAACTAACTCTCTTATTAATTACATTCTATGTTATCTAATCTAGTATATATTTACTAAGTTATTATCATGTATTTATTCGATATATTAATACTTATGATAATCATTAATGATTAAGTTGTATTATATTCACCTTTTTTATATTATGTAAATCACAATATCATTATTGCACTTGCATACATTCATACATACATTAAAAAACTAAATATGGTATTAGCATGAATTTGTATACGTACATTATACTTACATTACATTATCCACATATAATTTTATAGTACTTATGAATTATGTGATCCAACGATTTCTAAATAGTCTAATGATAAATCTCAAACCATATATGTGATTATATTAATATATGTATATGATATAATATAATGATTAAATGATTAAATGTTATATCATATAATCGTGTAATACTTATATGAATCATATGATCATATGGCGCAATGTTAAATCATTGGTTACTTCAATATTAATCACTTAATTTAATAATATATAAATCACATTGTCATTGTACTTGCATATATTCATACATACATCAAGAAACTAACTAACTAACTAACTATATATATATAAAGTATATATGCTTGTGTGACATTATATAGTTATAATATTATACTTATAACTTATGAATAAAAAAAAAATATCATATGATATGAGATTATTTGTAATAAATAAGAAGTAATGAAATATGATAATATAGATATAAATATTAAATAACCTATATAAATACCTACTTATATCTCTCTATAGCCTATTTTTTATATATATATATATATCGAGCTAACGAGTCGGGCAATCGAGCCGAGCGAGTCGGGTCGAGTTATGTCGGGCGAGTCGGGTATGTATCACTAACTAATCGAGCGGGTTTCAACAGTGCCGAGCTCGAGCTCGGATCGGGTTAAACCGGGTGGATACCAAGCGGGACCTCGAGCCCGGCAGGCTCGCTTACAGCCCTACCCGTATAAATACATGAAAATGCTACATAGCCGTCTTTAAATATGTCGTGGTAACATCCACGCGACATTATTACAGTTTTAGGTATAATGTTAAGAGGCCAAAACTAACATGAGTCCAGATATTACCTTTTAATATTAATAATACTGATATACGTCACGCGCAAATACGATGAAATTGCAGTGAGCACTTGAGTCGTGAGTCATCATAGCAGTCTATGAAGAATGTAAATATGATACTTTCTATGACCTTGCGTAAAAGAATATGATTATACTTTCGATATTTTGAACATGTGTTAAAAGAAATGATTTCTATAAAAGGATGAGTTTTAGAATGAAAACCGGATTTATAAAAAGTCACATTATTGCATATTTTTAATAAAAACTTATATTGATATTGTCTGTGAAAATAAAAGATAAGATGTGTGAAATGAATTAATGGGTACTAGTCGATTAAATTTGATTATACATTTTACACCTCCAAATTATAAGAGGAAGAAACTGTAGCAACTTGTTGGTTAAATGGAGATATACATTAGCACATCCGAGCTATTATGAGAGAAAAACCTGTAGTAACCCATTAGCTAAATGAGGTTATACATTTAGCAAACTCTATGGAAATGGGAGATTGGAAACTTGCTCACAAGAAGAAGAAGAGGAAAAATAAATTATAAGAAGATGAATATATTGGCATAGCATATTTAATTTACAGCATGAGATTTATATGTGTCTTATGATATGTTTTATTATTCTGATATATATGTAAACATTTGTTGGGATAGTATTCCGACTGGTGACTTGTTGATAACTGCAAGACAAAGAAATTAGGCAAAGAGCTTGCCAAAGCGGGTCGGTGGGGGATATCTCTGATGCCTAAGTCAGTACTTCTTTCTTTTTAGGGTTAAATACATTTTTGCCCCTTGTGGTTTAACGCCTTGATTTTTTGCCTCATGTGTTTCATCTCGTATTATAGATAGTGTTTCATTTATGGCTAAAGATGGAGATGATACCTTTATCCAAAAATTGACGAAAGTCCATATTAACACCTCTAAGAAGCTGACACGTGTCCTATGCATTAAAAAATTAAAAAATAAATGAAAAATAATAAAACTTTAAATAAATAAATAAAAATGGCAAAAAAAAAAAAAAAGGAGGGGTGGCAGAGGTTTTGGGGTGGCCGAACCACCCCCAAGGGCCAATGGGGTGGTTCGGCCACCCCCATAACTAGGGCTGATCAAATACCCGCGGACCCGCCCCAACCCGCATGCCCCGCCTCGCCCCGCCCCAAAAATCCCAGGTTTTAGTTGATTTTTTGCGGGTGCAGCTCAAAAACTAGTATACCCGTGCGGGGCGGGTTGCGGGTTGGGGTTTTTAAAAACCCCAGGGACCTGCCCCGCCCCGAAATTTTTTTTAAAAAAATAATACAAAGCCCTAGCACTAGCAGTGCCGCACCCCCCTCCCCCCTTTCATATTTTTTCCTTTCTTTTCTTTGTAAACCCTGGCACCGCACACACCCCTTTGCATCTTCTTCTTCTTCACGATTTCCTACCGAATAATGCGTGCTACGTCTGCTCCAATGGAATTATGGAAGTTGATAGGCCTCGCCGAGTCACCGGGAACGGCGAGAAGATCGTCGACGCTCCAAGGAGAGGCGGGAAGATCGTCGACGCTCCAAGGAGAGGCGGGAAGATCGTCGACGCTCGCTTCAAGAGGCCTCACCAAGTCGCCGATCCTAAGGTTAGTGACCTCTCAACCCTTTTTTGTGATTTGTTTGAGATTTTCTTGTTTGAATTTGGTATAGTGGTATTGTTTGAATCTAATTTTCTTGTTTGGTTCATGAGAAAATCTAGATGTTTCTAGATCTAGGTATAAAAACCACAACCCGCACCCCCGGCCCCGCATCACCCCGCACCGCACGGGTTCTCCCCATTTTGTGCGGTTTGCGGGTGCGATTTTCGCCACCCCCAGAGGTGCGGGGTGCCAAAAAATGGGCAACCCCCCCCCCCCCCCCCGCCCCATGCTCAGCCCTACCCATAACGGCCGTTTGGGGTGGCCGAACCCACCCCTAGGCCAAATGGGGGTGGCCGAGCCACCCCTCCTCTATTTTTTATTTTTTATTTTTCCTCTATTTTTAATGCTTTTTTTTCTTTAAGTTTTATTATTTTAATTTCTTTTAATGTATAAAACACGTGTCAGCTTCTAAGAGGTGTTAACGTGGACTTTCGTCAATTTTTGAATGGAAGTTGGACAGAAGTACCACATCCGTCTTTAGCCATAAACGAGGTACCTTCTACGATATGAAATGAACCACAAGGGGAAATTTTTAAAAAAAAAAAGAAAAAAGAAAACCACTAAGTACTTTCAAATAGAAAAAGTCTCAATACTCTTACCTTCCTCCCCTATTCTTTATGTACTAACTCGCTTTCTTTAATAAAAAATAAAAATAAAAAACAAAATGTGATGAAATCGAAATTGTTACGAAGAAAGTTTCATAAAAATTGATGATCATAAATATATTTTACTATGAATTGATGAGTATGAATTTCTAAACCTTAGTAATTTGTCACTTAGTAATTTTATCTTTTGGTTATTTTGGTTTATTCATTGCATGTTTTTACAATCAATTTTAGTTTAAAATCACTCATTTTTCTAATTAGATTAAGATTTAATTAGTTTACATCTATTTGGTTTTCTTAAATTAATCTAATTCCCTGTAGTTACAACATCGCACTTACAAAATTATATTTACAAACGATTTGTGTACTTGCGAGTACAATAAAATTTCACAACATGGGACGTAAAATATATATGGGGTTATATGATATATAGAAAACGTCAAAGAAAATATAAGAGGATTTTATATTTTATATATGCTATTATAAACAATTCTACAGTATTTATATTATCAGCTATGATTTTCAGTTATAAAACTCTCTTTTTGGGAAACTCTAAACCAGCAGTCATTATGAACACACGTTAGAGATATTTTCTAAAAGAAAGCTCTTATTATAAAGGTCGGTTTCTATTATACTAATCGGGACTAGGGACTCATTTATCTGTCTATGTAGGGAAGGAAACTGAGGATTTGGACCCTTATGCAGGGCTAGGGTTTTACGTCTAAGACCGTCTGTATTCTCAGTTTTGTTTTAGACTATCTTATATTAGTCTAATTTTGTATATATTCTAATGTGCCGTCTATGGCACCTTTTGGATATACAGTGTACTTAAGGTTGTAATATAACAAAGTTGATATTTATTTAATTAGAAGTTTATACAACAGTTCTAATGTGTTATGTGATAGTTTTGTCTAGAAATAAACAAAGAAAAATTATTTCGCTACATGATTTCTGATGTATGTAGTAATGTCACGTAAAAAAAATTAAATATTTTTACTTACGCCATTGTTTTAACTGGCAGGGCATTACATTGAAGATGATGGATGAGCAATGCCAACCTGAAAATAGGAAGGTTGTCGAAACTCCACATCATCAAATCAAATCATTTCAGCTTGACACAACCCCGACGTGTAGCAACTCTTGAATCAGGTATTAGTTTTGGTCTTCATATAGACCTTTAAGATTAAAACCAAATATCTTCCCTTTTTTTTCATTTTTTATTTTGTCACGAGGATAGAGTAAAAAATACATTTTTATCTCACAACTATCATATAATGTTAATGTGACAGTCTCAACCAACCATTAAATATCTTTTTAATTTTTTTTAAACAATGACTTATCTAAAGGTTGGTTGAAACTGTCACGTCAGCATTGTGAAATAAAAATATAATTTTTAATAGAACTCAGACAGATGAGAATGTCTTGATTGTGCAATTCCATATATATATATATATATACACAATAGTGGTACGAGTGTTGTAACATACATGTGGCAAACTATTCATGTTAATTCAAACGAAAACTACAATGAGACAGAGCCATCCCAAGCAATTTCCTCAACAGACCTAAAGCACTCAGTTCTGCACAGAAGGCCATATTCCAATCTCTGAATACCCATCTTCAGTGGCACAAGCTCGAAACATCCCTGTTGTATTAAAAGGCATTGTGACTTCTCCTTTGGCAGAGACAGCAACCAAGCCAACATTGCCTCTCGGAACAGACTCCTCTACAACATAAGCTGCAGCCTCCTTGAGAGAAAGACCCTTGAATTCCATGAGAGCTGCTACATCTCTTGCAACAGTGCTGCGGATTATTGCTTCACCTTTCCCCGTGGCGGAAACTGCACAGAGATTGTTGGCATATGTCCCTGCCCCTATGATCGGGGTGTCCCCAATCCTGCCAACCATCTTGTTGACAAATCCACCAGTAGAAGTTGCAGCAGCTAAATTCCCATCATTATCAACAGCCACACATCCAACTGTCCCGATTTGGCTATCACCATCAGCAGATGGTGTTTCTTTCTTCACATCATTTTGAATAGGTTGAGTATAGTCAAGCTGTAGATTTATGGAAGAAATTACCAGCTTAAAGTCCAAAAAACATTTCAAAGCACACTGAAGGCTGAAAAACAGGTTTTAGACAGGGAAAAATTAGACATTTGGGCACTTCAAATGATTTGTTAGATTGCTCTACGTACTGAAAAGTCCTAAAAAGTTTTAGGCCCTCGCCAATGCAAAGGAATAGCCAGCAGCTTGCAAGTAGTGATATGCACCATGCAACATTGCAACTGATTGAGGAAACACAATTTCACAAGCTAAGATTGATTCAAAGCACACATTCAGCATACTTCGCATCTACTCCCCTAAAAATAGAGAGAAGAAAATACCTGGACTCTATTGGCTTCTTTTGCCTGCTTAAGCCTCTCAATGTTTTCTGGAGTTATAAAATGGCTCCGATCTACAGTTTCAACACCCTGAACAAATTAAGAAGAAAAAACAATTTGATAGGTAAGCAGAAACATTTTCTAAAATGCGTAAAGGCGCCCCTAAGCATACATAAAAGGAAAGAAAAAATTAAAAAAAAAAAAACCACTAAACCAAAAAAAGGAGGAAACCCAAGCACCCTAACTGGAACCAACCCACAAAACCCAGAGAACAATACATCATAACAAGGGCCCTCTTGCCTTGCCTCGGCTAGAACCAAAACCCCTAACATCATAATTAATCGAGCACTCTAAGTTCTTCACATCTCTACTCCTCCTAAACTTAGAAGTGGAGATTGATGACTCTTGACGCTGCTCCTCATCAATTTGAGACATGAAGTCCCGAAAGCCCTTCACATTCCCCTCGTGGGAGATCCCCAGTGTTTGAAAACTGAAATCACCAACCCCTTCAAAATCACCTTCCCTCGAAGATTCACCCACCTATGAGGAAGACGACAACAGAGGAGGGCACCCAAACATTAAAGAGACCACAAGCCTCGACGGGGCACCAACATCCAGCATCTTCTCACCCACAAATTGGGACAACGGGAGAGAAGACCCACCCACTCCAGTCGAAGGAAGGACCTCACCGCTCGAGAGAAGGAAGCCACGCCAAAGAAAAGGCTAACTGACCTCGTCACAAAAAAAATGTAGGCACCGGAAAAGAACGAGGACCTAGAGACGAAGGATGGCCGTTGATTGCCGCCACAACCTCGGTGATCAAGTTTTCGTTCGTCTTTGCACCTCTCAGCTTCTGAGAATACCTCAGCAGCTTCTTGGATTCCGACGGGTATATAGGCACCTCAGACTCCGACATCACAGGGAGAGAGAAACAGAGTCTATCACCTAACTTAGCCGCCCCAGAAAAAGAAACACTGGTAAACTCCGAGCCACTAACATCCTTCCAAAACTAAGTCTGGAAGGTTTTGCCTAACTCAAAACCATCTCCAAAGAAACATTCTGAGTCTCAATCTGCATCACAAGCGATCTGCCAACGCTAGGCTGTGGCTTCGGACCCATCAAACCTTGACACGTCAAAACCACCTCAGAAAACGGCTTGTTGGGTTTAAAGAGAAACCTAGTCTTGGGCTTAAGCTGAAAAGAGCACCCTGGAGGCCTGCCAAAAGAGGGCCTACTCTTAAGGGAGAGCCCACCACACGAAAAGCCCAACTCCAAAAGCCTTGCAAGAAACCGCTGCACAACCCACTCCACTTCAGCCTTCGCCCTTCTCGCCCAAAAAGGAGAAAGCTTCTTCTCCTTTCCCACATTACATCCAACTCCTTCAGTCCTTCAGTTTCGGCATCATCCAACTCCTTCAGTTTTAGTATCAAAATAAAAGCGCTACACACCTAGATCAATGAGCTTCTCACCAGACCCTAAAACTCCAACAACACACTCCACCATCCCTCGAGAATCGGACCCAAGCTGAGATTCGAAAAAATTAGCCCACAAATCTTTGTCGAAAGCCTGTTCAATACCAAGCGGACCAAGAGGCACAACTGATGAAGCCTCCACTCACAACACCTCACGTACGAAGAAAAGACAAGAGAAGAAGAAGAAAGAGATGGAGCAGCCATGGCTTCAAGAAAAGCCACCACCTTACTCAACTCCCTCTCAAACCGACCCCAACCTCTCCCTTGACGACCCTCCAGTAGTAAGATAAGCCCTTGCCGACCCCCCTCAGCATACACCTCCAGTTTCAAGAAACAACCGACCCTATTCTCACCTCGGCGAACAATCAAGACTTGTTGATCCTCTTGGAAGGATTTGACGAAATCCTTCAACCCAGTGTTGAGCAACGCCAACTCCATCGTTGCAACCACCCAGACTGCAAATTGAAGACCCAAAGACACCACACCAGCAAAACCCTTACTTATCTCTTCCAATTGCACCATCGCCACATCTTCCTCCACCAAGAAGAGAAAGGATTTCGCCTCGACAAAGAAGCGCCACTCCATACCCTCGCACAGAAACCACCACAACCCGTGATCACCTCTGAGGAGGACGCACCTCTAAGTGTCACTCACATCGTCGTCGAAATAGGGGATCTCAGCCAAAAAGACCCCCCAAGAGCCACTAGAGATGAGAGACAACTGACCAAAACCACCAGAAGGAAGGAGCACCTACCAACTCCAGTAGAAACCCGCCGACAAACCACCAGCAGCTTCCCGAGCTACCTGAGAAAGGGCTTACAAAGATTGGGAAAAGGACGAAACCGAAGTGTAGAACCTTGGAACGAAGAGACGAAACTTGAAGCTAGTAGGAGACGCGCCTTTCCCGTGCCACCGCTAGCAAAGGAAGAGAGAGAAAAGAAAATGGGTTTAAAAGACCAGACAAGTTGAAAGAACCAAGTATATATATAAAGATTCTAATACTTTTTATTTATAAATAACAATAATACTATTGTTATTATCGTTATTGTTATTGTTGTTGTGGTTGTTATATTTTTATTATTATTATTAATACAATTAGAGAGAGAGAGAGAGAGAGAGAGAGAGAGAGGAAAAAAATCAATGAAACAAACAAACGTCTATGTATCACTTGCTCGGTTTCAGTCAAGACAAAATATCCAAAGCCATACCAGTTTTCTTTTGCTGAATTTAGAACTGTAAATGGATAGAACCAGGTTCTAAATGAGAGGTATAAGGCCACATTTTGGAAAGGGTTTATTAACCATTTGCCTAGACATTGATCTATATGTTGATAATGTGCCAGACGCTGACTTCAGTGTTGATAAAGTAATTTCATGTGCCTCTCAGCTTGTCTTTCTTAAATAATAGTTACAGAGGAAGCATAGACTTGAAAGTCTGAGTAATTACAAAACATTTTGGGAACATGTAGCACCTTTAGCCTGTAGGTAAAGGTATGGGTATTAAAAGCATATATTGTAAGACCCTGCATTTCACAATCTGAAATTCTTTTACTGTTTGAACAGAATTCTTTTGACCTATTTTTCTGTTTGTGAGATTAAATTATATTTATTATTTCGAGTTAGTAAATTAGGTAAAAAAAAAGAAAAAAACGAAAGAAAGAAATGAAATACTGGGAGAGGGAGAGAGAGAGAGGCACGATGGCTTGGAAGGGACTTTGAAGGCTGGCATAGAAGGTTTTCCCAAGCTTGAAGTCAGCAGGAACAAGGTAAGAACAAAAACCTCAAAAAGCTATGTTGATAACTTCGGATAGGCTAACCCTAGTCCATAGTTTGGGATTGGTCATGGTTTAATTGGGGTTGATAGTATTGTTTGGGGTCCTTGGAACCCTTGTAACAAACCTGTAATCAGGGTTTTTCGATTCCAAAAGTCCAGGCCTTGAATCAGACTGATAATTCTAGCCAAGTCATGCATAAGAAAAACCTATAATCAGGGTTTTTCGAACCCTAAAGTCCAGGCCTTGAATGAAACTGCTAAAATGTCGAGGATTGAAGTATAATAAAAACCGGTATTGTTAGCTGTCACTTTGGGCAACAAAGTGTGATAATGGGTTTTTGGTCAAAACCCAGACCTTGCATGACTTTTAAGGGCTGTTAAATTGATCTGGAAAAGATAGAAACAAATGAGTTTAAGGGCTGGTATCAAATGACCAAATTTTAGATTTAAGACTTACAAACCATGGTTCATTAGGCAATACGTTTTGATGCCATTTGGACTGAGGATTGAAACTTTTGAGTTGAATTTGTGTTAATGGAGTAAATATGTTGACATAGGTTCTTCAAGCTCGCATGGAAATAAGGCCTTTCTAAGGGTCCCCGACTAAAAACATAGCATAAGCATTTGAGGTGAGTAACATATATCTAGTGCACTATTTTTGAAAACTCCAAGTCTAATATAATTCTAAAATTATTTGATATACTTCAATTAAGTTTTTTTTACCTTGGTTGTTTGCTAACTAACGTTTCAAAAAGAATTTCGATATAAATTACTTTTTGAAAACTACTCGTTCTAATATGGTATCCGTCTATGTTCTGGGGTCAAGCACTTTGTTGTCTCTGCTTTATTTGCTTAGAAATCTCCTCTGTGATATAACTAAGGTTTTGGGACAGATTGATGATGTTGGAAATATTCCTGCCTTATTTAATTGTTTCAATATTTTGACTAGAATATCAGTAAACTGATTTTCAGCTGTAATTGAGCATCTATTATTTGTATTTGAAACTTGGTTGCCTATGGAATCTGGCACTTCCCCATAAGGTGTAAATATATGGGTTTCTGTTTGTTACCTATATCATTTGGCTGCCCTTGTACTCCAATAAAATTAGGTGGGCTGGGAGTTCAGACCTTCATTCAGTTTAATCGAGCTCTTTTGGGAAAATAGTTGTGAAGGTATGCTATGGAGAGAGAGGTTTTATGGAGATTGAATATGAGACTCTGAGGGGTGGTTGGTGTTCAAAAGAGGTTTTGGGGACTTTTGGAGTGGGCGTGTGGAAACATATTAGAAAGGGGTGGGAGAAGTTTCACAACTTTGTTCGATTTGAGGCGGGGGTTGGGTCTAAAGTAAGTTTCTAGCATGACCGTTGGTGTGGGGATAGTTCGTTGAAGCTATGCTATCCAATGTTGTTTAGTATTGCTCGGAATAAAAATGCGAGGGTGGAGGATAATTTGTGTGCTCAAGATGGAGTTACCCAACGTAATGTCATCTTTACGCGACCAGTTTAGGATTGGGAGGTGGTGATGGTACTCTCTTTCTTCGAGTGGTTGTATTCTATTCAGGTTCGACATGGAGAGAATGAGAGGTTAGTTTGGAGCCCTTCCAAGAGGGGTAAATTTGAAGTGAGGTCATTTTATGAAGTATTAATTAGACAAGATAGCCCTTCATTTCCTTGAAAGAGTATCTGGCGTGTCAAGGCTTCGTCGAAGGTGGCATTCTTTGTATGGTCAGCAACATTAGAAAAAATGTTGATGCATGATAATCTGCAAAAGAGGAATGTTGTGGTGGTTGAGTGGTGTTGTATGTGTAAGAAGAATGAGGAGTCTATTGAGCATTTGTTACTTCACCGCGAAGTTGCACGCGATCTACAAAGTTACATTCTTAATTTGTTTGGGGTAGACTGGGTTATGCCAAGACGAGTGTTGGATTTGTTCACTAGCTAGGACGATTCGTTTGGGTGTGGTCCAGTTATGGAAGTTTGGAGGTTAGTTCCGCTGTGTTTAATGTAGTGTCTTTGGAGTGAGGAATGCTTGGCACTTTGAAGACATAAAGACATGATGTTGGAGCTATGGAAATTTTTGCTTAACACGTTATATATATGGATAGCGGCGCATCATAGCTAGAGTATTTTTATTTATGCAGATTTTTTAATTTATTTTAAGTTCCTTCCTATTAGAGGTTCTCTTGTATACTCCATGTGTACTAGGGTTACGTCCCTCTGCGCTTTACTAATGAAATGACATTACTTATAAAATAAAAATAAAAAATTGGCTTGCCAACAGGGGTTTAAATATATTGGTGATTCCCTAGCCACCAAGACTAAGTTGGGGGTAATGTCCAATCACAGGGCTGTGCATGCGATCCACAGGCCACATGCCCTTCCATGATATGTTTGACTACCCACATATATATACTTTTCTTTTCTTTTTTTTTATAGATAACATATATATACTTATGTTTGCTAAGTTTGATCTCTATACTTCAAAGGAATCCCTTTACTGTCATTGCGGTGTTCAATTTTCTAACAATCTTGATGTTTGGTTTGTATTTAAAAGCTCTGAGCCGTTAGCTTGGCCCTTCCTATTGTGAACTATGTACAATTGCTTACTGAGCTGTCAAGCTCATGGCTTTCTATCACTTTGTTGTCAGAGATTCTGTTACATTATGTACAAGTTGGGAACTTTTAAGAGTCAGATTTGTATCTTTGAGATTTTTTTTGTTTAAATTCAAATTTATTATGGTTTAGCTCTGCTCTGTATACTTGCATAGTGGGGAGAATTTTCTATATGTTGCTATAAACTTAGATTATGTTAACTTTTCAGGGTTTTTTTTTTTTTTTTCCTACTGATTTTTTTGTCCAACTCATTTTTGAAAAGATTCAAGGAAGTTCACTGTAATGACAGCATAGCCACAAAATTGGGTTCTCAAAATGATTGGAAACAAGAGACTCGCTTAAAATGCATATCTCACTCAAATGTCCAAAAAAGAAAAGGGAGAAAGAGAAAAGGAGAAATAAAATATTTTTTTTTTTGATAAGTAATTGTAATTTTATAAAAAAACAGCGTAAGGCGCCCCTAGTACACACGGAGTATACAAGAAGCAACAGCCTCACCACCGACCCGACAAGGAACAGCCCACAAAACAACCCAACCCTAAGCCCCTAAAGCTCACAATCTTCAATCATATCCCACCTCCTATGGTCCTCATCAAGGGCAGAGAGGAAAGCCATAGTTCTATCCCCCTTATCCCCAAAATACATAGAGCACGCCAAGGACAGCTCCAAAGGAGAGGTAGCCTGGAGACCACCCGCAGAATTGAGAGGGCGGGTGCTTGAGAAACTACGATCTGCCTGTGAAAGAGAGGAGGAGCTCGACTCAAGAAACCCCCGCCTGAGAAAACCCACATCTTCATGATTTCCTTGACCCACCATCGGCTTTGGCTTCCTCCCTTTCCGTTTGTACTGAATAAGAGGCTTGGGCGTGGGTTCTTCCAGGGAAGAGGAAGGGAGAATCCTCCCTTCCGGTGAGCCCATCAAAATGGAGACTTGAGAACCCAAGGCAGAAGTCTCCGACCCACGCCCTAAGTCCACAGGATCAAGAACCTGTGGAAAAAGCTTCTGACCAGCCTCTGAGGAAGCCATAGAATCCGTAAAAATAGCCCCAGGATCTGTCGACAGCAAGGTCACCAACCCAGAAGACACTGGAATAGAAGAGGGAGACGCCGGAACAGAAAATAACGGCGACGCCGAACCCGCTACCTCAGAGGCATCTGACGAGGCAATCTCCATACTCCCAGAAGGAGAACGAACTAGAAACATCTCTGGCGTTGACACCGGCTTGTTACACGACAGACGGGGAACACTAGATTTCGGCAAAAAGCAAGCCATGCGAAAACCAAAACGTTTTCGACCTAGCCCAAACCCGAAAGACCGTTTCATCGGTAACAAGCCTTTGAGTTTAAGACCCAGAATGGACCTAGAACCCCGGCCCAAGAATATCCCAACCACTCGGCCCAAAGCCAAGTAAAACCTATTCCGCATGTTATTCCCCGTATACAAATTTGAATTCAAATTAAACCCCTTTGCTGACGCCACCTTGCCTCGAGCAGAACACCCCGGAGAACTCTGCTTGCCCAGCGGACAAAGGGACTTGCCCAGGTCCGACGGATCAACCGAAATGGACTCCAGAAGAGAGCAATCCACCGCCGTGCGAGAATCCTCTGGGATATCTCTTCTCAGAATCGGAAAGAGATAAAGAACGCACGGCTCCTCCAGCGGCGCCCTCATCCTGGACTTCCGACCACCCACAACTGGGACCGAACCCGACCTCAGCACTTCCGCATACGAAAGGCCAGTACCCTTAGAAATCAAACCCGCTCTTGACCCATCCTCCTTCCCATCTTTCTTAACCATCGCAGACGATGATCGTATCCCGCATCCCACCATGTCCAAGAAGAAGTCTGAGACCTTTCTTAGCTCGCCGAAGAATTTATGCCAACACCATCCTCCACGCCCCTCAGGGATTCGAATGCTCCCTCTCTGACCACCCAACCCGAAAGTTGTCGCCTCTAAGAACCCGCCAGCTTTGTTGCTATCTCTCCGAGCGATCAAGAGTTTCGACCCTTCTCTAAAAGACTTGACAAAATCTTGATCAGCCGGGAAGCCCAAAAGAACTTCCAATATCGACGCAAGCCAGACGGCACAATGGGTGCTCAGAATGACCTCGCCAAGAAAATCTTTTCTTCTCTCCACCACCCGTAGCACCGACGCCCCCTCCACCACCGAGAAAACAAAGGACTTCGACTCAACAATAAAGCTCTTCTCCATCGCAAGAAACCCTCAAAACACAGACGGCCAGCCCACAGGAGATTTACATCTTCGCCGAAGCAGAATACCACCCAAGAATGAAATCCACCGGTTGATGCCCTTACAGTCGAGAACGAACTTACAGCTAGAATAATTGAGAAGAGAAGTTGAAGAGAGAGAGGAGAAGTAGAGAAGAGAAAGGAGAAATAAAATATTGATTCAGTATTGATAGAAAATAGAAATTATGGAAGCTGAAACCTTGCTCTTTACCGAGCATTCATTGATCATATATAGAGTTTCATTACAGAGTTTAAGTTAAACACTAACTCTAGTCTAGCAACCGGTTTCTACCTCTAAGTACATTCAAACTATAACACTTGAAATCTTTATCTAGCTATGATACTATTGCATTAGGACTCTAGAACATGTCTCGGCTTTTGGATAGAAGTAGAGGACTTCTTAGTAGAGTCCCGGTTGGACACCTCCACAGATTGAGCCGCACAAGACTCCTGCTAGGACTTTGAGTCTTGTGCGAGAGGTGTTCTAATACCCTCCCGCAAGTTCAACGGGGGAGATCGCACGTTGAGCTTGAAACAGAGTTGTTGAAACTTGGCCGAAACAAGGGGTTTTGTAAGGACATCGGCAAGCTGATCTGAGCTAGGAACAAACTGAACCACCAAGGACTTATCAGCAACGCGATCTCGGACAAAGTGGAAATCAATTTCGACATGCTTGGTACGAGCATGAAATACCGGATTAACGGACATGTAGGTGGCACCAATATTATCACACCAAAGAGTTGGGGGAGAGGAGGTCCGAACACCAAGTTCTTGAAGGAGTGCCTGGATCCATAAGAGTTCAGCTGTTGTGTTTGCAACAACCTTATACTCTGCTTCTGTAGATGACCGAGAGACAGTGGATTGTTTGCGTGAGCTCCAAGCTACCAAGTTTGAACCAAGAAAAACACAATATGCACCGGTGGAGTGACGATCGTCTGAACATCCAGCCCAATCAGCATCCGAGTAAGCTTGAAGAACATTGGAAGATGAGCGATGAAGAAGGAGCCCATGAGACAGTGTATACTGCAAGTATCTGAGAATTCTTTTAACGGCCTGCCAATGTGGTTTAAGTGGTCGATGCATGAATTGGCACACGCGGTTTACAGCAAAGCTTAAGTCTGGTCTTGTGAGAGATAGATATTGTAGGGAGCCGACTGTACTGCGATAGAGAAACGAATCTTCCATTGGATCCCCTGAAAAGGCAGAGAGGACGGACGAGGAAGCCATTGGAGAAGTAATAGGCTTTGCTTCATGCATGTTCGTCTTCTTTAAAAGATCCATAATATAGCGCCGTTGAGAGAGAAGAAGACCTGAGTTCAGTTTGAGAACTTCAACACCAAGAAAATAATGTAAATCACCCAAATCTTTAACAGCAAAGTCAGCATTAAGGAGGTGAAGTAAATCCGGGATGGCAACTGGATCCGAAGCTGTGATGATGATGTCATCAACGTAAATAAGCAGAAATACGGTGACTGACTGTGTTTTGTAAAGAAAAAGTGACGAGTCAGCCTTGGACCCGACAAAACGAAGTTGGATGAGCTTGTTACTTAACCTGGAAAACCAGGCTCTAGGCGCCTGTTTGAGGCCATATAGCCTTGTGAAGCTTGCACACATGATGAGGAAAGTTAGGATTGGTAAATCCCGGTGGCTGAACCATATGAACATCCTCGGACAAAAAACGATGAAGAAAAGCATTTTGTATATCAATCTGTTTCATTGACCATCCAGCAGAATATGCAAGTGAAAGCACTGTTCGGATCGCAGTGGGCTTAACAACTGGACTATAAGTTTCTCCATAGTCCACACTTGCTTGTTGATGGAATCCTTTGGCTACCAGCCAAGCTTTGTGTTTCTCAATGGAACCATCGGCTTTTCTTTTCAGTTTGAACACCCATTTGCATCCTACTGGATTTTGGGAGCCGTGTGGAGGTACAAGTGACCATGTCTGGTTATGGAGAAGAGCATTAAACTCAAGTTGCATTGCATTTCTCCATTCTGGAATACTCACAGCATTTGAGAAACAGGTCGGTTCCTGAGTGGCTGAGGCATGCTGTGTTAATAAACCCCGAGGAGCAGGATATCGGACAGTGCCATCTATGAGCTGTCTTTGCTGAACGATATTGTTCATAGACCTGGTATGCATGGGATGTATTCGGGCAGGAGGAGTTTCCTCATAGGAACTGGAACAAGAGCCGTGTGGTTCTGCAGAATTGGAAGAAGAGGAATTGGAAGATGAAGGTGGTGGTGCAAGAGGTTGTGGTGAAGATGGAGTGGGTGGAGGTAAAAGAATAGGAGGGAAAATAGGAGCTTGAACAGGAATGGAATTAGGAGTTGCAGAACCTTGAGAAGCATAAGGAAATCGGGATTCATGGAAGATGACATCCCGAGAGATGTACACTCGGCCAGATTCTATGTGAAGGCATTTATAGCCTTTGTGATGTTGACTGTACCCAAGAAAAACGCATTCTTTGGAGCGTTAGGAGAATTTTTGTGTTGTAAGGCCTGAGATTTGGAAAACACGCGCACCCAAATACTTTAAGAAACTTGTAATCAGGAACTTGATGAAATAATTTTTCAAAGGGGGACTGATTATTGAGCAATGGAGTTGGCATTCAGTTGATGAGATAACAGGAGGTAAGGCAAGCATCTTCCCAGAATTTTTGAGGGAGAGAACTCTCAGCCAGTAGGGCTAGAGTGGTGTCAATTAAGTGTCTATGCTTGCGTTCGGCACACCCTTGTTGTTGGTGTGTATGAGGGCAAGAAAGACGATGTGTGATGCCTTGAGATTGAAAATAAGAGTGAAGATTACGATATTCACCCCCCCAGTCTGATTGCACACTGATTATTTTTGTGTTTAAGAGCCGTTCAACCATAACTTGGAACTTAAGGAAGATAGACATGACATCTGATTTGGCTTGTAGAGGAAAAACCCAAGTAAAACGACTAAAGGCATCAATGAATGACACATAAAACCGACTTCCGTTTATTGGTAATGTTGGAGAAGGTCTCCATACATCGGAGTAAATTAATTGTAAAGGACTACAAATTGAAGCACTAGAAGAACTAAATGGCTGCTGATGACCCTTGGCTTGTGCACATGCAGAGCAAAGGGAGGAAGCCTTATTTGAAGAAACTGGAAGGTTGAACTGAGAAAGAACATGCTGAACTGTGCGAAAGGCAGGATGACCCAAGCGCTTGTGCCATGAAGCTGTAGAAGTGTGTTCACCGACAAAGGCTTGTTTTATTGACGAAGAACTGGTTGACGGAAGAAGGTGATATAGACCATCTTTAGTTTGCCCTTGGTGGAGGATGGCCCTGGTTTGAATGTCCTTAATCAAGAAATAAGATGAGTGAAATTCAAAAAATATAGAGTTGTCAAAGGCAAATTTCTGAACTGAAAGAAGATTTTTAGAGATGGATGGAACACGAAGGAGTTGGTTAAGGATAAATTTACGCCGAGAAAAGATGAATGATGCAGAACCAACATGAGAAATAGGCAAACCTGTTCCATCCCCTACTTGGATCTGATCCTGGCCGTGATATTCCTCACGAGATAAGTTGAGGTGTTGTAGCTCGTTAGTGACATGATGTGTAGCACCAGTGTCCGGATACCAAACATCCTCTGCTGGTAGGGCTGGTGTTGAGTAGTAGGCCTGTGGAGAAGGGGGAGGTTGCTGATCTGGAATAGACTCCTGTCGATGGTAGCAACGAAAGGCAGTATGGCCGATTTTCCCGTAAATTTGGCAGGTAGGACGGGAACCAGTAGCAGCATCAGGAGAAAAATAGGAGCCACGGCCACGATTGTTGGGAAAATAGCCACGACCACGGTTGAAGGGTCGTCCTCCACGGCCACGGTAGCCCTTGCCTCGAGGTGGGAAGGAGCGATTTGTAAAATTTGCAGCAGCCGGAGGAAGATCAAGGGCAGAGGTCTGCTGGTCCAGGCACATCTCATGAGCTAGTAGATGACCATAAAGTTCATCTATGGATAAGGGATCAACCCTGGTGGTGACAGAGGTCACAAACGGGTCATATTCGGAGCCAAGACCCTTGAGGAGAAAAGAGACGCTCTCAAAGTCATTGAGAGGTTGTCCGGCGGCAACGAGAGTGTCACTAAGAGTCTTGATGGTTTGGAAGTATTCTGTAATGGAGCTGCTACCTTTCTTTACTGTGGCAAGCTGAAAATATATTTGCATGACTCTAGCACGGGCTTGAGATGCAAACATGGAAAGCAGAGTGGACCAGAGAGCTGCCGAGGAGACGCTGCCAACTGCATGAACCACGTAGGGTTCGGTTAATGTGGATATAAGGATGCTGAGTATCATCTGATCACGCTAGTTCCACGCAAGAAATTCTGGGTTGACAATTGTGGCAGGCGCTCCAGCATCAGTTGAAGGATTCGGAATCGTTTGAGGCGGAGGCTGAGATGAGCCGTCAAGAAAGCCGTAGGCGTCCTGTCCTTTGATGTAGGCGAGAGTCTGTGTTTTCCACGCCATAAAGTTTCCTTTGGAGAGTTTGATATGAAGATTCGGATTCATGTTGGGTATGGTAAAGACAACCGGTTGCGGTTGGGGAGGTGGGAGATGAGGTTGAGTGGCTATGGAAGCCACCGAACTGGCAGAAGCACTGGATTCGGAATCAGAATGAGCCATAGCTCAAGACGTGTGTGTCTTTGAGATGGCTCTGATACCATGATAGAACATAGAAATTATGGAAGCTGAAACCTTGCTCTTTACCGAGCATTCATTGATCATATATAGAGTTTCATTACAGAGTTTAAGTTAAACACTAACTCTAGTCTAGCAACTGGTTTCTACCTCTAAATACATTCAAACTATAACACTTGAAATCTTTATCTAGCTATGATACTATTGCATTAGGACTCTATAACATGTCTCGGCTTTTGGATAGAAGTAGAGGACTTCTTAGTAGAGTCCCAGTTGGACACCTCCACAGATTGAGCCGCACAAGACTCCTGCTGGGACTTTGAGTCTTGTGCGAGAGGTGTTCTAATAAGTATCATGCCAGTGTTGTAATGCTCGAATTGCAGCCAAGACTAGAAAAGAGATGCTGACCTCTAGGCAGCATACCTTGGCCACATTCCACATGTAGAAATATTGATTCTAAAATTTTGGAAGTACTATCCTTTAGCCATAAAATTTATTAATTATGTGGATAAAATATATATATATATATATATATATATATATATATATATATATATATATATATATAGACACACACACACAAAACATGAATATATCTGAATAAAAAACATTATAGAAATTTGCCTTCAATCGGAAATGATACACACACACACACATATATATAGGCATGAATATGTCTGAATAAAAAACATTATAGAGATTTGCCTTCAATCGGAAATGACACACACACACAAACACATATATAGGCATGAATATATCTGAATAAAAAACATTATAGAGATTTGCCTTCAATCGGAAATGACACACACACACTCGCACATATATATATATATATATATATATATATATAGGCATGAATATATCTGAATAAAAAACATTATAGAGATTTGCCTTCAATCGGAAATGACACACACACGCGCGCGCACATATATATATATATATGAAAAATGGAGAATATAATAGAAAAGTTCAAGGCTAGCATTTTTTCATAGTAAGATTCACTCACTTGTTCCCTTGCAAATTTTTCTGCTCCATCAAAAGCAAGATATATATGAGGAGTTTTCTCCATGACCAGTCGTGCTAAAGATATAGCATTAACGACAGTAGTGAGACCAGAAACAGCTCCACATCTTTTGGTGTTACCATCCATGATACAAGCTTCCATTTCAACCGTGCCTTCGTTGGTTAAGACAGATCCCCTACCCGCATTGAAGTGCGGATTGTTTTCTAGTTCACGAACCTATACATAGCAAATCATCAAATGTACACCAGAAAGTGAAATAAAGTAGGAAGAAAGTTCAAAATCCTTCAACTGCAAAACAAATGCCAAGGCCCATATTTAGCCAGAGATTCAGCATTTCAATGAGCTTCCAAAAAGACATAGAAATCTTCCTTGGCATGAATATAAATGAATGATGAGAAAGGTTTTACCTTTTACTGAAGAGATCATAGAACATTTCATTCTTGTCATCGTAGTGCTTGGCAATAGAATTATTATTACCCTTTTTTTTAAGTAAAAAAAATTCAATAAAAGCACAAATGGCGCAACCCAAGTACAAATGATGCATACAAGAGAAAATACCCATCAAGATCAAGAAGAAGAAATGAGCGCACAAAAATATACAAAACTAAAGATATTGAGAAGAGCATTAACAGAGATCTACTCCAAGAGTGATTTAAGAAAAAATATTTGTAACGACTCTGGAAAAGCTAGCTGGACACATATGCCATATCACTCAAAAACAACTAGTCAAGTTACAATTGGATTTCCCCAAAACTGCTTATAAAGCTCAGTCTCACCTAGTAAGAAACTAATGTGGAAATTAGCACCCATGAATATCTTTATAATCCACCACTCAATGTGGGCAATTCATTTCCCAATGTGGGACTAATTTTCTGGGGTGTCACAATCTCCCCCACTTAAATCCTTGACGTCTTCGTCAGGGCCCATGTCATGTAGTACTCCACCACCATATGGTGTTACTAGACTGCTCTGATACTGTTTATAATGACCCAGGAAAACACTAACCACATTTGCACTATCACTCCAAAATGACTAGTCAAATTACAATTAGAACTCTCTAGAATTGCTTATAAAGTTCAATTTCACCTAATAATGAACCAATGTGGGACTTAGCACTCATGGGCATCTTTATAAACCATTAAGTCGATGTGGGCAATTCATTTCTCAATGTAGATCTAACTTTCGGAGGTGTCAACAATTGTTGCTCAGAACTCTTCTTTTCGCAATCTTTGAAGCTTGCATTTCATTCTCTCCAATGCATCACATTAAACAAGAAGATATTACATTCCAAACAATATTTAAATCATTCCGACCAAACCTTCCTTTTCAACACGTCAAGAGCTCCACTATCTGTCTAGCATAACCCAACCTACTCCAAATACCGGGATAGGGAAAAGAGAGGAAATATGTAGGAATGTTGGAAAGCGTGCTATTGATCAACGTTAATCGACCACCCTTAGATAAGTAAAGCCTTTTCCAACCCGCTAATCTTCTCACCATTTTCTCATTAATAGTATCCCAAATAAAGTTAGCCTTAAAATGAGCACCTAGAGGAAGACCCAAGTTAAAAGGGCAAAGACGAAACCCTACAACCCAGAATACAAGCTAGACCATTAACATTCAGCACAATACTAACCAGGACCAACTTAGATTTAGCCAAATTAATCTTCAGCCCTGAAGTAGCTTCAAAAGAAAGGAGAACGCATCTCAAGTACCGACAATCATTTGGGGCAACCCCACAGAATATATGGGTATCATCCACAAAGAGAAGGGAGACAAATAATGGGTCATCATTCCTAGCCCCCACTGAGAAACCAAAAATAAAAGCCCCATTCACAGCAGCTAACATCATTTGACTTAGAGGTTCAATAACAATCACAAATAGGAGGGCAAAGGGTCACCCTGTCTCAGCCCCACGAGAGCTATTGAAGAAGCCATTGGGAGTACCATTAATCAAGATAGAGAACCGTACAGTTGATATGCAGTGCACAATCCAACATTGTCATTTCTCACAAAAGCCACATCTCCTTAACATGTATAACAAAAAAACTTAGCTACCGTGGTCATAAGCCTTCCTTAAATCCAAATTACATAACACTCACAATTCGCAAGATTTGAGACAATTGTCTATGCATTCATTGGTGATGATAACAAAACCTAAGATCATATGACCTCTGATAAAAGCATTCTAAGACTTCAAGATTAAAACAATTTTCAATCTATTAGCCAAAACTTTCGCAATAATTTTCTACATGCTGCTTAATAAACTGATAGGGCAAAAGTCTTTAACCTCAACAGGCCCCCACTTTCTTAGGAAGAGAGATGAAAGTCGCATTCAGACTTTTTTTGACACTCATGGAACTCAAGAAAGACTATCATAACATCGAATTTGATGACATCCCAACAAGACTAGAAGAAAGCCATAAAAAATCCATCTGGACCCTGTGCCTTGTCCCCATTTATGTCTTTTAGCACCTTAAAGACCTCCCTTTCCTCGAAAGCTCGCAACACCCAAGCTGCCTCCTCCTCACTAATAGAGTGGAAAGGAACACCATGCAAATCTAATCTCCAACTTTCATCCTCAATATAAAGCTGAGTGAAAAAGTGGAATATATTTTTTTTTGATAAGTAAGAAGATTTTATTAAAAAAGCGTAAAGCGCCCTAAGTACACAGGAAGTATACAGAGGAACAGCTCAGCTAGCCCACAAAAACAAAGGAAAACCCAAAAACAAAGAAAAGCCCCAAAAACCCAAAGGTAAGCCCCCAACAAACACCCAAGAAACAAAAGAAGCAACCCAAACACCCAACAAACACCCAACAAACAAAAGAACCTCCCCAAATACAAAAACAACCCCTACCAAGCACCCAAACCTACCCCGAAAGCCCCCAAACTAAGACTCCCTACATCATGAGAGCTTTTCCTTTCCCACGCTTGGAGGAAGTGTTAGCATCGCCATAATTGATAGAGCTCTTCAAATTCAGGAGCTCCCTCTTGCCTTTTGTCTTTTGGCGAGCAATCATTTTGTCCCGATGGATATCTTCTTCCAAGGCATCCAAAATAGCCAAAGACTCCTCATCTTGAACACCATCCATCTCCCAGTCCAATGGTAACCCCTCCCAAAAATCATCGTCCTTCTCCCAAGCAACAAGCTCCCCATTTAGATCAAAACCAACAGGCCAATTCCGAGAAGGGGAAAATCCATTGCCCTCTACGGGTTGAGGACAGCTTGGGGGGGAGGGAAGACTTCCCACTCCAACATCCTTGACCACCCGAGACGGAGGGTTGAGGAACCCCTTCCGAAGGAAGCTTTTCTTCTCTGAACCCGCAGACTTCTTCACTGGAGGCTCTGTAACTGAACCCTTCCATACAGACGTCTTCGAAGCTTCCAATGAGTCAGCTAGCAACACCTCGTTCCATATCACAGAATGGCCTACCCTGAGATCTCTAGCCATTCTGTAGTATCTCTGGAAGGGCTTGGAAGGTTGCAAAACAAGAAAAGAACGGATCTTCTCTCCCAACACAACCGCGCCTGATGGAGAAGGAAATTTTGCCATCCCAGTACCAGCCCCGACTGAAGAGTATGGTAGAGAGGCGTGAACAGAATCCACTTTAGACCTAACCGGAATCGGTGCGACGTCCATGGACGCCGGAGGTAGCAAATCCAGAGCCGGCGAAGGGGGGAAAACGAAAGGGGAGGGAGACATGACGGGAACGACCGCCGGAAACGACCCACATCCAGAGCTTGGCACCTCCTGACCCACCCCATAATCTTCCGCCGTCAATATCTCTGGCCGAAGAAAACTCCCACGAACGGCCGTCGGAGTCGCACCCAACAGACCTTTCGGCTTCTGCAAAACTTTAGGTTTAGGTCTTGGACTCGGAGTGAACCGACCCAAACGAAGGCCTTTACGAAAAAGGCCCTTCCTAGACCCAGAGAACCGCCCCAACCTTCTCCCAAAAACCCGGCCCAAAGCCAAATATAAACTAACGAGCAAGTTTCTCCACGTGTGCAAGTTCAAATCCAAAAAAAAACCCCCTATCTGGAAATGCCCCACCTCGTGTAGAGAAACTCGGATGACGAAGCTGCTTACCCATCGGACAAAGAGGTTTCTCCAAATCCAAAGGACCATCCGAAGGGATCACCTTCACAGGGAGAGGCGTCACCTTTGCTGCCGGCACCGGAGCCGAACTCACCACTGTCGCATATGAAGGCCTCGACCTATCGACAGAACAGCCCAGCGTTTCCCCTTCCTTCTTCCCACCCAGACTGTCCGTCGCAACCGAGGACCACCTCCCACAACCCACCGCAGCAGAGAGAAAGGCAAAAATCTTACTCAACTCCCTGGAAAACTTGCGCCAGCCCCAACCTCCGCGACCCTCCGGGATCAGAACGAACCCTCTCCGACCTCCCAACCCAAACACCGCGGCCTCTAAGAACTGGCCGTCTTTGTTGCCACCTCTCCGAGCAATCAACAACTTCGGACCTTCCCTATAAGACTTGATAAACTCTTGTTCTCCAGGAAAGCCCAAAAGTGTTTCCATCGTCGAAGCAAGCCATGCAGAACAATGGGAGCTCAGAACGACCGCTCCATGGAAGCCCTGACGCTTCTCCTCCACCCGCACCACCGACGCCCCCTCCAAGACCTAAAGGACAAAGGATTTTGACTCCACAAGGAATCTCCTCTCCATTACGAGGCACACCCAAGCTCAGAAAACCAACCCAAAACGGAAACGCATACTCGCCGGAAAAAACAGAATCCCACTAGCTGAGCACCCTACCGAAAAAAGGAACCACCCACAGAAGCACAAGAGGCACGATGCACAAACCCGAGTGACTGGAACGAGGAACGAAGGATGGACCTAGCTTGACGCGCTCACACGCGCCGTCGCTAGAGAGAGAGAGAGAGAGAGAGAGAGGTATTTCTGAATAGAGGTTGTTCCACAAACTCAGTTGTTATATGATCCTTGACTTCCATCAAATTAGATGTGATGTCACCATTGATAACCAATTTCTCTATCTTATTACAATTTCTATTAGAGTTAGCCACTGGATGGAATAACTTTGTATTTTTATCCCCCTTTCTTAACCATGGTCTCTTGATTTTTGCCTCAAGCTTGCCTCCTCCAAAAGAATAGTCTTCTACAGCTCAACTGTAGCCGCATCCTTCCTCAATTTCTCCTCCATATAAAGTGATCTCTGTTTTGCAATCCCATCCAACCCCTTTATGTCCTCAAGATGGGACCTTTTGTTCTTCTCCACATTACCAAACTCTCCATCATTCCATGTTTTAGGTTAGCTTTCAAAGCTCTTAATTTCTGAGCCAAAACAAAGCTAAGACAGCCATGAAAATAATAGGAGTTCCACCAATTTTATTTTATTTTTTTTAAGTAACTTGTGACCCCAATGGTAGGAGAAATGGGAGATTTGAACAAGTAACATCCCCTTCATGATGTGTGGCCCCCAACAGATTAAGCAACCCCTTGGTGTCCAGTCTCAGCCCAACACACAAGGTCGACTCACATTGGCATATCATATTGTTCGGGCGGATGACTCGACAACTAGAATCTAGCTCTGGCATCAGCGATTATGGCATCCTTCTTTTTTAATTTTGCAACACATGTTTCTTTCATTATTTATGCATAATAATGTTTCTAAGTTTCAATGTGAAACTTGTGAACTTTCCAAACACCATCTTGTGTCTTTTTCTCCTAGTATCAATAATAGTGATGCACAACACCTCTCTCCTGTTTTCTTCATCTCAGCCAAAACCCATCCCCTTCTTCCTTTTCTTCCTTTTGGTGTATCTGTATTGTTAGGCCGCAACATTCCTCCTGCCTCTCTCTCCTCTAGCGGTGGCGCGTGTAGGGGCGTCCTACAAGGGATCTGCTCCAACTAGTCGTCTCTGAGTGCTTTCGTCGTCTTGGTGTGTCTGTCTTCTGGTTTTAATGTTCTTTTTTCTTCCTTTCTTTCTCGGCCTCTCTATTATGGCTTCAGGAGTTGTGCGAGTTTCATCTGCTCTGGTTTAGCTAGTAATGGAGCGCTACTTCTTTGTGGAAGCTAAAGCCTTCTCCTTCTCGGTGAAGGCAAATGAGTCAGAGCTTTGCTTGGAGGAAAAGAGGAAGGCGTTTGTTGGGAATATTTTTCTGGGCATCCACTGTTCTATTTGGTTGAAGAATACGGTAGAGGATGCGATGAAGGATCCAAGGAAGAAGGATTTCGTCAAGTCCTTCTGTGAGGATGTGAAAGTTTTGATGGTTCGTGGGGGTGGTAACAAGGCCGGCCGGTACCTTGAGGTAGTTGCGTTTGTTGAGGGAGGTCGCAAAGGGGTTATTTGGCTACCAAAGGGCCGTCAAGGTAGGGGTTGGTCCCGGGTTGCAGCTAAGCTGCAATAGTTGCTGGAGTTTCTCGAGAGGAAGGATCAATCGCTGATACCCGTGGTGTCTGCTCCGGAGGGTAAACAGAAGGGGGTGGTTCTCTCGTCCGGTCGCTCTTTTGCGGAAGTCCTACACTCAGTGGCTAGCGTTGATGGGAAGGTTGTGGGTTTGAGGTCTTTGTTGGTGATCCCTCTTGATCTGCTACCAAAGGTAGCTTGTAATGAGTTGGTGAATGGCGAAGAGGAGGTCATATCAGCGGTGAATTGTTTTGAGTTTGACTCTTGGTCCTCTGGGTCGATGGCGGCTGCCTCCTGCATAGGGCAGTTTTGTCAATCATTGCTTGAAGAAGCTTCTAGGGCTTTGTCAATTTGGGTTAGCCCGGGTCAGATGTTATCTAGGTCGTTTAGTTGGGTTGGGTTTTAAGCCCAAAGGATTTTGGGCCAAGGTTGGCAGCAAGAAGCCCATTCTCCAGCTTAAACCAGTTTGCAAGTCGTCAGGTCAGGAGTTCAAGCTCATTTTCAGGTCTTCCCTGCAGCCCAAAGGTCCTGGGCGTGGTCCTTCGGTTCGCGAAGGAGCCCCCGAAGCCAATGATTTGATTTCTTCGCCAGAGGTCTTGATGGAGGAAAGTTTTGGGGCTGACCTGATGAGTAATGCTTTTTCTTCGGTGGTAGACTCAGTGATGGGGTTGCCGGAGGTTGGGTCTGGGGTTTTTTCGAAGGTTCGATGTGATGGGCTCGATCCAGTGAGCACTGGTCCTGATTTGTTGGCACCTCAGCCCAGTCCTGTTGTGATGCTTGTGCCAGATTCAGTCAAGTTGAAGTGGTCTTCTTTGGCCACGGTAAGTTCCGTGATTGGGTCTGTTACTTTTGGTGCTTCTCATTCAGGGGGGGTTTCTTTGGGTGGCAAGGAGGATTCTCGTATGGATGTGATCCCTGCGTTGGACATGGTGCATAGGCCGCAGTCTATGAAGACGCCCGAAGTTTTGCCAATTATTCAGTCCTTTCCGTCAAGTCCTGTTGTCGATGGTCTGGCCCCTAAGTTGGACGAGATTCACAAGTCACCGTTTGTTAAGAACACCTAGCCCACGACAAGTGCGGATGTGGGTTTTCTCTGGGGGTTTTTTGAAGTCAAGGCCCTCTAGGTCTCGGGGATGTTCTTCTCAAGCAGTCCCTCATCTCTAGCAGTTGTTGGAGGTTTCTTTGGCACAAGTCAGTAATCAAGAGGGTTTTGTGGATGGTCCTCACTTGCCTGTAGTGACGGTCGTTTCTCCCTCCTATGTGGGTTGTAGCTCCTCAGGCATCCCTGCTGATGACAAGGATGGGATGTCGAATGGTGAGGAGGTTGAGGATCCCTCCTTGGAGTTTCAGGATGCCATTGAAGATGACCTTCTTTGAATTGTAAAGCTTTTGCGCATCCAAAGAACAAAAGTAGGAGGGAGGTGTTGAACCTAAATAGCTCTATTAACTACGGCGATGCAAGTGTGTCTTCTTAGCGAGGGAAAGGCAAGACTCACGTGCTGTAGCGTGTATGCTCCATGTGGGTTCTGGGTTTGAGGGTCTTAGGGTTTATTTGGGTTTTTTCTTGTGGGCAGTTTTGTTTGTTCCTGTGTACGTAGGGGCACCTTACGCTTTTTTTTTTATAAAATTTATTACTTATCAAAAAAAAAAATCAATAATAGTGATGCACCTTTTGTTCTTGTTCATACTGCTGTGTGCAGCCCTTTATGAGTGGTTTATTTATCTAGTTATTGGTGGTTTGTCTCTTTTATTGATGATTTTTCTCGAACCACATGGGTCTACTTGTTAAAGGACAAAAGTGATGTGTTTTAGATGTTTCACAAGATAGTTCAGACCCAATTTAATACCAATATTAAAATTGTTTGTTCTGACAATGGAGGTGAATATATGTCGGGTGATCTCGGGATGTATTTTCGCGAGGAAGGCATTATACACCAAACCATGTGTGTCGATACTCCGCAACAGAATGGTGTTGCTAAACGAAAAAAAATCGATATCTTTTAGAGGTAAATCGTTCCTTAATGCTTGACACGCATATTCCCAAATCTTATTGAGGGGACGCCTTACTCACCGTTACTAATCTCATAAACAGGATGCCTTCTCGGGTATTAGATTTCAAAACACCTCTTCAGGTATTGTCCCCACCTTACTCTACTTCAAAATGTGTCTCTCCGAAAGTTTTTGGTTGTGTTTGTTTTGTCCATGTTCATGGTCCTACTTGGGGTAAGTTAGACCCTCGAGCCCTTAAATGTGTCTTTGTGATTCTCCCACACAGAAGGGGTACAAATGTTATTACCCCCCATCGAGAAAACAATTTGTCTCAATGGATGTCACTTTCTTTGAAACACTATTTGAAAAGCGCTAAATTTTACATTATTCAAGCCTCTTAATTTGCATATGTCAATCCTTTAGCCTTGCTACAATTTGATCTTTTGAAGTGTTTTACATGCTTTTAAGTTTTCGAAGAGAAGTGCAACAAAACCCATCATTTTTGGACTATTAAAGATAAATTGAGTATTTTGCTAAGTCATGTTGTCACTAGCAAATGGTGAAAAGGAGCCTCACTAAATTCTCATAATTGCTCGTACAGATCAGTCATCTTTGTGGATTAAGCTGTACTGATTCAAAAATAACCAGGAGATGGGCTAGATATGCTTGGAAAGGTCCAGATGTCTATTTTATGGAGAATTTCATGGCTCGTAAAAATAATTTTTCTAGAGAAAGCTATGGCAGTTTTAGTAGACAAAGGTTAGGCTGTGCGTGATGTCAATATGGCAGGCTTGAAGGAGGTATTAAATTCCGATTTTTTGGAGATTTGCACGGCTGGAAAAGGAAGTTGAGTGCCTAAATAAGTCTAGGGAAAAATCAGAAATTAAAAAGAGGCACACATTCAATAGCTAGGGTTTTGTTGAGGGCTCTATAAATACATGTTTAAGAGACCAAAAGGAGGCACATGTTTTTTTTTTTTTTTTTTTACTAGATTTTCTTCTAAGGTGGCCGTCTTCACGCATGAGAGCTCTTGTTCTATGAGGATTATCATCATAGAGGAGTTGTCTTTTCTTTCTTTTATCTATTGTTTTGTGACGAATATATTTTTCATTAGAATTATGTGTAACTAAATATTTTAGTTGGGGCTCGATTGAAACCCTAGTCATGTTTTCTTAAGGATTTCGATTTGCTTTGTTACAAAGTATTTTTGTGATGCTTAATTGATTACTTCCAGGTTTTATTTCATTATTCATATGGCTTATGTGTTATGCTTATGTTTGATCATCATATACATGTGTTATATGGAGATTGTCATCTAGGTAAATTTAGATGACCGAGTCTTGTGCCTACATTAAGTGACGAAGGAACTAATTATAGGTTCTTGGGATTAATCAAGAATATTGATTGTTCTGTTTAGCTGGCTTTGGGGATCACACGATTGTTGATGGAAAACAATCGCAGGAGGCTCTGATAGGAAATTGACGCAGGACAAAAGGACAAAACAAAATGAGAAATGCTAGAACATCTCCCGGTGTTCTCCTGGAATGGCATAGATGTAATTAAAACTCAAGAGAACACAAGGAGATGTTCTAGCATTCCTGAAACAAAATATAGATGAAATCCAACGTTAATTTAGAGTCTCACTAAGTAACAATAGGACCAAAGTTGAACAGAATCTCACTGGCCAACCGAATCTCACACCTCAAAAAGCTCAAAAAGAGAACAACTCGATAACAACTCAAATGCATAAAATGATAAAGAAAAATAAACAACTCAGCGGATAGGACTTTGAATCTAAATGAATGACCTAATTACGTAAAACGCAGAGAAAAGCAATAGCTATATATATAAAAGATCAAAGCGACAATGTCAGACAGACGTAAACATAGAGTCGGACTGCGCGGACACGTATACATCAACCCACAAGTTGTAATGGCTACGTACCACAAGCTCGACGACATCGAAGGGGCCCTTTTTGTCTTTGAGAGCGTCGACGCCGATTCCTAGGCAGTGGCGCAGGGCGGCTTCACGCAGCTGGCGGCGTTCTGCCGGAAGTGTGAGCGGGATGTCACCGGCGCCGCCATGTAAAGCTATGGCCCACCCCATTTCCACTGTCTCTCTCTCTCTTGGCAAGAACTATAAATTGAAGTAGATGTCTCAGGCAGTGTTCTCCTTTTTATGTTGGAGAGACAGCTGAGTGGAGCGAAGCGAATTCAATGTCCGAGGATGTAAACCGACAAGAATCCATTACTATACTACTACTATTAATTATTACTGACATAAAGTTTTTGTTTTTTTTTTTTTTTTTTTTAAGTTACTCATAAAGTTGGATACCTAATTTGAGTACTAATTATAATTTCTTGAATTTTTATCAAGGTCTAATATTCTTAAGAATTTACTGTTTGTTTTAATAATTTTAAAAATAAAAAAAAATAAAAAGAAAAGCTATACTTTTAGCACTAGTAATTTAGTTTTAAAACTTAGTAATTTAATTTTGAGATATGATATTTTGTCATCCTAAGACACAACTCTTGATCATCTTGTTCATGTGGCAAGGTGGTCTCCTAGCTAACTTTAGGATTTTTTTTCTTTAAAAAAAAAAAAAGTAAAAGTAAAAGTTGTCACGTAAGCAAAGGTAGTCAGGAGTTGTGTTTTAGGGTGGCAATGTATCATATCTCTTTAGTTTTAAACCTGTAAACCCTTAAGATATCTTCAGTGTAGGGCTGGTCCACCCGAGAAAGGAAGGAGAGAATTGATTGCAAGGAGAATTAAATCCGAGAATAACTTTCATAAATATTTGCATAAATGATGTCTTTTGTGCTCTCTAATACAAGAATAAACCTCGTAGTGAAATAGAAAAAATTATAAATAAATAAATAAATAAATAAAAAAACAAAACAAAAAGGAAAATGAAAACACTAGATTAATTGCAATTCTCATCCATTTTCCTTCATCTCTCCCCTTTTCTCTCTCTCTCTCTCTCTCTCTCTCACTCTCTCACACACACACACGACCCCTTCTAGAAAATCTCAAGAATGAGAAAACCAACCCAATACTAATGGAATAAAACCCGAGGTCTCTTTTTCTTGAAAAAATTGGGTTGAGAAAAAGAATGTGAAAGAAAAGAAAGAGAGAGAGAGAGAGAGAGAGAGAGAGAGAATATAGTTTCTTTTTTCTTTGAATTTTATAGTTTCTTTTTTCTTTGAATTTTATTGTGGATAGAGACTTGAGATAGTAGTTGAAAGCAAAAAAATGGGATTGGAAGTTTTCGTCATCAGTAAAGGAATCGAGCAATTCTACACAGCAAGCTTAAGTCCGCCAAGCGTCCCTCCCCTTTGGCGTGGCGTGGTCCAATCGGCCACGCCACATCAGATATTTTTAATTAAGAGAGAAAAAAAAAAAAAAAAAAAAGCAACCTGTTTTCTTTGTCTTCTTTTCTCCTAAAATTTCAAAATACCTAATCCCCAAATCCCCTCCCTCCATCTCTATCTTCTCCCTTCCCTCCATCTCCATCTTCTCCCCCCCTCCCTCCCCCCCAAAATTGCCTGCCACCCACCGGCAACTAGAAGCATTAACGACGAGCAAACCAGAGCAACCCATGAGCTCGTCCCTCTCCCATTGTGCTCGAGTTATTGGAGCATCGTGGTCCTCCCTCTCCTCCCTTCAACACACTCTCGCTTCTGACCAACAAGCTGGGCCACCAAAAGAGGTAAGCTTTTCTCTATTCAATTTTCTTCTTGTTATTGATATTGACACAAGAGTTACAAAAACTCAAGAGACAAGAGTTACAAACATTCAAGAAATAAGAGTTACAAGATGATAAGTTAGATTTATTATTGTTAATGTAGAAGTAGAAGAGACTTCTAACGTTCAGACTCTTTCTCTATAAATAAAGTCTTGTATACAATCAAATGAATTAAGAAAATGTTTTGACGTGTGGACATAGGCCATAGGCCAAACCACCTTAATTCTATGTTTCTCTTTCTTATTCTCATCTCTTTCCTTAATTATGTGATCTTACAGAGTATCAAAACTATAGGCTAACGCCAGTATTCCATTATGTGCCAATTCTTTTTTCTTTTTCTTTTTTGGTTCACTCATCATTTTGTATCTTCAATCATAACCAAAATCAAAATGCCTACAAATATCCATTGTGTGCCAATTTTTTTTTGTTTCTAGGGTTTTCTCATCCTTCCACATTTTCTCATCTTATGCCCAAGTTATTTCTCTTCCCACACCCATCCAATTCTCTCTTGTTAAAAAAAAAAAAAAATGCCAAAAGAGGTTTCATGCCAATAGGTGGCCCAATTTCGGCCATAGTAGCACTTCCGGCCAAAGTTGCCGATGTCCAAATTCCAGCCATAGTAGCCAATGCCGGCCAAAGTCACCGAAGTCCAAGTTTAGATCATAGAAACTGATGTTCCAATTCAAGCCATAGTAGCCATTTGATGTTCAAGATCAACCCTCAACGTCTGTGATCTACCATTGGGTTTGCGGGGGCATATTGACACAAGAGTTACAAGAATTAAAGAAGATAAGAGCACTCAAGAGACAAGAGTTACAAACTGATGAGCATTGAATATTGCATATTCAAGCCCATTAGCTCGCATATAATAGCCTCTTAGTTTCATTGTGATATGATGTTTTGTATTGTTTTTATGTTAACAGCACTCTTAGGAACCAAGAGAAAAACACGAATAATCTTCCAAACTAAAAGGCAAAATCCAGGATTCACCAAAACAAGTGAGCTCGAGCGCAGGACCACTTTGCTCGAGCCCAACTCAGCTAGGTTTGAGCACATCAGGCCATAAGGCTCGAGTGCGCATCAAGAGCTCGAGCACAGCCGGAAGACATGTGCGCACAGGACACTAGCCTATTGGGCTCGAACGCAACCTAAGCTTGAGTGCAGTAATGCTTGGGATCAAGAGCAGTTGTGCGACAGAGTTGACAGCAAGACTTACGATTTCTAGTTGAATTAGGTGTTCTTATATGAACAAATCCATGAAGGATTTCACTTGTAATCTCTATAAATACCCTAGACTCGTCCAAATTAAAGGATATAGAGATTAGTTTATATTAAATAATATAAATCAATAGGATTAAAGGCTACGGTTTTTAAGAAAAAGTGAATATTTTCCAATAGCGATTTGTGATGGATTTTTCTGTGACAAAGATGATTTCAAGCATTTCCATGAGTGGCAAAATCTTCCATAGGGTATTGATGTAGCCTTTTCAAAGTTGTAATGGTGTAAGAGTGTTTTCTCTTGGGAATTGTATGAGCATGAATATTGGTTGTTTAATCTTGAGATTGTTTTTAATGTTATATTCGATTTTGATAAATCTTTTATCTTATCTTAGAAAATTATTTAATTGAACTTAACGTTCATATTTTCTGTGATTATATAAACGATGGGTTTACAACAGTTTTAATGGACCCAAAATCAAGAGGGTTTGATAAACCATGTATAGGAAGAATAAATTGCTTTACACCCTAGTTAGTTTAATTTATGTAAATCAATGTATTCTTGCCGAAAGATGAGTTATGCTTATTCCTTAATTATGTGTAAGCTAATTAGGATATTTGATAGCCAATGCCTGATAAGTGCTGAATGTTACACATTCAAGCCCCTTAATTTACATATGTTAAGCTCTTAATTTTGTTATAGTTTGATGTTTTGTGTTGTTTTAGTGTTTTCTTATATTTTACAGGTTTTAGAAGAAAAACCGATCAAATTCCAAGATTATAATGAAGTCAGCAAACTCACTTTTGGATAGATTCAATTCCAATCAATTTTGAATTTAAGGAAAGAGAAGTTGGCAAAAATTCGTTATTTTTGGAAAGAATCCAGAATGAGCACGTCTCAGTAATTTAATCATAACTTTTTTCTCAAATATTAGATTGCAACAAAATTTGTGGCGTTAGAAAGCTAAGAGAAAATTAAACAAATATTTCAGAAATAGGTTTTTCCTAATTCGGATGTTTACCATGCCAAAATCGCCCCGCAATAAAAGACCGTAAATCTGTACGAATTTTGGAATCCTTTTCCTACTTGGATAGAAATTTTAGAAAATGAAAAGACTTGTAATTATTTTATTTGGACTGGAAGACATACTTAGAATTGTAATAGGAATTCTAGAGCTTCTAGAGCTTCTCTAATCCCTATAAATAGGCTTCTAGCCTTTGAAGAAAAGACACACAAGCTTTGAGGAAAAATCAAAGGCTACATCAAGAAGGAGGTTCTTCCTAGTTTTTATTTTCTTTATTCCTTTATTTATTTTTTGTTTGTATATAATTTTAGTTTATATTAGTTATAACTAATACTTTAGTTAGGGCTCGATTGAAGCCCTAATCATGTCTCTTTAAGTCTTTCAATTTGTATTGCTACAATTTATACATTAATGCTTAACTTGATTAATTCTAGTTTCATGAATTCCTCGCATGTTTATGTTTAGCTAGCATATTCTTGTGGTATGGATTTGTTATTTATGTCAATTTGGATGACCGATTCCTGGGCATAATAGAGTAACGGAAGAACCCCGACACAGGTTCTTGGATTAATCAACATAAAGACAACTGGAATAGATATCATATTCCAATCTGAGTGTGTTTTACTGATTTCCATAGATTTATGCTTTCTTGAAGAACAACTTAGTAGATACCATGCTAAATCCTTCAAGGAAGAAAAGAGTTAGAGTAGATACCATGTCTAACTTGTTGCTTAGGGAAATCAATAGCTTTAGGAGAAGATATCATTCCCTTGTGGCTGGTAAACATTAAGCATCATGTTATGATTGTAGTATTGTGCATATTGCGAATCTTATTTGAGTATGATTAGCGGTGGATATTGAAGCCCTACCTTTTCTTATTATTATTTTTAATTCAATCTTTTATCCCGTCTTATTAAACATATCTCTTTTAGGAGTATCTTTTTAAGCATAATTTACCAATCATCGTAGGAATGATCTCGTATTTGCTTACTATACTATCGTTTTGATCTTGTGCACTTGCGAGTAAAACGTACAAATATTTATCTATTTATTTAGGTAGATATTTGTACAACAATGCCTATGAAGAATGAATTATTCTACACCCTAGTTTAGGTAGAACATGCATACCTTGCCGAAAGACGAACTATGATTATTTCTTAATAAAAGATTTTTCTTGACGACATTGTTGGGTGCTTAACACACACACAAGTCATAATATTCATGTACGTGAAATTTTCATGTTAAATGCAATTTACCATTATGATGAGGTTAGATGTAAGATCAATCCCTTATATTTCTCTTGATTATTTTACACTTTCAATTACATTTTTTATTTAGTTTCAATTGAAAAACAAAACTCAAACATCTTTTCTGAATTAGATTAGAGTTAATTTCAATAACTTATCAAGAACCAACAATATTTGAGGTTCAACACTCTCACATAGACCTATCCTATAAAGACTCGTCCTATTGCAAATAGCTATTTTATTATTTTTACACTCAAGACCACATCAATTTTTGGCACTGTTGTTGGGGATTATTCACGATTACGTCGTTAAAGTTGCTGGGATTAATTTTAATATTGATTCATAACTTAGGACAATTGTACTGTTGAAATTTTTATTTTATTTTTACATTTTTGTTTAAGTTTCTATTTCAGGTTCTGCACTGACTGTCCAAAACCGCTCGAGCGCACCATATTGGGCTCGAGCACATCTCGGTTTCACAAGTGAGCTCGAGCGCATATTCCCAAAGTAGTAGTACTGAAGTACTGCACTTACTGCAACCAGCAGACTTCTGTAAGTTCTTCTGTTCTTCTTCTTCTTATAAGTTATTATTTGAGTTAAATATACTTTTGGTTCCTGAGTTTTGGAAACTTTAATTTTTAGTACTTGAGTTTCAATTCGCATCACAGATGGTACCTCAATTTTAGAAAAAGACCGAATTAGTACCTCAGTTAAGTTTTCTGTCCGAAAACCCCGGACACGTGTCAATCCCTAAGGGTTGACACATGTTGTAGTATAAAAAAATAAAAAATAAAAAATCTTTAAAAATTAATTAAAAAATTAAAAAAATATTAAAAACTTAAAAAAAAATTGAAAAAAGAAAAAGAAAAAGAAGAGGGGTGGCTTAGCCATGGGGGTGGTTATGCCACCCCATGGTAAAAAATAAAATAAATAAAATAAAATAAAAAAATCAAGGGTTTTGGCCCATGGGGGTGGTTCAGCCACTCCCAAGGGCCAAAACCCTCTAAAATTTTTTTAGAGGGTTTGCCCATGGGGTGCCCGAACCACCCCCGTGGGCCCCAAGGGCTAAAATGCTTCATTTTTTTTTTTTTGGTCATGGGGAGGCCGAACCACCCATGGGAGTGGTTCGGCCATCACAGACCGTTCATGGGGGTGGCTTAGCCACCCTCTTCTTTTTCTTTTTTCTTTTATTTTTTAAGTTTTTAATAATTTTTTTTAGTTTTATTATTTTTTTAATTTTATAATTAATTTTTAAAGATTTTTTAATTTTGTAATTTTTTATATTGTGACATATTTTTTTGGTTCGGTTGTGCAATGAATGTTTGGTCACTGATCATTATCACTAAAAACCATATCCCGCGATCTAGACATCAAGCGAACGTTGAGGAAACGTCAGGCTGAAAGGGACTCTGAGCTAACCAGAGACTATCACATTGAGATCATGGCTGAGGACGAAGAACCACAGATATTGCTAATCACTATATCCCGTCTACCTGCACTTCACCATCCTGCCTTCAGTTGCTGCAAGTTGTAGTAGCCCACTATGAGATTAAGTTCAACATCATTCAAATACTGCCATTCTTCCATGGGCTTAACAATGAGGATCCATATAAGCATCTTGACAAGTTCCTAGAGATTTGTTATACCATCAAGCTGCAAGGCTTTTCAGAGGATACTTTACGGATGTGTCTCTTCCCTTTCTCTCTCAAGGAGAAGGCTAAGTATTGGTTCCATTCCTTGGAAGCGAATACAATCACTTATTGGACTCAGCTGCAACAACTATTCCTCAAAAGTACTTTCCCATCAGAAAGACCAATCAACTATGGAGAGCTATCACTAGTTTCTTCCAATTCGAATGAGAGTTGTTCTATGAGACATGGGAGAGAATGAAGGCCTACTCTGGAAGTGCCCACACCATGCTGTCCCCAAATGGCAACTTGTTCAGTGTTTCTATGATTAGTTGATAGAACCTCACCAGCAAATGGTAGATTCTTCTTGTGGTGGTACATTCAGGCTAAAAAGTGAAAGTGAAGCATGGACCCTCTTCGAGAACCTCAGCGAGAACTCCATACAGCATGCCTCATATCCAGTCGTCGGACGCATGCCACGAAAGTTCCAAAGGCCAAAGGTATTTATGCAGTGAACAACCCCTTGGAGGTAACTATGAAGGTGGATGTACTATCAAGAAAGCTGGACCAACTGATAGCAGTCGGCTTTGCTCCTACCTCAACACCTACCACTCATATTCAACATGAGGCTTGTGCATTCTGCTCTCATCCTTCGCACCATGCGAATGATTGCCCTTAGGTAACCAGTTTTCTGACACTTCTCATGAGTAGGCGAATGTAGTTTTCGCCAGACCGGGTAATGATTCATGTTCCAATTCTTATAACCTGGGCTGAAGGATTCATCCGAATTTCTCTTGGTGAAATCAAGCTGCTAAAAATTCAGCACCATCAAGAGCAGTAGCAGCCCACCAGAGCTTTCAATCCATCATCCAACTATAGGCCCTCCCAGCAATATCAGTTAGCTCCTCCTCATCCTCCTCGGAATTCTACAAGTGATGATATGAGGTAGATGCTGAATTCTCATATGCAGGCCATTCAAAAAATAGAAATCCAACTCGGGCAGTTAGCTGATACACTCAGTAGGAGAGAAGAAGGGAAACTTCCAAGCCAACTAGTGGCCAATCCCAAGGGACAATATATTGTAGATGGGAATACAGCTAGCAGCTCTAATAATGAGCAAGTTCAGGCCATTACTGTATTGATGATCGGTAAAGAAGTGGACAACAAGGTTGCAGAGAAGAAAGATGATCAATCCTACTTTGATTAAAGACAAAGGGGTAATTCAAGATGAGCCAACTTTAGCCACTCTACCTCTTAAGCGAACATTTGAACCGAAGGATCCATTCCTTGAATGCCTTAAGAAATTGAATCAGTTTGCGAAGCAAGGAGAGAAGATCCCAAACATGTTAGAGGTCTTCAAGCAGGTAAAAATCAATTACCCTCTCCTCTCCTTGATGCCATAAAACAGATTCCGACATTTGCCAAGGATTTGTGTATGCAAAAGTGAAGAACACGGGCCAACACTCTGAAGAAAGTTCTCCTCACAGTGCAGATTAGTTCTCTTATCCAACAAAGCATCCCTCCAAAGTTCAAAGACCCTGATGCTCCCACTATCTCTTGCATCATTGGAGACCATAAGGTTGAGAAAGCCCTTCTCGACTTGGGGGCTAGAGTGAATCTGCTGCCTTATTTAGTTTATTTGCAGCTCGGTCTGGGGGAGTTGAAGCCCACTATAGTTATCTTGCAACTGGCTAATAGATTTGTCAAGAAACCGCGGGGAGTCATCGAGGATGTTATCATTTAGGTTGACAAGTTCTATTTCCCCGTCGACTTTATTGTCTTGGATACAGAACCGGTCGCCAATCCGACCAAGCTCATCCCGATGATACTCGATCGTTCTTTCCTAGCTATAGCCAATGCTTGCATCAATTGTCGAACATGAATGATGGAGCTGACTTTGGTAACATGAAGATGATGTGCAAATTTCAATACTCGCAAGCGCACGAGTCATATGTAGCATAGTGCATGCGCAAGTACGAGATCGTATCCACAGGGAAGTGTGTGTAAGCAAAGAAAAATCAATTTCGATTTAAATTAATTATGTTTTAACCTAGAACCAAATATTGGAGAGTTTTTGTCAAGTAAAAATAAAAATGAATAAGAACAATTGATAAAAATACTAAGGTTTCAGAATCCACCTCGCCAAATCAAAAACACAATCTTGTATTCCATTCATACACCCGATAAATAAAATTGTTCAAAGAGCCAAAAAAATGTATGTTAAATAATTTAATGAATCCAACTCTATGACAAATCACAACGAATATCCAATTAAAATAAAATCATCCAATGTATCCGCTCAATGAACAAATCACAATGGATACCCTATTTTAATCAAATCATTCGATGTATCCGTTTGGTTTAAACACATCAAATACCCAACTTAAAATAAATTAAAATTCAATCAAAAGATGTAAATCAAATAATTGAATTTTGGACTTTGAACAATATAATAATAAAAAAAAGAACGCGGGTTTGTAAAAACAAAATAACAAGAATGTGACTTATCAATGACGAGGTTTCATCTTCAACCTTAGTTGAAGATTTAACCTCTCATAGCTAAAGACAAAAATATAACAAAAATAGAAAAAATAAAAGAAAAGAATAAAATGATGAGAGAAAAAGAAAAGAAGAAACAGAATTATGGAAAAGAAAGAGAGATCGAACAATTAAATAACAATAAACTAAAAGTGCTATGAATTAAAATTGATAAGGAAGAAGAAAAAGGTATTATAAAATTAAAGCGATGAAAAGAAAAGAAGAACTTAAAAGAAAACAAATAAATTTAAAGCAATAAACTAATATGAAAAAGAAAAGAAGATGAATTAAAAATTGAATAACAAAAATAAGCGATAAAAGAAAAGAAAAACTAAAGACAAAATAACTTTTAAATTAAAATAAAAACGAATAAAGTAACACTTACAAAAAGAAAGAACAAGATGAGAGCTAAAACAATGCTCTTGAAGAGAAAAAGTGATGCTTTAAGTGGTACCTAGCGGGGGGTATTTATAGCAGAAGATTAGGTTAAACCTATCTTTTACAAAATGGCACCTCTACCCCTCTAAACCCTAATAGGAGAAAAGAACGCTAGGGTTTAGGGCCATATTTTCAAAATGGCACCTCTACCCCTCAAAAACCCTAATAAGATAAAAGAATGCTAGGGTTTGGAGTGTCTGCAGTCGCCAGGAACAAGAAAATTCGCGCACTTATATTGCGGGGCATTTATGACGTGGCAGACATTCGAATTGGGAAAATTATATTTCACAATGATTTGTAGCATTTTGAATTATCTTTCCAACGCTGCTGATTTCACTTCAATCCGATACTTGAGCTGAAAGTTATGATCAAAATACTATGACTTGTGCAGAACTTTGAAATTTAATCCAATCCGATTTTGACTTCCAACATTTGCATTTTTTTTCACTTTAAAACTACGATTTTCTCTCCAAGATCTGCAAAATACCAAAATACAAAAACTAACAAAAATATTAGAAAATAACAAAACTAAAGGCCTAACTAATGCAAATTAAGGGGTCCAAATATATAATATTTGGCACTCATCAAATACCCCCAAACTCACATTTTGCTAGTCCCTTAGCAAAACACAATGAATAAAGTAAAATAAAATTAAAGCAAGAAACATAAATCCGCTTTCGTGGGAGTGACGATTGCATTTAGCGTATGCAATAAGCCTTTTAAACCTCTAGGACTCCCTAGAGGACGAGTGAAGTCTCGTGAGGGTTTGTCAGAAATGATACCCACAAACATTTTAAAGCACTATGTTGTTGTTAAGATAAAAACTTCCATACAAACACATGGTTCATACATCATGAGTAGGCTTAACAAGGCGAACATCACAATCACATCAGCCATCACAAATCAATTAACTCATAGCTGGAAAATCGAGAAAACACATGTTCCAATAAGTGCAAAGTGAGATTTAACATAGACTCATGAGGTTTCAATTTCTCAAAGTTTGTGTACCCAAAATTCATAGGAATTTTATTAGATGAAAACGACCAAGGCTGTAATTTTTTTTTTTTTTTTTTTTTTTTTTTTTTGTGTAGGCCGTGCAATGCTTGACTCCCTTAAGCTTTCTAATTGACCTATGTAGCGAGTGTTGGGCCAATGACTCCCAAACCAAATGGTTTTAGGGCACTAGATGTAGACACATCCCTAAGGGCTTAATTACTCAAGTCAACAAGGCTACGAAGCCAAACTAGCCATACAATCAATCAAATTTAAATTCCGCATCTTTTTACGCGAACACTCAATGCTTAATGAGGCAAGAGGCCCAGTTACTCAATGAGAACTCAAATTGATGATTTTTTTTTTTTTTTTTTTTTTTTTTTAAACAGCCAAGGTTTCATCAACAAAAAATCATTCTACAAATCTTATGATACACATTCCTCAATTCAAATTTCATGCCCCACAAAACCAATGCAAGTGTGCTTGTGAATTTCAATTAAAACAAGTGAAGTCTCTCAAATCCAGCAGATGAGTCAACAAATTCAAATTTCTAATGATATGCAACGTTCAGAATGTTAAGCAAACCAATGATATGCAAACCATAGTAAGATGTAATAATGCTCAATCAACAACATAGCAATTTTTTTTTTTTTTTTTAATTTTAAAATAACAGACAGGGACAGAAATACAGACAGGGATAGAAATGCCTACCTCACCCCCAAACTAAAATGACACATTGTCCCCAATGTGACCAGAAATACAATACCGATTGGGTGATGCAAGTCGAGTATAGCAAGGCTCCCCCAAACTTGAATGGCAGACACGTATCCTGAAAAATATAATAAAAACAAAAACAAACAAAGAATCAAGTGATAAGTGAAAGAATGAGGGTTGCCTCCCACAAGCGCTAAGTTTTAAGTCTTCAGCCAGACTTTCCTCTAGAGACAACAGTTACTCGGAATAGCTCGGGTCCTCCAAAAGAGTGGTCTCAATCTCCAGACTCTTCAACTCCAGGAATGGTTTCAGCCTTTGCCCATTGACCTTGAAAGTCGTACCATTTGTAGGATCCTCGATCTCAATGGCCCCATAAGAAGAAACAGAGCGAACAATAAATGGTCCCGTCCATCGAGATCGGAGTTTACCCGGGAAGAGATGCAATCGTGAATTGTAGAGAAGGACTTTCTGACCAGGCTCAAAAGATCGTCTCAAAATATGTTGGTCATGGGCCCTCTTCATCCGCTCCTTGTAAGACCTCGCACAGTCGTAAGCATCATTCCTCAATTCCTCCAATTCATTGAGTTGGAGCTTCCTTTGTGAACCAGCCTTTGTGAGATTGAAGTTCAACTGCTTGATGGCCCAATAAGCCCGATGCTCCAGCTCCACCGGAAGATGACAAGCCTTGCCATAGACAAGCCGATATGGGGACATGCCAATCGGGGTCTTGAAGGCTGTGCGGTATGCCCATAGTGCATCGTTCAAGCGCAGAGACCAATCTTTCCGTGAAGGGTTTACCGTCTTCTCCAAAATTCTTTTGATTTCCCTATTAGATACCTCCACTTGTCCACTAGTCTGAGGGTGATATGGGGTTGCAACCTTGTGGGTGATGAAATATTTCTTCATCAACTGCTCAAAGATCCTGTTGCAGAAATGCTTGCCACCATCACTTATGATTGCTCGGGGAGTACCAAAACGAGCAAAGATATTATCCTTCAAAAACTGAACCACTACTCTATGGTCATTGGTCTTGCAAGCAATAGCCTCCACCCATTTGGACACATAATCCACAGCAACAAGGATATAAAGATGGCCAAAGGAGTTTGGGAACGGTCCCATAAAATCGATGCCCCATACATCAAAAATCTCAACAATCAGAATAGGGTTGAGAGGCATCATATTCCTTCTAGAAATACTCCCCAGCTTCTGGCAACGCTCACAAGAGGCACAGTAGGTATGAGAGTCACGAAACAAGGTGGGCCAATAAAATCCACACTGTAAAATCTTTGCAGCGGTCTTCTTAGCACTAAAGTGGCCCCCACAAGCATGATCATGGCAAAAGGAGATGACATTAGCTTGGTCATGCTCAGGGATACATCTCCTAATGATCTGATCGGGACAATACTTAAAAAGGTAAGGATCGTCCCAGAAAAAATATTTCACCATGGCTAGAAACTTTGACTTGTCTTGCCGTCCCCAATGTGAAGGCATGTGGCCCGTGACAAGATAGTTGACGATATCGGCAAACCATGGTGAAGGAGTATGAGCAATGTGCATCAATTGCTCATCGGGGAAGGTCTCAGAGATGGGGGTGGCCTCCTTAGTAAAATCAACAGTCAGTCTGGAGAGATGGTCGGCTACCACATTTTCAGAACCCTTTTTATCCCGTATTTCGATGTCGAACTCTTACAGTAGTAGTATCCACCGGATGAGACGAGATTTGGCATCTTTTTTGGAGAAAAGATACCTCAAGGCTGCATGATCCGAGTAGACAATGACTTTGGAACCCAGTAGGTATGATCGAAACTTATCCAAAGCAAATACGACTGCCAACAACTCCTTCTCCGTGGTTGAATAGTTAAGTTGAGCGTCGTTAAGAGTCCGACTTGCATAATAGATGACATGGGGGAGTTTGTCTATACGCTGCCCCAAAACAGCTCCAACGGCATAGTCCGAAACGTCGCACATGATCTCAAATGGAACACCCCAGGTGGGTGGCTTGATGATGGGTGTGGACGTCAAAATCTTCTTTAGAGCCCCAAATGCCTTCTTGCAGTCCTCATCAAATATAAACGGGGTCTCCTTTACCAATAATTTGCATAAGGGCCGGGCGATTTTGCTGAAATCCTTGATGAATCGCCGATAGAACCCTGCATGGCCCAGGAAAGAACGAACCTCTTTGACAGTACGTGGAGGTGGAAGGTTGGATATCAGATCTATCTTTGCTTTGTCCACCTCGATCCCACGATGAGAAATGACATGTCCAAGCACAATCCCTTGCTTTACCATAAAATGGCATTTCTCCCAATTTAGCACCAGGTTCTTCTCTTTGCACCGTACTAGGATCAACGTGAGGCGGTGTAGACATTCCTCAAAAGATGAACCGTGGACAGAGAAGTCATCCATGAAGATCTCTAGAAATTGTTCTACCATATCGGAGAAGATGCTGACCATGCACCGCTGAAAAGTAGCGGGTGCATTGCATAACCCAAAGGGCATGCGACGATAGGCGAACGTGCCAAAAGGGCAGGTGAAAGTCGTCTTCTCCTGATCTTCGGGGTCCACAGGTACCTGGTTGATCCAGAATATCCATCCAAGAAACAGTAATAAGCATGCCCCGCCAAGCGTTCCACCATTTGATCGATGAAAGGTAGGGGAAAATGATCCTTCCTAGTGGCGGCATTCAATTTGCGGTAATCGATACACACTCTCCACCCTGATTGAACACGAGTTGGCACTAACTCACCATCTTTGTTCTCCACTACCGTCAATCCAGCCCGCTTCGGCACAACATGAATTGGGCTCACCCACTTGCTATCCGAGATTGGATATATGATGCCTGCATCCAATAACTTGATCACTTCAGCCCTTACTACTTCTTGCATAGCTGGGTTGAGCCTTCTTTGCGGCTCCCTCGATGGTTTGGCATCCTCCTCCAAGTGTATCTTGTGCATAACCACCGAAGGACTGATTCCTTGGATATCTTCAATGGTCCAACCAATAGCCTCCTTATGCTCTCTTAAAACATCTAGCAATTTCTCCTCTTGAGTATCAACTAAATCTGAGGCTATAATCACAGGCAAAGATTCAGCTGGACCTAGGAACTTATACTTAAGACTGTCAGGTAATGGCTTAAGTTCCTTATTGGGAGGCTCAGGAACTTCTATCTCATTTTCCTTGCTGCTCTCTAGAGGAGCAAACTCTAACATAGCATTTGCTTGCTCAAGTAACTTATCTAAATCCAAATCTTCTCCGAATTGAGCAAAGCATGCCTCCAGGGGGTCCTCAATGCTTGTTTCATCAATAGTATCCTCGATGATCTCCTCAATCAAGCATGCACTTCCAATCTCAGTAGTCTCTAATGGCTGTTTGCTGATGTCGAAGATGTTCAGCTCCACTGTCATGTTGCCAAAAGAGATCTTCATGGCCCCTGTCCTACAATTTATGAGGGCGTTAGCCGTGGCTAAGAAAGGACGCCCTAGAATCACCGGTATTTGAATCCCTACATTCTGGACCGGCTCTGTGTCTAGCACTATGAAATCCACGGGGAAATAGAATTTATCCACCTTAATCAAAACATCCTCAATGATTCCCCGTGGTACCTTCACTGACCGATCAGCCAATTGGAGCGTCATAGAGGTAGGCTTCAATTCTCCCAACCCCAATTGCAGGTAAACCGAATAAGGCAGGAGGTTGACACTTGCTCCAAGATCTAGCAGAGCCTTCTCTATGCGGCTAACTCCTATCATGCAAGAGATGGTCGGACATCCAGGGTCCTTGTGCTTGATGGGCAGTTTGCATTGCAAGATCGAACTGACATGCTCGGTCAAACATACCTTCTTCGGGACATTAGTTTTCCTCTTCACCGTGATCAAGTCTTTCAAGAACTTGGCATAAGACGGCACTTGCTGGATGGCATCCAAAAATGGGATGTTGATCTGCACTTGCTTGAATACCTCCAGAATGTCCTCGAACTTCCCTCCTTTCTTGGGCGCAAGTAATCTGTCAGGGTAGGGCGCCTTAGGTATAAACGACCTAGGAGGGGTCTCATCAATGGCTGTAGATGGTTCCACATCTTTCTCCTTCGTGCCACCGCTTCTTCGCTCTTGTTCAGCAACAAGGTTCTCTTCAGAAAGACCCACTTGGTTGTCCACTTGTCTCCCTGACCTAAGTGAGACAATGGCTTGAACATGCTCTTGCCCCTGCACCGCATTGGATGAACCTCCCCCTTGAATCTGCAACCTTGGATTTGGCACGGGCTGGCTGGGAAGCTTCCCCTTCTCTCTCTCACCCAACTGATTTGCCATTTGCCCAAGTTGAACTTCCATCTTGGCAATTGCTTGAGAGTTCACCATGGTGGCATTCTTCACTTCATTAATAGATTGGGTGTTCACCAATGTGGCATTCTTCACTTCACTGATGGTTTGGTTAGAAAACTGGATGAAGGCTTTTAGAGAGTCCTCTAATGTGGAATGTGAAGAAGAGGCTGGGGATTGAGTAGGAACGTGGTATGCTGGTGCTGGCAGCACTTGACGACCCTGAACCGATTGATGGAATCCAGGGGGGTATTGATTATGGGCTTGATGAGGGGACCCCCCTTGATTCATTGGTTGATTCTGCTTCCACGAAAAATTAGGATGGTTTCGCCACCCAGGATTGTAAGTCTCAGAGAATGGTCCATTGGATTGCTTCCTAAAGTCATTGAAAGCATTGACTTGTTCTAGTGATGACTCAACAAACGTTGGCAAAGAAGGACAAGTCTGTGCCGAGTGAATGGGACTAGCACAGATGGAACAACAATCCACGTGGAATGGGTTCGTCGCATTGATGGATTTCCCTACGACGAGGGCATCGACCTTCTTAGTAAGGGCATCTAACTTCATCTTTAGCTCCACATCTTCCTTCACTTCATAGATGCCTCCCTTCTTTTGGATGCGAGCTAATCTATCCCGATAGCTTGAAAAATCCCACTGTTGGGAGTTGTCGGACAACTGATCCAAGGTCCGATATGCTTCTTCTCCCGTCAAACTCAGAAATGCGCCTCCATTCATTGACTCAATCATGCTGCGGCTGGATTGAGTCAATCCTTGGTAAAAGAACTGCACGAGTCTCCATTTCTCGTATCCATGAGGAGGGCACTTGATCAACATTTCTTTAAATCTTTCCCAACTCTCCGAAAATTTTTCATCCTCCTCCTGAGTAAAAGAGCTTATTTCCTTTCTACATTCATTCACCTTGGACATTGGGAAAAATTTGTTGTAAAACTTGTTTAGCAAGTTATCCCAAGATGTGATAGAACCAGGCATATTTGAATCCAGCCATGCCTTGGCTCTATCGTGAAGAGAGAATGGAAAAAGTCTAAGATGTACAGATTCCTCAGAAAAGTTCTGAAATTTGAAAGTAGCACAGATATCTTTGAACTTTTTTACATGGCTGTAAGGATTTTCGAGATCTAAGCCATGGAATGAGGGCAAGAGTTGGATGACATGCGGTTTTAGATCGAAGTGGGTGGCATTGGTGGGTGGCAAAACTATACATGACGCAGAGTTCGTCGCAACGGGTGCAAATAAATCCCTGAGTGATCTAGTGTAGTCCACATTTTCCGCTCTTGGCTGCTCCACATTTACATTGGGATTTCCTTCCATGTTGTCTCCCATCTCAGAAGTTGTTCTCCGCTCAACTTTTGCTTGGACAGGTGTTTTGCGCTTTTTCCTAAACACCCTATCTATATCGGGATCTAAGGGTAACAATTCTAAGTTCAAGGATCTCCGACCAAGCATACAAAGTTCCAAACAAAATTTAACCACAAAACAAACAAGATAGAAAAGAAGGACAAAAATTAAAAATAAAAAATAAAAAATAAAAAATAAACAAGATAGAGAAAAGAAATTGCAAGTAAGGTAAACAAAATTCTCCAAGGTGCAATCTAGGTTAGTTCCCAGGAAGGTGAGGGGGGTCACACCGGACACACTTAAATCCCAAGACCTTCCTTGCCAGAATTTGCCTTGATATTTGCCCCTTAGATAGTTCCGTAGACCCACACTAGCAAAGTCTTCTCTTTTCTCTTATTATTTTTTATTCTTTTATTTTTTTTATATATATATTTTTTTTTTTGAAGATTAAAAGAAAAATAGCACAAACAAAATAAATAAGAAAAAAAAAAAATCAAGACTTAACACAAATGCATACAACCAAACAAAGACACTGAAAATGCAAGAATTGAAACTTACAGGTTTGGACCAATTTTTTTTTGGCAAAAATTTTCTGCTACTGAACTTCTCCAAGTAACGCCTTCTGTGTTCGCAAAATTCCGTACAACCTGAAACAATCACAGAACAGAAACCCTTGCTCTTTTCTTGTGTTTTTTTTTTTTTTTTTTTTTTTTTTTTTTTTTAAGAGAAATAAAATAAAAAGATTGAGAGAAAAAAAATCTAGTAGAAAAACAAAATTAAAATAAACAAAACTTGATTTATTTCTTACAAATCAACACTTCCCCGGCAACGGCGCCAAAAACTTGATGTGCAAATTTCAATACTCGCAAGCGCACGAGTCATATGTAGCATAGTGCATGCGCAAGTACGAGATCGTATCCACAGGGAAGTGTGTGTAAGCAAAGAAAAATCAATTTCGATTTAAATTAATTATGTTTTAACCTAGAACCAAATATTGGAGAGTTTTTGTCAAGTAAAAATAAAAATGAATAAGAACAATTGATAAAAATACTAAGGTTTCAGAATCCACCTCGCCAAATCAAAAACACAATCTTGTATTCCATTCATACACCCGATAAATAAAATTGTTCAAAGAGCCAAAAAAATGTATGTTAAATAATTTAATGAATCCAACTCTATGACAAATCACAACGAATATCCAATTAAAATAAAATCATCCAATGTATCCGCTCAATGAACAAATCACAATGGATACCCTATTTTAATCAAATCATTCGATGTATCCGTTTGGTTTAAACACATCAAATACCCAACTTAAAATAAATTAAAATTCAATCAAAAGATGTAAATCAAATAATTGAATTTTGGACTTTGAACAATATAATAATAAAAAAAAGAACGCGGGTTTGTAAAAACAAAATAACAAGAATGTGACTTATCAATGACGAGGTTTCATCTTCAACCTTAGTTGAAGATTTAACCTCTCATAGCTAAAGACAAAAATATAACAAAAATAGAAAAAATAAAAGAAAAGAATAAAATGATGAGAGAAAAAGAAAAGAAGAAACAAAATTATGGAAAAGAAAGAGAGATCGAACAATTAAATAACAATAAACTAAAAGTGCTATGAATTAAAATTGATAAGGAAGAAGAAAAAGGTATTATAAAATTAAAGCGATGAAAAGAAAAGAAGAACTTAAAAGAAAACAAATAAATTTAAAGCAATAAACTAATATGAAAAAGAAAAGAAGATGAATTAAAAATTGAATAACAAAAATAAGCGATAAAAGAAAAGAAAAACTAAAGACAAAATAACTTTTAAATTAAAATAAAAACGAATAAAGTAACACTTACAAAAAGAAAGAACAAGATGAGAGCTAAAACAATGCTCTTGAAGAGAAAAAGTGATGCTTTAAGTGGTACCTAGCGGGGGGTATTTATAGCAGAAGATTAGGTTAAACCTATCTTTTACAAAATGGCACCTCTACCCCTCTAAACCCTAATAGGAGAAAAGAACGCTAGGGTTTAGGGCCATATTTTCAAAATGGCACCTCTACCCCTCAAAAACCCTAATAAGATAAAAGAATGCTAGGGTTTGGAGTGTCTGCAGTCGCCAGGAACAAGAAAATTCGCGCACTTATATTGCGGGGCATTTATGACGTGGCAGACATTCGAATTGGGAAAATTATATTTCACAATGATTTGTAGAATTTTGAATTATCTTTCCAACGCCGCTGATTTCACTTCAATCCGATACTTGAGCTGAAAGTTATGATCAAAATACTATGACTTGTGCAGAACTTTGAAATTTAATCCAATCCGATTTTGACTTCCAACATTTGCATTTTTTTTCACTTTAAAACTACGATTTTCTCTCCAAGATCTGCAAAATACCAAAATACAAAAACTAACCAAAAATATTAGAAAATAACAAAACTAAAGGCCTAACTAATGCAAATTAAGGGGTCCAAATATATAATATTTGGCACTCATCAGAAGACAAAATTGAACATCTTCAATGCCTTCCAGCATCCTTCAAATACAAGTTAGTGTTTCTTCTTAGATAACCTTGAAGAATCAGTGGAAACTCACTTCCATTCCTTTTGACAAAGGATCCACTAGAGGTATGCCTAACCTATTTTAGCACTGAAGATTTTGATACAGAGCAGTACATTGGCCATGTTCAATCTTTACTTGATACTGCTTCCTCAATCGATTGCCCGCCTTGGAGAGTAAGTAAAGAGCCTCTGCGTTTAACTTCAGGCATTCCTCCAATTCCTTCCTTAGAATCCCCACCAATGCTGGAGCTGAAACATCTCCCAGATACACTCAAGTATCCCTTCTTGGGTTTGAAAGACGCTCTTCCTCTCATCATCGCTTCCGATTCACAACAAGACCAGGAGAGTAGTTTGTGATAGGTACAACAGGAGCATAAGGAAGCTATTAGGTGGAGTCTGGCAGATCTGAAGGGGATTGACCCCTCCATTTGTATGCATCAGATTCATCTGGAAGACGACAATAGATCTTCCAGTGAAGCACAACGTCGACTTAATCCGAATATGAAAGAGGTGGTCAAGAAAGAGGTTGTCAAGTTGCTGGATTTAGGTATCATCTGCCCAATCTCAGATAGCAAGTGGGTCAGTCCCACTCAAGTGTTACCTAAGAAGTCCGGCATCACAGTCGTTGAGAATTCTATAGTGGATTTAATTCCACAGCGCACAACCATTGGCTGGCGTATTTGCATTGACTATCAGAAACTCAACTCCAGCATTAGGAAGGATCACTTTCCACTACCATTCATTGATTAGATCCTAGAACGTTTTGTCGGCCAGAGCTACTACTTTTTCTTAGACGGATTCTCTGGCTATAATCAGTGGCCATCGATCCCCAAGATCAAGACAAGACAACCTTCACATGCCCCTTTGGCACATTTGCATATAGGCGTATGCCCTTTGAGTTATGTAATGATCTTGCTACTTTCCAAAGGTGCATGATGGCTATCTTCTCTGACATGGAGAAATTTCTGGAGGTATTCATGGATGACTTTTGCCTTTGGGCCCACATTTGATCAATGTCTCCATAATCTCTCATTGGTTCTTCAACGATGTAAAGAAACAAACTAGATTCTGAGTTAGGAGAAGAGCCACTTCATGATGCAAGAAGGTATTGTTCTGGGCCATATCATCTCTTATTCTCGCCTATTCAGCCTTTGGACGTGCCTCACCATCGTCTCCACCGACCGCTCCACTCCTCGCCGCCATACTTTGTGGCTTCATAGGCCCCCACGCACTGGCGTGTGGCTTGCATGCTCAGGTCAGATTTCGTCGCCCTTCGTCACTCCTGCTCCACTTGCTAGTGTTTTTGTTGTTGGGTTTTCTTTTTATATTTATGTTATTATTTTTGTATTTATGCGTTTGTATTTGTTGTTTGTGGGTTTAAGTCTCCTTTGTTTCTTGTGGTTTACCTTATTGTGGAGCCTTTTGCATCCAAAGTCTGTTATTCCTTGATGACAGATTCTATTATGATTTTGGCAGTACCTCCCCCTCCTCAACCTCCCATTGGTGGTTGTTGTTGTTACCTAGCAAAGGTTCGAGTAGGGTTGAAGGGTATTTCGAGGTCATGCCCCTACTTGCTTTTCTTTTATTAGAGGTTTTGGTAGAATTGAAGGGTCTCGCGAGAGTCATGCTCCTGCGTGTCCTTTGTTTTGGTGCCTATAGCACTTTATGCGGCCAATTTCTTGGCTTTTGCCCAAGAAATAGAGGATTGGGCTGTTTTGGGTCCCTTTAGGGTCATTTATGGACCCATCTCTTACTTTATGTTTCCAATTTCGACACTTTTTATTTTTTATTTTTTTTGTTAGGGAGTCCATCCCTCTTGAATTTTTGTTCCTTTCTAACCCTTTTTTTGTACCACTTTTTACTAGGTTTGAAATGCTAATTTTTAAGAAAACAACTTAGTAATAAAGATTTATGCCTAATATCTTAGAGGTTTGCATAAAAAAATAAAATAAAATAAAAAACATTGAGAAAAAAGAGAACGCTTTTTGGGAGCAAGAGCATTAACAAATTCTAAATTCAAAACATTCGTAAAACACTTAAAACTAATTTATCTTTATATACATCGGGATATTTTTTCAACCAAAAAAAAAAAATGAAAAAAAATGATCAAGCCAAGCCAAGCCGATATTAACATCATAACATGCGATGGCTAAGCAAAGGTCCAATCAAGCCTCCACTACAAAGTGCCATTGGCACTTCCCATCAGTGTAGCTGGCCTCCATTTCCATCACTATGGGGTTGGTTGTTCTCATTCATTAACCATACCATATTGGGATTGGTTCTGATGCAAAGGCTTTGGCATCTCCCCAAGTAAGAATCTTACAGCCCGTCATCAAGCGGAAAAGTTTTAAGATGCTATCTAATGAATCATAATCATGAAATCAACAGAAACCAATGGGAGACAGACATTGCAAATAACTCCTCCAATTGATTATATTTTTGTACAATACTTAATACACTCAAAAAAGAAAAAGAAAAAGAAAAAAGGAATTTGATTCGCTTTCCTGTACTGGCTGTACAAATATATCAAACAGTTTGGCAAGGCTCTTCTACTTCAGAAACTTCGGAATAGCCGGCACATCCCCCGAAATACGATTTGTCTGAGTCCAGAACACCCTAAAAGAGAGAAAATCCAGTCGCTATCACAAAGGAAATGAAAATAGCATAGAGAGATTTGGATCCAAGAGCTTCAGGGGTCAGAACCTTAAGGATAATAATGGCTGCATCCTTGTGTAAAACCTCATTATACTCGTGACAAGCAAAACTCTGTAACATGCAAAAAACATTGAGAGAGAGAGAGAGAGAGAGAGATAAAGTAAAGACAAGAGAACTTGAAACAGACTTGAACACAATTAGGGCAACCAGCATCTCCTACGCAGTAACAAGATGAAAGCAGTTCCAGAGCAGCGGTTAACAACTCTGTGAAAATGGGTTGAACCTATTCCAAAATTCAAATATATTCACATAAAAAAGGAGTAAAACACGTCTGTTGCCATCACTTTGCAGATTGGAAATATAAGAAACTTTGCAGGAGTAAAACACGTCTGTCCAAATAAATGAAAGGATTGTCCATCACTGCTGCAGCAATGGGGAAAAAAAAAAAGACGAGGAAAATATTGACTTTGCACATCTTAATCTTAAGCAAATCGGATGGAGGTTCACAGATCCAAAGGTCCTATATGCCATTGGAGTGAAATCGGCAACTTTCAAATTAACCTTGAAGTTTGCCTCAAGTCAGGGAACATGTATCAATCAAATGTTAGAGCATTTGGTTGAATTTTCCAATTTCATGTCGCTTACCTGTACTGATACACCAAGCCCTCCAGGATGCTGATCATATAATAGTATTCTTTCTGGATAATAGCGTCTATCATGAGGGTTTGGACACTCTGGAGCCAAGTCAGATGAGTTGCATATTATATGTCTACACACCAAAGCATCATAATGTAGTCAGATACACAACAGTTGGGATCATACAGAATTGACATTGGTAGTGGGTTCAAGGATAACAAGCAGTGACGTGCTCACCTTCTTAATATCAATCCTCTCGACCACTTTGCAATTTAGTAAGAATAATTGTAAAGAATGCATAAAAATACACTAACTTTCCAAATGCAACTGTAATGAAGCATTTTAAATGAACATAAGAGACTTACAAGGGCACTACATTCAGAAGAGCGTGTGAAGCAGCATGCAAGCCTCCACGAAAATCAAAGTTTTGCTTATTGACTGCTGCTTTTATTGATTGCGGAACTGGAATCCAAACTGCCTGCTTAGATGTAAAGACGAAATAAGATTATGCAGAGTTCAGAAGAAAAAGAACCAAATATGTATTTATGTATGTACATATAAATGTATGTCTGTATGTTTATGTATGTATGTATGCTGCATGATCCCAAACAATGATGCAATTAAAATTTTTAGAGCCCTTAACAATGTAAATCTTTATCGAAGTCCACCTGTGAGTTATATGAATAACTAGGAAGTGACAGTTCAACTGAATCAAATATTTGGTTGCTTCCTCTCCAGATTCGATAGAAACCAAACCAATTAGTAGTTACTTTGCAAGTATTTGCTTTTGCAGTTGTTCTTGAAAGCTGAATGTTGGAAACCCTCACTGGATAGGCCTAAGACAGAGCAGGACTGACCGATTAGTATATCAACATTGTAAGCATTTCTGAAAATGCAATACGAGGGAATGCTATGCCAAATATAAAGAAGTTTGTAATCAATTTATACATAGACAATAGGACACAATGGGACATACATGAATTTAATCTCCTTGGGCATATCTTACAAAAATAGGTAATCCTAAAATCCTACACAATGTCTCTCTCCCCACCAACCCCCCAATGGGAAAAACTGAGGATCAAGACAAGAAAAAGTAAACAGTTTATACATATCAAGGAGTGTTCTATTTCTAACATATGAAATTGACAATCGAATAAAGCATATACAACAGAAATCAAGATTTACCTGACACATGTTCATATCCAACATGTGTATTAATATATTGCTCAAGGGTAAAGGTTGCAACATTTATGCAAATTAGATCCCAACACCTAGATTATATGGAGAGAACTCACTTTCTTGCATACCAACATTTTTCTTGCATGCCTATGCTGATGGCTACCATCTATTTAGATTGGACCTCCCATATGTTCCTACACTGTAAGAAGAAGCAAATAGCCAATTGAAAGCTGCTCCCATAAGGGGAGTTAAGTTTCACTTATTGGCTGTACCTAGCTTCTCGTATTCAAGACAAATCATACTTTCAAGATTGCTCCGGAAGCATTATTTCATCTTACTCTAGGCTAATATATACAGCTAATGCAGAGAGCCTGGATTAAGTTGAAGTCTCAGGAACCGATCTTCTATGTAAATGGGATGACGAGCAAACTGTTACTATCTCATCAAGCGGCATATGTGCTACATTTCCGAGGGAAACCCATGATCCCTATTCACCCATGGAGCTATTAGTGTCAATCTTGATAGATCAATGAACTACAAAGCAAACTTCCTCAGAAAATGTGGATATTACAATTATGTTTCATGGCTTAAAAACAGTGAGATAAAAAAGCATCCCGCCTGTCCAAGTACTGGATTAAGTCGTGCAATTTATAAGAAGCCACCTAAAGAACATGGGATCAGACAGTTAAGAGCCAGACATACAATATTGCCGCCGTTGACATGAACATCTGTGTAGTCTCGAGTTCTTGTGTAATACTTCAAATCAGCTTCTTCGCACAAAGCAATCTTATTTGATAGATCTAATTTTTTAACCAGATAGGTCTTCCCTTGGTGCATATAAACAGCACCTTCATATATCTGCATAAAATAATATATGGTAAACCATAGAGTGATCAACACTAATACTGAAAAGGACTTCAGTAAATAAATCAAATTTCTATTTCATCTGTAGATAATCAGAATACAAAAGTAAGATTAATGTATAAAGCACTTCATAGAACAAAAACAAGGGGCTAACCTGGAAGAAAGCCTTGCTTTCCTCGACCTCTTCAAGGACTTTATCATTGCGCTGGTCTAGGACTTCATATCTCACATTTTCTATTGATCGGATACTAACTGAATGTGAAGGCATTTTCTACAACATAATACATCAGGGAATGATAAGTTTAAAAAATAAAAAACTTACAATCCCTGTGGAATTTGCTGATACAAAATCATACTCATAAAGTAACTTAAGCAATTTATAAACCAATGGTACAAAGAGTATACATAAACCACAAAACAGATAAGATACCTCATGCCCAATATAGTTCCATATTTGAAAAGAAGAATCACACGATTGATCAGAACTCAAGTATCCTCTGGTTTTTAGAGATGATATAACACTGTTTAAACCAGACCCAAAATATTTCTCATCATAAAGCAAACACAGAGGGTGTTCGTGAGCAGCGCATACCAAATGTTGTTCAAGAACCTTCAAAGAAGAAGGCAACAAGAAAAATAAGTATCAAGTTTTGCTAATTTATCCAACATTAAAATATTGATGAATAAGTAAATGGTAATGATAAAATTTTCAAAACCTGCTGGTTTTGAGCGTCAATATGACAGCACTCAATTGGGCTCCCAAAGAGTTTATTAGGATGATTCATAAAATACTGATCAAGAGGCCCTCCAAATGCAACATAAACTGCAAGAGACGGTCTCTCTCTCCTCCCAGCCCTGCCAGCTTGTTGCCACAAGCTAAAAATATGCATATAAATGGAGAAAAAATCACTGATCAAACTATTTAAGCAAATAGTTAAATCACTGAAAAGTAAGATGACTGGACAACCTACCTAGCAATACTACCAGGAAAGCCTAAATGCAGAGTTACATCAATATGTCCAACATCAATGCCCAACTCAAGCGCATTGGTTGCAGCAATACCACAAAGCTTCCCATTAAAAAAATCTCTCTCTATTCTCCTCCTGTCCTGTTACATCATTCAGCCAATGTCAAACCCAAGGAACCATATGTTGGGCAAATTCGTATAGGCTGTCAAAGGGCAGATTTCATTGAACAAATTTTCTGCCTCGTGATGGCACCAAGTGCTCCAAAAATTCAACAGTATAGAGACAGACCACCAAGCAGCACAGAAGTATACTGTGGCATAAAAAATACTGAGACATACATCAAGCTTCAAACAGTACAACGATCAAAACTGAAATCTGGGCATAGAAAGTGGAAAACGGATCAGTAATGCTATCTTTTATTCAGGAAATATTTAAGTGCAAGTTGTAAAAAATAATAATATTTGTACCTCCACACGCATGTAATAGTGCACTATTTTTTTTCTTTTTTTCTTTTTTGGTAAATAGAGTTTGTAATGTAGTGGATAAAGGAAATTCTATTAATTGATCAAAAGGAAAATACAACGGATAGATGATAATGGCTAGATTTGAGGTTAGCCAGGCTTCCCAAGATTGCAAAGACATTCAAATGATTTTCTCATAAGTCCCCCAAAATCCCCTTATTCCCCTTATTTTAAAACCTCTTAATCTAACTAATTTCCCTCATTCCCCTATAATTTCAAATTCAAACACATTTTATTCAAATCCAAACCCAGCCCAACAAAACGGAGGCTTTCAAATTCAAGCCCAAACCACCCAACCATTGGCCTGCGTTCCCTGGTCCTCCATGTGTTTTTCGATGTCAGCACCATGTGGCGCTTCCTGATTTGTTTCCCTCTCCTGACACACACTCCCACGTTCCTTCACAATCCTTCCACATGCCCTCCCATGTGGCCAAAATTGCACCCATTTGTTCATCCCCCTTTCATCAAAGATGTTCGTTCCTTATCACCCGTATTTAATTCTGCTCAACCACTCGGGACACTTGGCACTCACGAGTTGATTCACTTCCCCCTCTCTTTTGATCTCAACCCTTCAATCTTCTCCCTTTGATCGCAATCTTCCAACCCCCATCCATTACTCTTCCCTATGCTCCTCGCATTGGCCCAGAATGTTTCTTCCTACATCTTCTCCATTCTTCCAAAATAACTTTTCTCAAAACCCTAGCTCCCGTTCTCTCGCGGAGCTCTCTCATTTGAAACTCTAGCTCAACCACCACCTTTTCTCACCTCTTTCTTTTACCCTTTTGAATCCCTAATGCATCACTTCAGACAACCCTTCTTTTTCTCCCTCTGTTTCTTCTTCGTTATTTAGTTGTCCATGGCCGAAGAGAACCATGGCTTGTTAAAGCACACGTGTGAAGGGAGGGGGGTGTATGCCTCTTCCCTTCACATAAAAATGTTCCTCAACAACTTCAATTCGGGGATACACAATCTTAGGGATTTCCAAGTAAACAAAAGAGACAAAGGTAAAACAGATTACCTAGTATGCTTACTCTTACGATCAGAAAAAACTCAATAATATAAAGGTTGTTATCTTACTCACTAAATAAACAACTGTAGGCAGTTCCCAATATCAGTCCCATGTCCCAAAATTGCTTGAAAATATTCTCTTCTTGTCACAACCTGTTCATCATGTAGGTGGAGAGAGACAGAACACCAATTTTTCTTTTGCAAATGGAAGATTTATAATTTGCTTTCCTTTCTCACGTCCTTCTCTTGATTTTTGACACTCAGTATTGTCACACAGTCTCACGGATTAGGGTTCTAAAAAAAATGAAACCAAGAATCATCTTGATGCAGAACTCATCACGGAATGACAGCAGCTAGGTTTTATTTTGTGTTTTGCTTGTTTTGAGATTTATTTTTTTCTTGTTAATGTTTAGCATAAGGGTATTATTGTACTTTGTGTTATTTAGGGTTTCTACAAGTATTTCTATAAAAAAGAGTAGGCAAGACAACTAATTGGTGTTTTGGTGAATAAAATTTCTGGAGAGAGCTTTCTCTTGTTCTTCCAACTTTTAGGTATTCTTGAAGAATCAACCAATTGTTGATGTCTTTATTCCTCTCATTCTGAGTGAATCAACATCTTTAAAACAAGATTTGGCTTTCAGTATTCGTGCGGGAATCAACATATTCAAGATCGTTTATCTTTCTTTTCCAAGATTTAAATTTCTACACGCTCCCTGCATCAGATGGTATTATAGTCTACCACCTCCCTGCTGCACATCTTCTGGCCTACATTCATTTGAGAAAACAGAAGCTGAAGAAACAGTAAATAATAATGGTTAAAACAGTGGCTGCGCCTCTATCACTCAAAACCGAGGCCACTCACCAATAATAGAAATTCTCTTTTTGTAACCCCAAAAAATCTACACAAATACCCAACTAGTTTGGACCCAAACAAACATGTAGAGTGGATCCCACAAGTGAAATTGAAGGCTTACCAACCAACTATAAGCTTTACAAGACATTATGCTCCAGCAATCCAAATAACAACAAAAACAAAAAATAACAAAATACGTACTTTTCTGTCACAACTGAATTTAGGGCATCACAATTATTCTCCAAACAAAGGCTTGTTGTCTTACACATTGAGCACAAGAAAATGTAACTAAATTATAGACCATGATGTAGATGAGCCAACATGCAACCATTGATAACAAAAAGCATCGAAGAACAACAGTACTGACCGTAGCAATGTAACCAGCACGATAGGCACATATGGACTCAACCAAATGCGGTGCTGTATCCTGAAGAATCTCACGCCTATTACAATTTTAGCAATTTAATTGCATCATTTTCTTCATCAAAAAACTTAATAGATCTTAAAATGAATAGTATACAAAAAAAAAAGAAAAAAAAAGAAAAAGAAAAAAACCATATCTTAAGAAAGCCAAAAATCAGGTCATATAGCATTGATGTACTGAAAATCATGGTACTGATGTGACATACGTATAGCTTAAAACAATTTCACAAAGTTTACGCGATTTACAAAATGCGATGCAACGAAGTCCGTGCTGAACCATTTCTGCAAAGAGGCACGAAACATTCAAAAGTGGGCTGCAAAAGTAAATAAATCATTAGGCACTGAAGGACTCATTCCATGTAAAATGCAATACAAAATTCATTCACAGAGATTTATGACTAAGCATAAGTAGTAAGTCTTATTAAATGCAGGGTATACAATGATGAATTTTTCAAATTGTTGCACAATTGGTTAAAATGATTTAACAATGCCTTGATTCAGATGGACACCATTCTAAAGAGTCCTCAAGAAAAACACTAGTCCATGAAGTGAAGTAAAAGAGAAGAAGGAGGGGAAGCGGGAGTCATCCCATCTTATTTTTTCTTTTTGGTTTTTACATTCTCACAGGAGGCATGTGAAATTCTCATTGCAATAGTAAGCATTTTATCTTGACAGCGTAAGCATCTCAAATGTGGCCTCCAGCAGATAAAGGAAAGCTACAAAAATAGGAAGAAAAAAAAAAGGAAAAAAAAAAAGGAACCAGAATTTTCTGTATGCCATGCAAACCTAGCAGAAGTGGCCCTAAATTCTCCATCCATTTCTGTAACAGAAGATAATTGTTACCTTGAATTTCTGAAATTAGAATTTTCAGCTGTAGATTCTCCAGTATTCATTCTACGAGTTTCCTCCAACAGCTGTACTTAAGTAGCGTTAGCAAGAAATACATATTTCTTGAAAAAATACTTCTTCTAAGTAGATCACGTATAGTAGCAAAAACCCATACAGTTTTTGGACATGCAACAGTATTCCAAAGGATGAAGAGCTTTCTAGCAGAGGGACTTCCATCATTCTGAATCAACTCCAAGGTTGGTAGATTTGCGAGTTCCTGAAGTACCAGAAAATTCTTTTGTCAAATGCATCGATTCAATATGTACGCAAGATAATGGCTCTGTTTTGTAACCACCTTCCCCTCCCCTCCCCTTATTCTCACTCTTCCCAAGAAAAGTGAACTTCAAAACATTCTAACTTTTTTCACTTTTTATATCACATCAATCATTTTTTTTTATTACTATTCAAATAAAAAAACCCACCACAAAACAAAACTTTTTCACTTTTCCATACAAATTCTTTCTACTTTATATCACATCCATCACTTTTTATTACTATTCAAAAACAAAACTCCCCTCAAAAACCTTTACCAAACGCACTCAATTTCTCAAAATGCATAAAAATATTTTTGAAACCTAATGCAACCAATTTTACATGTGTAGGGGAAAAAAAGTTAATCTCTTTTCATATTCAATATATATCATCCTCACATTCAGAACATTGAATATTTTTGCAAATTTCCAAAGAGGGAGCACAGTTGGGCTTCCAGAAGCCCGTGCCAATATGCTGAGGAAAGCTACATATAATGAAGGTTCAGAAAGAAAACATGGTACAGCAGCTGAATTGAAGTATAACTGAACTGCAAAATCCATCATACAACCATAAACGAGCTGGCCTATGCACAAGTACACAGTGCCGATAAGCTACACGTCAAGATTTCAGGCCAACTCAGCAAGTCAAAGAAAGAACCTAGAACCTCCCCCCTCGCTATTGATTATTTCACTCATTATATGTATCTAATTACATTCTAGAAATCTTTACCATACAGTGCTCACGAGGATTTGAAGAAGTTGCAGTAGAAAATATAAAAGAAGGATCACTTCCGTATACTGCACAAGGAAGCAAACCACTGAGTGATGTCCCATGTCAACAGAACAAACTATAAATGCAAAGGAAGTTATTCAACTTTCACAAACTCTACTGAAAAAATTACCATGCGAACAGAGTCGGCGAAGCCTCCTTATAATAAGAGCAGTATGACATCCAAATGCTCCCTTGTAAGCATGAGCTTCGTCAATGACCACAAACCTAATTAATAGGAAGATAAATAAATCTTCAAAACAACAAACAACGTGCTATCAGGAAAAACAAAAAAACAACACGTGTAGTTATCAAGGTAACAAACTCCACAAAATTCTCAAAACAACCACTTAATGCAGAGCTCAACTCAATATAGTGGCAGAAACCTGAAAAAAAATGATTAGTCACTTGGTAATAGAAAGAGAGATTGCAGTAAAAATACAATACCTAAGATTTGATAAAATCCGCCTAAATCTTTCATGGTGTGGCAAGATTGATATGTGTAACATATCTGGATTTGTGATCAACTGCATGCAAGCAAACAAGAATTCCAGCACAAATTTTGGTGAGACCAAGCCAGCCAAAGAAAGCTGCCCTGTATGAGCCAACCATATACTAAATTACCAGTCTAGCGTTATCACGCAGCCAAGTCCTGTCCTTCTGAGAAGTGTCACCATCATATATACCAATATTTAGACTGGCATCAAATCCCTTTGTCATATCTAACAAAGCTCTGAGTTGATCTTGAGCTAAGGCCTGCATGCATGAAATATTTCATCATCTAATTACTGCCTAAAAGCAAAAACCAAGATGATGACCTCTGTTAAAGCATATAGAAGTCAGAGATATACAGATTGCAACAAACCTTTGTTGGAAATAAATATAGAGCACATGAAAACAAATTCTGGGACAAGACTTCAAGAACTGGGAGATTATAGCAAAGAGATTTCCCACTGGATGTCATTGTTGCCACCACCACATTCTTCCCGGCATGGGAGGCTTTTATAGACTCTACCTATGGATATTGAAAAAGCTGAAAACATTCAGAAATGTTAGTATTAGAAGGATAAAAACACAGGAAATACCATACCTGGTGACTATACAATTTAGTAATTCCCAAAGATTTAAGTGCCGATCTCATGTTATCTGAGAGTTGATTTGGGATTTCTGCATAAGTGGCCTTCCTGGCACCAACATCCTCAACATGCACCATCTGCGTTTAGACAAGCTTTCAGAGTGTAGTCATCAGCAGAGCCTTCTACTAAGAATAGTTATAAACATGCCCACAAACCAAGATCCAAGTAGGAGCAATGGCTGACTCATGGAAAAAAAAATTGAAACATGAAAATAAGAAATAAAAATGTGTTTATATATGCCAACATGTTAGGCTGCCAGCTCCAAAGAAGCCTGGATGAACTACATGTTAACATACTCTTCTTTCTACTGAAGAAACCTGTCCTTTAGATCCCATGCCCTTCCTAAGATGTTCAACCATTTCCACAGGAAGCAATGAATTTGTTTCCTGCTGAGCAAAGAAGTTGTTACAATGACATAGATATCTTAGGTAGGAAATCCTAATTCCTCAACTTCAGAAGACAATTATCGCAGCAAGAAGTTCCGAATTGAAGGAAAATCTTAGAACTGATTCAGTATCTTATTCTATGAGAAGCCACAGAACCTTCGATACTGATTATAGCTTCTTTTATCATTATAAAAATACCCTTTATTCCCAGTAAGTAGTCTAATACTGTATCATGCAAAACACTCAGAGAATAAACCAATTGTTATGACACAGCAAATCAAAATGGAACAAGATGCAAAAATATTGCAGCAACAGCATAATTGTTTTAATAACCATGAGCCAATGAAGTATTACAGCACTAACACCAAAAAAGTTTTGGAATTCATTTGAATTTGTTGATTTCACCATTTATTTTCCTTTTTTGTTTTTCCTTGCATGTGGAGTCTGTACTTGCATCTTCAATATATCAAAAAAATTAAAAAAATTAAAAAAAAAAAACACAAAAACAAAAATATGAGAATGAAGACCTACATGACAATGTACACGGTCTGAATCAGAACTTGAAGCGGCTGAGCTTCTCCTTGCACGTTTTGCTTCATTTCCACTAGCAGCAGTACCATGTTCCTTTACTGATAAGAGTAAGTCCTCCAAGGAAAAAGCCACGAGAATCTCAGGTCCATTTTTATACTGCATAGAAAATCTTAGATTATTCAATAGCCCAAAAGTGTAGTTGTGGAACAGAAGAGTTAATGCCTAACTATAGAATAGGAGCAGTCTGGCAGGTAAACCAAGTTACTCAGCCACTAACAGCAGCAAAATAGTTATATTGTCAATTTGTCATATAGAAGATACTTTCATAAAGACACATTCAGGAAGGAAGGAAAAATAAGGTTTGGTTATAGAAAAAGCTCTCAGAGAGCGGATATGCATTTACTTATGTATTATAACCCTGAACAACCCCAAGCACTTCCATACAAAGAAAATCACCAGATATGATGAGAAGAAAACAATATGGCTATGCTCTTGTTACAGTATAAGTCCACGATATGCCTTCTACAGGCTCTCATACTTGAATTTATGTCCTAAAGATACTGATTAATCAGCAGTAGGTGACCAAGAGCAGGCTGATTCCACCAATGACAATTAAATGCAGTCAGAAAACATGTAGGAAATAAGACTCTGGATCAGACAGACTGATAATAGAATAGACAAGCATTAGATTCAAATAAAAGCAAAGAAATCTGAAAATAGAAGTAAAAATTGTATCAGATTCATACGATTTGACACTTTAAAAGATGCAGGAAAACATGAGTAGAGGCAGGAAGTATGTGCCTAAGCAGGATTTCTATCTTGTCTGCTTTTATAGTTGAAGTCCACTTCATGTATATAAATCATATCAAGATTGCTACAGTAATGGAAGGGTACCTGTAGGAGACATCTAAATATTACAAGTTAACAAACATACCACTAATAACTCAACAGCCTCCAACAGACTAGTTTTGAAAGAACTTTCCCGTCTCTTCATTGCACTAATAATCTTTGGTACTGACAACTGTTTGCGAGCTATTGAACAGAAATATTAGGCCAATGAAGTTAGAAGCCTATAAATTTGAAATTAACTCAAAAAAATGAAAGAAAAGAAAGCGCATATCTTCAAGAATACCAGTTTTAGGATTATGATCAATTTGATCTTTCGGTGCTGTTGAACAATTACTGATAACAAGGGTATCACCAAAACTTGTTTTCTCCATTTCATTATCTGAAAAACGGACTCCCTGAGAAACAACATACATGCTTAAAATAAGACAATAGAATAAAATATCGGAACTCAGTGACACATGGTTCTAAGTCCTTCTAAATCCAGTCTAATACCTTAGGACAAACAAGGGAAACATGCTCTATGTTCTTCATATCAAGTTTAATTCCAGACTTTCCTAGCTTATTCAGCACTTCTTCCAAACGAGCAGTAGTCAATTTCTTCTGCTGCAAATGATGAAATGCAGAAAAAATGTTCAAGAAAGCAAATGCCTTCATGATCAGCTTCAACCAAGCTGGACACAAACATGAAGTACCACTTTTAGGTCCCACTCCCATGCCACTACCCCGAAAGTTGGCTTTTCTCAATAACAAGCAGAATCCAGAATGTGGGTCTGACAAACAATTCACCGACTCCAAAACGTTAAGAAGTACTTTGCAATTATGTTCATCGAGAACTTCCTTGCTATTGAACCGCAATGTATCCAGAATAAGGTCATAGGGGAGCCCCATCCATTTATCAAAATCAAAACCCCTTTTCCGTTTTGAATCAAAGGAACAAGAACTTGAAGTTCCCACCATAGTTTCTTTCCTATTTCCAAGACTAGAATTTCCTGACATGATTTCCCTTCTATCTCCAAGACTAAAGCTCCCCACCTTCCGATTTGTACCAGTTTCATTACCCGATGTTTCACATAAATACGACAAATCTTGCATCATATCGAACCACGCCAAATCAGCAAACTTTGAGATTGAGCTATTATTGGGACTGTTCAAGGAAGTTTTAGATTGTTCAAATTCCTGGTTCTTCATGTCCTTCTTAGTAAATGGAACGAGTACTATAAATTCACCATTCTGAAAAGGGTAAGTGCTTATCTGACTCTGCAATCTCAGTTTAACGCCCTACAACAAGAATTATAAACAATGCCATATATATGAGAATTAATAGTAATCATACAAACCAAAAAACTAAAAATGTATACATATTCAAAATCACAACCTAAGCTTCAACCCACTGTGACTAACTTCAAAGCAAAAGAGTATTGCTACAATAAGTTGCTTAAAAAAATGGGGTAATATTAAATCAATAGGTGCTTGGAAAACAAGAATTTCTTCTCAATGTGAAACATGTCATACATAAAGAGTACAGAACAAAGAATCATAATGGAAGAGAAAGATTGAAATTGCAGTAGAGAGATACAATAATGGGCCTTGCCTTGAAGAAGAGGTGGAAATTGGGGGAGTTAGAGGCGGGAAGGAAAGATTGCTTGAGGAGGAGCTTGAGCTCTTCAATGGTACTATTAGTCGGAACCCAAACGGTGGTGGATTCCCCGGTTATCGTCCGGACTTGGATTTCTCGCGCATCGCTCCCAGACATTCTAGTTTTTTTTTTTTTTTTTTTTTTCTCTTTGTTTTTCTCTTGAGGGTTAGTGTGTGAGCTTTGTGCACTTGTCGATTCTTTCTGAAGAGAAAGCCAGACAGAACAAGAAGAACAAGAGGTCGTTGTCGATTCAAGGGTTTCTAATTGTTTTCCAAGCATACAAAGAGGTTTGGCGGGTAATTGGTTACAACTTCAGCTTCTCAATCACGTGAGCTTTCTGACTGCACCCTTTTTAGGACTCGGACAAGGAAGGGAAATGTAGAGGATCTATGTACCGCCAAGATTTTATTTTATAATATTAAAATCATTTTATTTTTTCAAGAAAAAAATTAAATAATATAACAATATATTTACCGCATGACATATACATATAATATATTTTAGTCATGAAAGGCTCCTCCCTATTTCATTTGAAACGATATGTTAAGTTACTGGTGCGGTAAAGTTCATATAAGCGTCGTGATAACTTATAATAAATTGTGTAAGAATTGTAATAGAATTAGGACGGTACAACAGGCTAGTTAAAAAATGGTTAACCTTTACAATTCGCCCACCTACATTGGTTATGGGTGAATTTTTAACCCTTAAACTCGGTCTAAGCATTCCTAGTAGTCTCACTAAATTTTACTCACCAAAATAATTAAAAATTAATTTTTTCTATTCTGGTGAGCCACTTTATTAAAATTTTCCCAGCAGCCTCACCATTTTAACTAGTCAATATTCACTATTCCATTTAAATAATAATTTTTTCATATTTATTTATTTTTTCTCTATATAATCTTTTTACAAAAAATCATTCATATCCATGAAATAAGGACATTATCGTGTGAGAGATGGGAGATGAGAGAAGAAAATGAGAGAAAAAAAGGAAAAAAGTGTGCTAATCATGTGAGAGAGAAATGTGAAACAAAATTTGGTGAGTGAGTTGTTGAGTGAAAATGTCTCATCTAATTTGGTTAGTAATTTCAGTCATCAAATTTTTTTGGTTAAAATGGTGAGGCTGCTGGGAGTGGTTTTTCAGAATTTTCATCAAATTGGCTCACCAAAGTAGAATAGCTAAAAAACTATTTTGGTGAGACTACTAGGAATGCTCTAGATATTTGTTCCGCTATCTATCCATATGCAAGCGGATAGCGAAATGTGAGTAGGTAGAGGTACATAATATCTGTTCACCCGTTACCCAAATATATAAAAGACGTCATTTTTACAAGTGAATTTTTTAGTTTTTAGAAATCCTATCAATTTCTCCTTTCAATTCTCATTTCCGTCTCTCTATTTGCACCGCCGAAGAAAATAAATCTCTCTCACTCTCAAATCTTTCCCTCAATTTTCTCAACTCTCAAGTTCTCAAATCTTTGCATAATCGCCAAGGTATGTCTCTCATGACTCTTTCTATTTTTTATTTTTCATCTTTCTCGCTCCACCTATTTTCTAGCAATCATGGTTTTCTAACCCAATATATTACTTGTTTTGTGTTTTAAATTTTTTATTATTATTATTTTAGAATTTCTTTTTAGATATAGTTCTCCCATTCTCCATATATATCAAGTCTCTCATTCTCTAGCATCGGAAGGAAAACTGTAATTGTTGATATAGTTTTCCATATGGTGATATGTCAATCATTGGATAGTGTGATTACTTCTTCTCTTGGGATCTACAAAATAACAAACATTGCGTTGGGAGGACTCCGACAATTCCACTCCGATGCTTAAGTCAGATGACAGTTTGAATATGGACAGAGTAATTTTTAGAAGCATAGAATGTACCTTAATATTTGAGAAGACCCCTTTATTTATAGGGGTTAGAGAATAGCTAGGATATTCAGAGTTTCCGGTTTATGCGGAGGGTTGGCAGTTGAGGACGACGTGGTCCCGAGTGTACGGACATTCCGAGCTCCATGACCACTTATCTCAGGTGCACGATCTATTTATGAATGACGCATGGTTGAAGCAACTTAGGGCGCACAATCTAGGTATGCATCGTGCGTCGTGTTTCTTAAACCCTGGGTAATCCCGAGATATTCGCAGACTTGGATTACACGGGTAATCGGACCTGACTACCCGGGTCGGGTGAATCGGGTTGGGCCCAAATGAACTCTGATGGGCTTTAATACTTGAAGGTCTGACAAATATTTTCCCTAACAGTAATCTAAAGGAAGAGCAATATCTAACTTCGCTAAATCCCACTTTGTTATTTGTTTTGGTTTTTCTAGATCTTTATTTTGTTTGGATTTTGATTTTCTAGATCTTTGTTTTCTTATTGATCTCTTTTTTCTTTTTCTTTTTTTAATTTTTTTTTTTATATTATTATTATTTTCAATTTTTATTTTCTAGATCAGATCATTGAATGTCCCATCTTCCAACATCTTAATTCTTTAAATTTTGAAATCAACATTTGGAGCTTGGTAGATTTAACAATTTTTTAACCCTCATATGTTATTTCCAAAAATTGCCACGTTTCTTGAGCAGATTCACAGTTTAAAATTCTTGCGAATTCAGACGGTGAAAGAGCTTGACATAGAGCATGGAGGGTGTTGGTACAGTTTCCGGTATGGTGTGAATCTGCACGTTCTTCTGATGTTCTTCACGCTTTTCAATAATTCTGCAAAACAACAAAAACTAGGGACCCTTCCGGGGATCCTGCTCCGATGCCTAAATTAGCTTCTGTGATAAAAATAATACTCTGTGCATACTTGGGGTATGTGCCTATTTATAGGCAAAGAAGTGGAGTCAAAGCTGGATTAGAATCCCTGCTCCTTGTCGATCTAGAACTTCTGTCAGAGTTCTAATCGAGATCTAGAATTGATGTCAGAGTTCTAATTGGACTCTGATCCTTTATTAGACTTCTAATCTGATATATTCTTAGACTTTTGATCTGATCATTCTTCTTATTTGATTGGACCATAAGTCCTATCCCAATTCCACCAGGGATAGGACTACTGATCAAATTATACTTGGACTAATTAGATTCCTATCCCAATTTACTAAGATAACTGACACCTGATTTTCTTGAAGTAGTTGCTAAATATCTATCTCCTCCTTGGATCGGGTTGAGTGAAATTTATCCCCAACAGAGGGCTTTATCATTAGAAAGTCGTGTGCTAGTTTGAGCAACTGTGAGTTCGTCAGTTGTATCAGCTGGTTTAATTCAACTAGATTCTACAATCTTCCAAACATCAATAGATTTTAAAAAGAAGCTCATACAGGCTTTCCAATAGCCATAATGTGTGTCATCAAAGGCAGGAACGAAATTAAGAGTTTGAGACATGATAAAATAAGGAGTCAAGGATTGCACTCAAAAAATTAATCCAATAAGAGTGAGCCCGCTTTGAAACCAATTGAAAAATAAAGACTCCTAATTTTAACGTGTGTGTGATCAATTAGTGTAACAAATATCTAAAAGCGGAAATAAAAGAAGACATATATTTTGTTAACGAAGTAGAAACTCAGTTAAGAGAAAAACCAATCTGGGCAGCCAAACCCAGAAAATCCACTATTTAAAAGACAAAGCTAGTTACAAAGCACTCGTACTCGTACTCATACTCACATACCTCTGATGCAATAGCAATACATTTAATTCTAACACATACCTATACATGAACGCCTCCCTATCAGGTCTCCTACCTGAAGGGGTCTTCAATGAACTTCTTTAGCTTAGGGTTCCTCCCTAAACTAGACTTCAAACGATCAAATCACACAAAGAAAAACTCTTAGAGAGCTAGCAAATCTTACAATTTCTACATAAACACCCCCTCTAAGCATAATGAAATTCAATACCGAATTCTGTAAATAATACAAGCTTAGAGACACATATTTATAGGCTTTAGAAGACCTAATACAACATTGATTCGGAGTTCTCTAGGCGGTGTTCGAACTTAGACAGAGAGCGTCCGGACGACAAGCAGCAACTGACTTCCATAACGCGCTTCACGCGTTTCTTCATTAAACTTCAGTCTCCGCATTTGGACGGTGTTGCCCTAGTGTCCGGATGGTTGCACGCTGTCTTCACCAACTGTGTTTGTTGAGCTGTTCAAAATCTTCTCGAACACTGAAGGACGTCCGAACGGCAACTAGGGAACCGACTTTTGCTGAGTTGTAAATTGCGTAGAATCTTCCTGGAATCCAGAAATTGCCTTCTTGATACTCGTGACACTGATACTTGTCATATTAAGGCCATTTCCATATTTGAGAAATAATCTCTGAATATTCTGAAGACTCTGAATAATTACGGCATCCCTGTTATAGCAGCACACTTATATGGTAGTGATTTTGTCAACATAATGTAGCCAATAAAACTAACACTATTAAATCTCCTCAATGGAGAGATGCTATGAATTCTAAAATTGCAGCCCTTGAATCCAATAATACTTGGTCTTTGGTTGATTTACCCCCACATAAGAAGCCCATTGGTTGTAAGTGGGTGTTTAAAATCAAATATAAATCTGATGGCTCCATAGAAAGACACAAGGCTTGGTTGGTAGCCAAATGATACACTCAATGCGAAGGTCTTGATTATCATGAGACATTATCACCTGTTGCCAAGTTAACCACTGTCCGATGCCTTCTAGCTCTTGTTGCTGCCAAACAATGACATCTTTCATCAAGTGGACGTGAACAATGCATTTCTTCATGGTGATTTGGATGAAGAAGTCTACATGACCCCTTTGCCTGGTTATTTCACTAAGGGGGAGAATAAAGTTTGCCGGTTACTCAAATCTTTATATGGTCTCAAACAGGCCTCTCGTCAATGGTTTTCTAAGTTTTCCAATACCTTGCTTACTAATGGTTTTCATCAGTCAAAAGCTAATTATTTCCTTTTCACTAAGGTGTATGGTTCATCTTTCATTGCTCTCCTAGTATATGTTGATGACATTATCTTAGTAAGTAATGACAGAATGCTATCTCGGCTCTTGCTTTGTTTCTCAACAACAAATTTCGTCTTAAAGATCTTAGTACTATATAGTTCTTTCTTGGTCTTGAGATTGCTCGTAGTTCTACAAGCATTTATGTTTCTCAGAAAAAATATGCCTTGAATATGGTTTCTTAGGTGCTAAGCTTGCAAAGTTCCCCATGGAACCTAATCTGAAACTTTCGAGAGATAGTGGTACTCTTCTTGAAGATCCTTCTATGTATCAAAGGTTAATTGGTCGATTGATTTATCTCACCATCACTTGGCCAAATCTTGCTTTTTCTGTACAGATTTTAAGTTAGTACATGGATAAGCCTAGACAACCTCATTTAGATGCAGTACATCATGTTTTGTGATATTTGAAAGCCACTCCTGGTCAAGGGATTTTCTTTCCTTCATCTTCTGATCTTTAGCTCAAGGCATTTTGTGATAGTGATTGGACTGGGTGTCCAGATTCAAGGCGTTCAGTCACTTGTTTCTGTGTTTTTCTTGGAGACTCCCTCATCTCCTGGAAATCTAAGAAACAATAGACTGTTTCTTGTTCTTCTGCTGAGGCCGAATACATGGCTCACTAGCTATAGCCTCTACTAGCTGTGAACTTACATGGCTCACTGCCTTACTCAATGACTTCCAAGTACCTCATTCGCAGGCTTCTCTACTGTTTTGTGATAGCAAGGCCGCTTTGTATATAGTAGCTAACCTTGTTTTTCAGGAGTGTACGAAGCATATCAAATTGGACTGTCATTTAATTCGAGATAAAATTCAACAAGGCACTTTACGCACAATGCATATCACTTCTCAACTTAATCTTGCTGATATTTTCACAAAAGCTCTTGGTCTTATTGCCTTTCTTTGTTTACTGCCCAAGATGAATGTTCTTAACATATTTTGTTCCGAACCTTCCTCTTGAGGGTGAGTATTACGAGTATCATATTTACTGAGTTGAAGTCAATTATTTTGACATGTGTAGATTAATTAGATCAATTAGATATACAGCTGTTAATGTATTTACTTAAAATTAGTTTGTTAGATTAGTTAGATAGGTGGCTTAATCTTTTCTTTTGTATAGATACTGAACTCAGTGTACTTTGATTCATTACATGCAATACAATAGAAACAGAGAATTCTCTCCTCTCTTCATATTTCTCAAGTCTTTTACTCTGCATTCTAAATTCAACAATGTTGAATTCCAATAATTGGAGTGAGCTGGGGGCTTAACTGGTGGCTAGGAGGGTCAGCCGGTGGGCCATGGTGACTCGGGGAATGAGCTGACGGTTCACTCGAAGGGTGGCCGTGGTGGTGGTGGGAAGGGTGACTGAAATTTTTTGAGAATGTTGCAATTGTCTTACTTGTTAGAATGAACATATCAGAGCTCAATGAGGAAAGCTCCAACCACGCTGCAGCAAGTGCAGATCATGCAGTCAACTTGTCAAGCAAAAAGATCACGGTCCATCACATGATCTATCACGCTCCAATCTAGCCAATCTACCTAGCGAGGATTGTGGCTCCATCAAAGCATATTCCATCCATTTGCTATGCGAAGATCCTGTAGCAACAGCTCCTATGCAGAAAAGGAAAACATTACAGCAGCTTAAGGAAATTACTGCTGTCAGAATCCCAAGTCCATTCATGACAGCTAAGGAATGCAAATCAAGATCACCTCAACAAATAAGGAAACTACATTGTCTATGATTTCTTGTAATTCTGCACTTACTTTGGATACGAGTAAATCAATGCAATTGTCATGGTCATCTCCTGCATATAAGGTCATGGTACTGCTGATTATTTCGTCAAGCAAAAATACAAATTTGCAATTCAAACTTTTTCATTTCTTTCCCCAACAAAGGCATAAACGTTCTGATGGATGATATTGCTTGCTCCACTATTGTACCGGCCTGATTATATTCTTCCCTAATCTTCCTAGCTAGTCCCATTAGGGTCCTCCCCCCCGTACATCAAACTAGGTATTACCAGAAGCACAATAAATATGAACCCTACAATAGCTAGCCTCCATAGCAGTAGAAACATTTTACTTGGTTGATGCTGGCAGCGAAAGGAGCTTGTCTCGGCTTCAACCGGTGCTGAGAGGACTCAAGAGTAGCATTTTGGAAATGGGACTAATGATGGAAAGTGAAACCGAGGTGGGAAAAACACGAAGTCGTTAAAACTGAGGAGGAAAAAAGGTATTTAAGCCAAATAGTAATAAGAAGTGATTGATGTGATATAAAGTAAAAAGAAGTTTTGAATTTTTTGTATAGATAATTGAAAAAAAAATGTTAAAAAATAATCAATGTCATATAAATAGTTAAGAAAATTGTTAAAAAAATTATTTATGTGGTATAAAAAGTCGATTGTTTTGGAGTTGAATTTTTCAAGGAAAAAATAGAGTGATTTGATAAACATAGCCTATATGTTTCAAGTGTCCAAGTGATAAATATGTTTTCATGAGATTTTAAAGAAAAAGAGTTTTAAAAATGCTGTTTTAAAGAAAATGAAGTTAACCAACCATTTTATGGTTGAGATCTAATTACCGAACAATTATCGCTTATTCTTATTATGTTTTGTTTTCAGGCTTTGTGCATAATGAGACTTAAGGAGAGCTTTAGATTAATGCACTAGTATATAATTTACATGTATGAATAATCTTTAGTGACTAGTTCAATTGGCTGAGAACCACGCCTCATGAATTGGAGGTGATTAGTTCGAACCCCCCTCCCCCCTCTTGTGTGGATATGTCAAAAAATAAATTATAAATTGTTGAACTAGAGTGCTCAGCAAATCTTTAGCTATTTTGTTGAGCTGAATGTAGAGCATTTTTAAGTATTTTTTGCTACTAGTGCTTTAAGGTACAACTTTCAGCTGTTTCTCCTTGAAACAGTCTTAATAACTGAAATGAAAGGACCCTCTCAGATGCACAAATTGCACCTTTTAGTTGCCCATTAAACATCTAAGAACAAAACAGATATTTGAAAAGCAAGTGGAAAGTTTATCCTTACATCATTAAGATATAATTATCAACAACAGCCCAGTAACACACACGGAGAAAAAAGAGGGGGGGGGGGGGGGGGGGGAAGAGAGAGGGGAAGAAAAAAAATCAAGACTTTCCGTTTTTCTGCTGGGAGCAATACCTCATAGTGTGAAGCCTCTCAATACCTAAGAACAAAACAGATATTTGAAAAGCAAGTGGAAATTTTATCCTTACATCATTAAGATATAATTATCAACAACAGCCCAACAACACGGAGAAAAAGAAGGGTTGGGTGGGGGGGGGGGGGGGGGGGGAAATCAAGACTTTCCGTTTTTCTGCTGGGAGCAATGCTTAACTTCAGGTTTTCAGAACAAATGATTGAAGATGTAACCTTGCTCTGGCTGCAGCAGTAACAGATTCTTCATCTTGCCTTTCTTTTGCAGTGGCAACTGCAGCAATATAAGCTTTTCTTGCTTCATCCATTCTTTGCATCTCCTTCTCATCCAAATCATCCTTTTTAAACAAACACAAATGTGTGAGTTGCAAAATATACAACCAACAAACCTAAGTTATACATATCTGCAGACTCAAACCAATTCCTCTCAATAGATTATTGGCTAATTACTTGTGATGCTTTATTACCTCAGTTAAAAATCACTCTTATAATTTATCACTTAGCTCTTTCGCCATGACCATAGAAATCTATTTTTTTTTTTTTTTTAATTTATTTATTTGTTCTTTCTCTTCTTGCATATCTTATTTAGATAACATAATTTAGGAAGAAGCAGGTCAGTTTGGGAAGCAGTGAAGGAACCAGCGATAGAATTTAGAAATGCAGTCACGTGCCATACAAATTAGGGCCTGTAGACTGGCTATTGAAAGGCACGAATTCAGAAGCTGAGAGCAGCAAAGACGGAAGTTTCAGCAAAGGAAGAAGCGATCAACTTGTCCGAATTAAAACCGATAAACTAAGGTCCAATTGAATTAAACAGTACAATTATCGCTGCAAAGCAAAGTGCGGTACAAAGCACCTTTCTGGTTAAGTACATTGCTAGGGAAGCAAAAAAACATACAATGCAGCAGTATAGGTGAGCTAGGACAGCCTTGGTATTATTCAGTTTATAGCTGCCTTAAGTAATAATAGATGGCGAGTTATGGTTTAAGAGAACTATTTGCTGGAAATTTCCTGGCAGCAATAAAACTGGGGTTTTTGAGGTTGGTTTAAAAGAGTTAGTTGCTGTCTAAAGACTGAGAAAAAAAATAGGGTTTAAGCATTGCAGAGGTTGTCAGAGGAGGAATATGGAAGTTGAAAAGGAAGCAAACAGAGAAGAAACTGGGGGCTGTTCTAAGCTGCGTGAGCAGTAATGTAAAGAGTATAGCGGGCTGATTATGGGTTCAAAAGAATGATGAAGGTGCCAGAAAACAACGAGAAAAGTAGACAAAGAAACAAGAAAGATAAAGAGCACTCATACTCGTGCTTTAAAGCTGTAAACATCTAATCAATAAGCACCAAAACTCCATCATGGAAAGTTCCACGTTTTTCTAGTAAGAAAACCCTAATGCAAATCCTAACCCTAAGACCAAATAATTCTAGACCATGCATATAAAACCTAAATATAATAATAAAACAAAAGCAATAAAAAATAAGGCTCAAACAACTATTATGGACATTTAACCCTCGACTAAAAAGAGTGTTTGATTGGCACAGGGCTCTTATTGGCGTAAGGCCCAAAGCCTTGGGCTTCCAAACAGCATGGTTCTTTTTTACTCTAGAGCTGCTGCATCAATGAAGATATAAATTCCAGAAGATATATGCACCAAAAGGAAGAAGAGTGTATGCCAGATAGAAGAAAACAGAGGGTGGTGACTATTAACTTACAGTACAAGGCAGACAATCCAAATATTTTGCTGTTAGGTCATAATCATCAGCATATACAGCAGAATCACTCTTTGTCAAGCCTTCAAACAACAGCATAAATGATGAAATTTCTCCTTGCATGCAGTCCAGCTCTTGCTGGAGCTTGTCCACTTTTCTGTTGGATGTCATTGCTTCCCACTGTATCTTTTCAAGCGTAGCTTGCTTGTCTGCAAGCTTAATCTGTGGAAAAGAAGAGCTGTTAGTAACAAATGAGACGATTTCATCGAAAAAAAAAAAAAAGAAGTTAAACAAGAAAAAGAAATAGAGATATATTCAATCTTATATTCTTTTCCTACATGGAGCATGCAGCCAGGTTTCAACTTGATTCATTAGATACTAAACCATGTTTGCTAAAGGAAAATATATATATATATATACATATTTCTTTTAAGATTCATAACATAGAACAAAAACATGTAGTCTGATTTCAATGCATTTTGAAATTAAAAAAATCAAAATTTCAATTCATACCAAACATAACCCATAAAATAAAAAATCAGTAAAAAAATGAACGTCAAAATTTTTAAATTGACAGTGACAATATCTTGTAAAATTATGTCCTATTGGACCAAGACCAAATTAATGTCAAAAGTAATATTATAACCTTGATTAACAACCTAAAAGTGTTGCATCCATATCCACCTTAGCTGACTCTGTCATATTTCCTAAGACCCATATCAACAACTTCATTTAGGTATTGGAGTAAAATGACAACATTTGAGAAATCTGTATTTTATCTCATCTATCACTAAAATAATAAACCAGAAGTTGGTGCTCACAACCCCGAACACTTGACAAATTCATTATGCTAGTAAAATAACATAAGCAATAGATTGGTACCTTTGCATCAGAAAGTTGCAGCTGCGTAGACTTTATTAAAGAGTCTTTTTCTGAAGCTTGGTGTCTCAGTTCATCAAGTTTTGCTTGAACAGCATTCACCTGATTCTTTGAGATCTCTGCAGATTTCAAAAGTTCATCTTTCTCTGATAATTTTATTCGCAGATCCTCCAGTTGTTCCTTTAACATGACCAACTCTTCTCTGTCCTTTTCTGCTGCCAAAGCCCTTGATGAAACAACTGAATAGTTGTCAGCATCTGAGTTATTGCTAGTGTTCTTACCCTGGTCCTTGTCTCCAGGGTCTCTTCTCTTTTTAGTGGGAATCGATTGAGCTGCAGTCCGTCCTTTTGATTCAGTTACCTTCAAATAATGAAAAGAGCTATCAACACCCACTTGATGATCAATACACAGCAAATTTCTCCCTGGCACAAAGCCACAGTTCTGGGAAAAAAAAAAATCCTAAAACTACAAACGCATAATTAGACTGTCAAATATACAAAGAAAAGTTGCAACCAGAATTAAAATTGAGAAGAAACTTTCATAATACTAGCAATTACAATTATTATTGGTAATATGCAATAAGATACTCTAAACGTCACTATTAGAGTGTTTGATTAGGTAATACAAAGTAGAGAGATAAACAGTAACTACTTCAGTCCCAAGGAAAGATAAAGGTTACATTTTTGGCTTCCAACCTAACAAACAAATAGTTCCCAACCAAATTTGAAAAATTATTAGCTCAGACTTACTCGAATCCATGTCTCACTGGAATGAGGTGGGGAGGGGGGGGGGGAACTGCTCCTGGTCCATACCAAAACATTCATAGATAAGTCTAGATAGTCCAACAGCTAAAATTTTCCAACTACTTTTCTAACAGTGTAATTCACTAGGAAAACATAGCCACAAGTGCGATAGCTTTTGTACAAGTAGACTCCACTTTCAAATAAACGTTACATCTCAAATAGCAACTTTCAGTATTCATTATACACATTATACAACCATATATAAACAAAAAGAAAGACTTGGCTCAGACTTATTTGAGACATCATGATCTGTGTTATGAGGAAAAAAAGGAAAAAGAAACCGTGCTATTTCATGCAGAATTTATTTTATTTATGTTTCTCCTTCACTTTATTTGATTTCTTATCATACCCTATATGCCTATATTAACTTCTAAATTTCAAAGTCTTCTATATTTTTCTCTTTGTAATATGTAATTCTTCATGGTTCCTACCCATAATCACAAAAGATGACAATACATCTTAAGCATAGAACAATAAAACATAGATCAATTCTTCTGCATTTATGTTAGGGTAAATCCATTTTTACTACCTACTGTTTGCAGTTTTGTCAAAAGCTACCTAGGTTTTCTAAAATGGCAATTTAACTACATGAGTTTTACACGTTTACCAAATTATTACTTCTGTCAATTTTCCATCCAAAAAATAATGATCAATGTGTCACGTGGGCAAATAACCACGTATCTCCTTACAAGATTGTGTCATGTGTACATCACACCATCCCATACTTGACACGTCAGCATCACTTGCCACATCAGTATTTAACATATTCATTAAATTATAATTATATCTTTCTGTTAAAAAAGTTCTAAAGAAAAAAACTGGCCAGCCCAACACCAATAATCAGCATGTAGATCCACCCTTGACGGGTGGAGGTTGCGTTGCCTCAGCAACCTCCACAAGGTGTGGGTCGTGGAGCCTCCACGAACATTCACAGAGGCATGACCTCCACGAGGGATCACAGAAGCTCCACAACCCACTCCTCACAGGTGGAGCTCTGCACGGGGGGTCGTAGGGCCTCCGTGACCCACCCCTCATGAAGGTCGTGAAGCCCTCCGCGAGTGGGTCGTGGAGGTCTTCAGCATCATTTTTTCTTCTTCTTTTTTTAGAAATTTTTTAACGTAAGGATATAATTTTAATTTATTATGCTTAATTAATATGTTAAATACTGATTTGACAAGTGATGCTGAGGGCTCAAGTATGAGATGGTATTGATGTACACATGGAACAATCTCATAGAAGATGATGTGGCTATTTGCCTATATGGCAACATGATTGTTATTTTTTGGATGGAAAATTGACAGAAGAAGTAATCTGATAAGCGAGCAAAAACCTAGGTAGTAGAGGCGTCATTTTTTGAAAATCTTGGTAGCTTTTTGACAAAACTGCAAACCAGTGCTAGTAAAGTTGCATTTAACCCTTTATGTTATTAACTTTAGAATTCAAGTAATACGACAAAAATACACCAATAATCGTATTTATGTGACCTATACACAGGTTGGCCGTGGCGTACCAAGGGTGGCCAAATGTGCATTTCCAAGACACTTCGACTACAGTAAACTTACAGCATTAGGGAAAGTGAAGTATGAATTACTTTCACCTCTAATGGCTTAAGATTCAATTAGAACATAATTAAGATCTCTACATTTATTTCCACTTGATTGCTCCGCAATAACCCAAAGAAAAGAAAAAAGAAAAAAGAAAAAAAAAGATAAGAAGAAGAAGAAGAAGAAGAAGAAAGATTTACCAATCCTTAGGATTGAGTATCGGTTAAATTGATGACGGTAGGAATATTTTCGGCCACTGAACTGTCACAGTCGGTTAATTAACCGACTACATACTGACGGTAACAATTTCCGACTATTTCAGTTAAGTCGGTTACATGTCGATTTGTTAATCAGTTAACCGTGACCTTTTTATATTGAGCTAAGACTTTTTTTATGGGCCAAAATAGGTTTTTTGCCTAAATGGTTTTTTGGGCTAAACAAGTACTCTAAGACTCAACACAACCTTGTTTCATTTCAAATGAAATGACATCGTTTTGATTTGATAAAAAAAAAAAAATGTGGTTCGGTTAACTACCTAAAAAAATCTCTACCGCCTATCGAACCAAACCGAAAGAGTAGTTTTATTCAACCTACCGGCTGCTGGAAGTCAGTTGCCGGTCGGTGACGGTTCGGCAGCAGTCGGGCATTCTCCCCACTCCTACCATCCCTTACTTGTAACACAGACATCAAACAAACCACTCTGGGAACGCCACCTTCCTATTAAATCTAACGAATAATCACCACGCATTTATGTGAAATTCAACATGAATGACCCAAATTTCTTCCAAACCAAGTAAAAAGCAAGCAAAGTAAATAAATGACAAATAACATAGTACAGATAAAAAAACCTGACTGTAAGACTTTACTTTTTTCGATAACGAATCTCTTGAAGGCGTCTTCGTGTAGATCACCGAACCCCGCCGCGTAAACGAACTGCTCGGTTTCCGATCCTAACCAAATTCATTTCAAAAAGTTCAATTACAGAAAGGGACCAAAAAAGAAGCAACGGAAATGCTCCATTTTAATTTTCGCTACGAAACTCTGAGAAAAGACAGAAAATTACATTCTCAGTCCTTTGAATTTTCCATCATTCAAAACCCAGGAAACTAAAAGCCAACAAAAAAAAAAAAACACGGTTAAACAAATAATCGACGCCTTCATCTCAATACCACAACTAACATTTACTTCAAAATCAGCGTCTTTAGATCTTAAAGAAAGTTTTTTTTTTTTTTTTCATAGCAGCTTCCCCTGAAATCAAATGCTCTAGTCAATTACTGGGAAAATCTTGGAAATTTTCCCTCATTTAAAATCCAACTAAGCAAAACCCCTACTTTCGATAAACTCAAAAGAACCAAAAACAAATACCATGAAAGAAAATCCGAGAGAGAGAGAGAGAGAGAGAGAGAGAGTTTACGATGAGAGACTGAACGAGAGGGACTATCTCGACAAGGTCTTGGTAGAGGACCCGAACCAAGCTGCCACTTTGACCAGCTGGGGCTGTAGTGGTTGAGTTGGCGAGTGAGGACTGAGTTAGCCGGTGAGTCGGAGACGAGTTGTGATCCTCCCCCGAAAGCCACGATTTTGGGTCCCCAAAATTCGCATTCTCTTGAGAATCCACGAAACGCTGCGCCTCATACATTTTCTCGCTTTTGCCGATCAACAAATATTATCGATTAAGAAAAAGAATTTTAACTGGAGAAGTCTGAGAAGAGGTGTGAGTGAGAGCGAGTTGGAGAGAGATAGACTTTTTGTTTTCAAAATCGGTGCTCTTTCGGACATGGATCAACGGAAATTAGACGAAATAGCACCCTTACCCAAATGCCCCCCGATTTTCTACTAACCACTACAAGATGCCACTCCTCTGTGACTAACGAGTAACGACTAGCGCCTAGCGGGGCTTCTTTTTTGAATTCTATTAGCAAGAGTAAAGTACCAATAACTGTCATATATTTTTCTTTTTTCTTTTTTTCCTAGCAACTGTTTTCGGAATTTGAAAATCGAAATGCATTTTTCTTTACCACCGTAAATATATTTTAGCTCATGAACTATCATTCACGGTGGGCAATTCGGGTTCACGGGTCAGGTTCACGTCAACCTAACTGAACCCGACCCGAACTCGACTCGATTAATAATCAGATAACCCGAACACGACCCGATAAATTTCGTAGTATGGTTGCTGTTTTTGACCTTTTTACTTTTCAGTTTTGCTTTTTTACCTTCAAGAATCGAACCGAAACAGAGGATCTTAAACGCAATGAAGAAAGAAAGCTTAGAGAGAAATAGAGACGTACTTGCAGGCTGCAGAAGTATTTTGATTTGTGATTATAGGCTTTGTACTTTGTAGCGATCGTAAGTTTTGCAACTCTCTCAGTCTCAAAAGCTTTTTCGATTTTTGCTTTTTGGTTCTGGCATTTCGTGTTCCGCCGTTCCGGTACTTTCTACTTTCTAGTTCTTTCTTCTTTCATTTTTTATTTTTTATTTTTTATTTTATATATATAACATAACCGGGTCAGAATCGTGTGACCCGATTATGACCCGAACCCGATTATACTAAACCTAAACCCTATTTTCCCGTGTCGTGTTCGTGTCGGGTTCGTGGGTCGTGTAAAAAATTGCCAACCCTAATCATCCCATTTCGATTTACTTTATAAACCGACAAACATAATATTACGATACACTAAATTATTATTCAGTGTCAAAAACGTCTCTACGTCAGTGTCGTTGGTTAGAATTGGAGGAAAAGTGGCAGTGAATCTTCTCATCTATCTTGCAGACTAGTTGCTTAGAAGATATCAATCTATGGATAACCAATTTCAGGCTTTTCAAAATCAAGTGACTGAAGGTTTTTTAGTCTCTGGTTCCTGGCTTCAAGAGCTAGATGAAGTAGTACAAATCAAACTTTATGTACGGATCTCTCTCCGTCACTTGCTTTTAGTAGATCAACAAGATTTGGTACTTGGAGGATTTTTGTTCCTCTCTCTATCAGTTGTTTTACATACTTCTGATCTTTTTTGGGCTACTTGCAGACACTTCTCTATTATCCTTATCATTTTTGGATTTTAGAACTTGTTTGTGGATTTTATATACTCTGTTTACTTTTGTCATTTTGAGACATCAATGGGGAGTATTTAATAGGTTTCTCTATACTCTGTTTACCCTTTACCCTTTTGAGACATCAAGGAGAAGTATTTTATATGTTTTTCTATACTCTGTTTACCCTTTGCCTTTTTTAGACAAAAATGGAAAGTATTTTTATTTGGACCGGGATTGTATTTTTAAATTGGTTAAGTGATTTTTGTCCCAGAATAGCCAAATGGAGAGTTTGTTAGTTTGTGTTGGCTGCATTCTGTTTGACAAAATCACTATCTTGTAAAGTTGGTGTTTTAATCAGGGATGTCGTATATTTCAGTCTTCATTTCAGAAAAGTTGTTCAAGATGTTCAAGGAAGATTCTGTGCAGATTCCAACTCAGAGAAGTCAGATCCCAAGTTTCCATCCGGACGGCCCAGTCATGCGTCCGGAAGTCCATTAGTGTCAAGAAGTCGAACAGGTCAAGGTTGCATCTGTCCGAACATCATAGCAACACTTCAGGGTTTGAGAAGAATTAGGTTTTCCTTCACAGACACATATATGGGAAGATAGCTGCATTCACGACAGGGCAACACTGTCGGGACGAAGTCTTTAATAAGGCAAGACTTGGAAAAGAATTGCAACCTTGCAAATGTCAAGGCAACACTGCGTGGACGTGGTCCTTATTATGAAAATTATGTGCAGCAGAGTTGCAACCGTCCAGAAGCTAGGGCAACACCGTCCGGAAGCGACTTTTGTATGGAAAGAGTGAAGCGCGATATCGAAAGGCAGTTGCAGTTCTCTTTCCAGCGGCCTCAGCTTGCGTTCGGATGCGGCCTAGAGAAATCCGATTTAGAGTCAATTTAGGTCTTCTTAAGCCTATAAATAGAGGCCTCTAGGCATGTAAAAATTATGAATTCAGTATTAAATTCTTCTGTACTTAGAGAGGGTGTTTAGGTAGAAATTGTGAAGATCTGTTAGCTCTCTAAGGGTTGCTAGTGTGCTGTTACTTTGCTCATGTTTGAAGTCTATCTTAGGGAGGAGACCTATGGTAAAGGAATCCATAGAAAACCCCTTCAAGTAGGTGACTTAGTTGGAAGGCGTTCACATTGGGTTACGTGTTAGAGTGCAAGATAAGATCGCTGCATCGGATATGTGAGTGTTACTATCTTTGTTCTAGCTTTGTCTTCTGAAAGTAGATTTCCTGAGTTTGGCTGCCCCGAAGTGGTTTTTCCTCTTATTTGAGTTTCCACTTCGTTAACAAAATATCTGTCTCTTTTAATTCCGCACTTTTGATATTTTGTTATGTTAGTTTGTGTTGGCTGCATTCTGTTTGACAAAATCGCTATCTTGTAATGTTGTTGTTTCATATTAGGGATGTTGTATATTTCAGAGTCTTCATTTTAGAAAAGTGCTTCAAGATGTTCAAAGATGATTTTGTGCAGATTCCAACTTAGAGAAGTTGGATCCCAAGTTTCCGTCCGGAAGACCAAGCCATGCGTCCAGATGCCCATTAGTGTCTAGAAGATTCTCAATGCTCCAACGTACATCCGTTTGGACGTCATGGCAACACGTCCAGACGCACATCAAAGTTCGAGAAGAATTAGGTTTTCCTTCACAGACACGTATATGGGAAGACAGCAACATCCGTCCAGATGACAGGGCAACACTGTCTGGATGCAATCCTTAATAAGGCAATACGTGGAGAAGAATTGCAACTGTCCGGACATCAGGGAAACACTGTCCGGACGTGGCCCTTATTATGAAAGTTACATGCACCAAAGTTTCAACCGTCCGGACGCTAGGGCAATACCGTTCAGACGCCGCCTAAATATGGAAACGCGTGGAGGGCGTTATGGGAAGCCGATTGCACAGAAGACCGTCCGGATGCTCTATGCTTCTGTTCGGACGCCGCTTAGAGAAATTAGAGACATACATGTTTTGGGTCTTCTTAGCCTATAAATAGAGGCCTCAAGGCATGTATTCTTTACATAATTCAGTATTGAATTATTTATAGCTTAGAGAGGGTGTTTAGGGATAAATTGTGAAGATATGCTAGCTCTCAAGCTTTTGCCGTTGTGCTGTTGTTGTGCTCGTGATTGAAGTCTATCTTAGGGAGAAGCCATAAGGTAAATGAATCTATAGAAGAAACCTTCAAGTAAGAGACTTGGTTGGGAGGTGTTCATGTTGGATTACGTGTTAGAGTGCAAGATACGATCGCTGCATCGGGTATGTGAGTGTTACTGTCTTTGTACTAGCTTTGTCTTCTGATAACGGATTTCCAGGATTTGGTTGTCCCAGAGTGGTTTTTCTCTTAATTGAATTTTCACTTTGTTAACAAAATATCTATCTCTTTTAATTCCGTGCTTTTGATATTTTGTTATACGTTGCACACGTACACAGTAAATTAGAAGTCAATTTAATTTTCAATTAGTATCAGAGCTTGTTACGCTCTGTTTAGATTTATTTCTAGAGTGTAACATGTCTAGACACTCTTCAGAATTCGACCAAAATTAGGTTTTCCTTTGCAGACACGTATATGGGAAGACAGCTGCATCTGTCCGGACTACAGTGTTACACCGTCCGGATGTGATCCTTAATAAGGCAAGACGTGAAGAAGAATTGAAACTGTCCGGAATCAGGGCAACACCGTTTGAACGCGGTCCTTATTATGGTAATTACGTGCAGCAGAAGTGCAACCATCCGGACTCTAGGGCAACACCGTTCGGACGCGGCCTTAATATGAAAACGAGAGGAGCGTGTTATAGAAAGCCGGTTGCACAAAAGACCTTTCGGACGCTCTCAGCTACCGTCCAGATGCTGCCTAGAGAAATCTGTTTCAGACTTGTTTTAGGTCTGCTAAGCCTATAAATAGAGGCCTCTAGGCATGTAATCTTTACAGAATTTAGTATTTAATTCTTTATAGCTTAGAGAGTATATTTTAGGAAGAAATTGTGAAGATCAGCTAGCTCTTAAGCTTTTGCCGATGTGCTGTTGTTGTGCTCGTAATTAAAGTCTATCTTAGGGAGGAGCCCTAAGGTAAATGAATCTATAGAAGACCCCTTCACATTGGGTTACTTGTTAGAGTGCAAGAGACGATCGCTGCATCGGGTATGTGAGTGTTACTGTTTTTGTACTAGCTTTGTCTTTTCATAGTTGATTTCCTAGGTTTGGCTGCCCCGGAGTTGTTATTGGAAAGCTCGTATTTGTGTTCTTTAAATTCCACATTTACAATATTTTGTTACACATTGTGCACACACACACGGTAAATTAGAAGTCATATTTATTTTTCATTTAGTATCAGAGCTTGGTATATTCTATTTAGATTAAATTCTTGAGTGTGATTTTTTGACTTCTATTTTTGTTACTATGTCTCAAAATCTTAATTATGTTCTTGCCTTTGATGGCCCAAATTGTGGCAATTGGAAAGCTTGCATGCGCTTCTTTTTAAAATCTATTGATGTTTGAAAGATTGTTAAATCTAGTTGGGTTAAACGAGAGGATACAGCTGACGAACTTACAATTGTTCAAACCAGTGCGAAACTTTCCAATGATAAAGCTCTCCGTGCTCTATGTGAAGCACTTTCATCGTTTGAATTCGCAAGAATTTCAAACTGTGAATCCGCTCAAGCAGCATGGAAAATCTTAGAAACAACATATGAGGGCACAAAACTTGTAAGATCAGCGACTTGAGAAACTCAATGGTGAGTCTCGAGAAGTCAGTCTCGGATGTAAAACTCATTCAAAAAATTCTAAGATCTTTGCCTGATTGTTTCAGAATTAAAATAACTACCATTGAAGAAAGCAAGGATCTAGATGAGGTGAAGATTGAAGAGTTGGTGGGATCTGTTCAAACTTATAAGTATTCCTTGCCTCCAATCAAGAAGGCAAAGACAATTTCCCTCAAGGCATCTAAAAAGAAGGCAAGAGTCTCATCTAAGGAGGACTCTGATAATGAAGATGATGCAGTGGCAATGTTGGCCAAGAACTTCGAGAGACTGATGAAGAATGACAAATTCAAGAAGAAGTTCACCGAAAGACTGAAGAAGGCCCCTAGAGAATCTGAGCCTAAAGAAGCTGAGAAGAAGGACACGAGAGGTCCCAGATGTTTTGAATGCTTAGGATCTAGGCATATTCGGGATGACTGTGGGGATCTCAAGCAGGGTAAAGGGAAGGCTTACCATACGACTCTCAGTGATGAGTTAGAAGAAGAAGAAGAAACTCCTGCTCAAGATTAGAAAATTCTAGCCTTTGTGGCTCCACATGAAGACCAGGAGGATTCACGCCAAAAATTGGTAATCAACTCGACTACGCGGATTTTACATTTATATATTGAACCACTCGCAATAGTAGGAATCAATTATACTATAGTAAGGGTTATCGAACCACAGAGATATATGGTTGTTTTGTGTAACGAGATACTTATAGAACGTATTTAACTTGACTTTGAAGAAAACAAAAGTAAAGGTTGTAGAATTGAAGCTACAACAAGTAAGGTGAAGAAATGAAAGCGGAAAATGAAAATAAACTTAAAGGAAACTTAGGGTATTGATCTCATCCAATCCTCAACCAATGAAATGCTTAATGTCTATATGGATCTTCCTAACATGCATGATAAGAGCGCGTAATGGGCGTCAACCATTACGACGACCTCGACATGAAATTACTTTAGTTGAGACGTAATGTAAAGCACCTAGTTTTACATTAAACAACTCCACGTAAAGATTTAAATTACAATTGAAAAACGTTTACACTACCAAATGTGTGAAGTGATTAATGCTCCCTAACTTACTACTCTATAAAACATCCTAATAAGCATACATAATACGTAAAAACCCTAATTAGGCCACAATGATAAAGTATCTAGTTTCACACCGATCTATTTCACGTAAAAGTTACACTATAATTGAAAAGTATTTTAGACTACCAAAGGTGTGAAATGACCGGAGTTCCCTAGCATACCTTATAAGGTGACTCTAATAGGTAAACACACATCATGTCAAATAGAACCATTGCAAAAGACATTGTTCTTGTTTCCAAGAACGTTGGTTTTACTCAAGAATCCAAGAAAATTTATAGACAAGCAAATCCCTTTTTCATGAATAATTAGATTGGAATATTGATACCAAAACCTTTTAGTATGGGTTTTGCAATCCTCTTGCCCTTCACAATCATCAAACATATCTAGAGAATCATAAGAACATCAAGAACACTTCATGGTTTTTGGAGAGGATTTTGATCAAACCCTAAGAACTAATTTAGCTACGCATAATTAAATCTAATCTAAGCATGAAATCTATGGAAAACATTAAAGAAACAACAAGAAATTGAATAAAAAACAACTATATTAAAATTATGAAATTCGGATTACAAAAAGAAAATAAACCTAAGCTAGAACATGAAGAACAAAGAGGAAAAAGAAAAAGAAGAAGAAGTTGCTCTCTGGATTTTGGCCCAGAGAACGTGCATCAAAGTAAATAAAAAAGCACTAAGATTAGCTAAGAAAATAAGTGATACACCTGATAAAATCCGAAAACCCCAAAAGATGCATAAACTAAACCTAAATCCGAATTCCATATATATAGGGAATTGGATTTACAAAAAGACTACAAGAGTTAATTCTAGCCAAGTATTCAGAGCTGGTCGTTGTCCATATTTGTCCATAGAACTTAACTTTTGATTTGGATCGTACAAAGATTTGGAAATATCTGGACCTTCTGGAAGATATGAAGTCGAATGATCAAATAAATGTTGATCGATCGAAAGTCGATCGATCGAAAATATATTGCTCTGAAAATCGATCGATCGCATCTGGATCGATCGAAGTTGAGTCGATTGAAATTTGATCGATCGAATTATTGGTTGTACAAATAATCGATCGATCGAAATGCCTTGGACGATTTGTCATCTTTTCAGGATCAGCCTCGAACTCTGGAAATGACCAAATTGCCCTTGATGTATTTTCAGGTCTAATTCAAGTGTTTTGAATTAGATTTCAAATAAAACCTGAAAATAAGACATAACACAAAACTACAACAAAACGTTATATATACAACACAAAATAGGTCTAACAAATGCAAATTAAATGGTCTTAAATTGAATAATTCAAGACTTATCACACCCCCAAGCTTACATAATGCTAGTCCCTAGCATTACAACTAGAAATTAAAATAAAAACAACTAATTTACATCATCTTTCGTGTGAAACGCGATTGCATTTAGCACATGCAATAAGCTTTTTAAACTCCTAGGCTACCCTAGTGGACGAGTGAAGTCTCGTGAAGGTTTAGCAGAAATGCTACCTACAAACATTATCTTTACAAAATATACATGTTACCTAATAGAAAGAAGTATCATCAAAACTATGGTTCATAATTCATGAACAACTTTAAAGTAATAAACTCCATCTTCTCACAATTTAAGAAAATCATAGTCTACTTATTCACAAATGGCTGGCTAAGATCTCACATGTTAAAAATGATGCAGTTTGATATTAACATACAATTATGAGGCTTTAAAAGAATATAACCTACATACATACTCCAATGTCTCAAAATTCTTTATATCTCTCGCTAGATGGAATAACTAAGGCATAGGCATACTTTAATATTATTTACATTATTTATTATGGTTGTGCAATGCTCAACTCCTTTAAGCTTCTAAATGACTTATGTACCAAGTGTTAGGCCAGTGACTCCCAAACCAGATGGCTTTAGGGCATTAGATGTAAAACATCCCAAATGGCTTAATAACTCAAGTCAAAAAGAACTACGAAGTCAAACTAACCATTTTTTTTTTAATTAACTTGCATCTTTTCACGCGAACACTCAATGCTTAATGAGGCAAGATGTCCGGTTACTCAATGAAGTTTTTTATTTATTTATGCCGACGTCATCCATCTAACAAGTAATCTTGGTTTTCCGAGACACTAAAAACAAACATGCAAGGTATTTAACTTAAGTACATACCCCACAAACAATATGCCATTGTATGTCATGATTTTCAAATTTATACATGTAAAATTCATAGCCAAAAGTAATTAAGCAGACTTAAAATCTCTAATTGTGTGATCATGTGTTCAAAATTTTAAAATTGTCAATGAAAAGCAAATCACAATTATAAATCAACTAATTTCTACAAAACAACATAGATATTCACAAAGAAATTTGAAATTTTTTGTACAAAATTCGGACTAAGTGTTCTTCTATACCCCCAAGCTGAAAATAACACATTGTCTCCAATGTGTAGAAAATGAAAGCATGGTTTAAGGATAAAGAAAACATGGATGGGGAGGTATGGCTCAAAGCATACCCCCAAACTTATAGGTAAGAACACTTAACCTGAAAAAGAAAACTAAAAACAAGAGTAATATACAAGATAATAATAATAATAAAAGAAATAATAAAATCAAATAAAATCAAATCTCATCAAATCTCACATTTCCAACGGCAGTATTCAATCAAAAGTCTTGTCCGTTATATCAAAATGGCATGTTCAAAAGTACAATGTGTAAAACAGAAAAATATCCAAAAGAAGACACAATGTCTATCAAAAATACATGCCCATAATCCAAATCAAAATAAATAAAGAAAGGTCCCTAACGGCACTCATGGCGCAGCATCAAGAGGTGGTGGAAGGCGTCCAAGAATCTGACGTAACATGTCCTCCATAGCACTCTGCCGAGCCAGGATCTCTGCCCGAGTGTCTCGCATCTCACTAGCTAAAGTGTCCAATTGTCCCTGAAGTAATGAGAAATATGTGGGAGTGGATTGAACGGATGCCTGCCTAGGAGCTGACTGCTCATCCTTGTGCTGCTCAGCTGCGGGAGCACCATCATCTACCTCCATAGCCACCTGCGGCTCACCCAACTGTGGCATGTTGGAAATACTCTGCATCCACTGAGCGAGTCCGAACACTGGGATATTCCTATCTAAGAGGGCCCTCTCAGGAATAGGAATTCCATTAGAAACGACAAGCTTGGTAATAAGGCATGGAAAGGGAAGTGGTCTCTGTGTAGCACTCGCCAGCCTCTTCTCTATCATATCTTCCCAGCAATTGTGCAATTGCCTCCATATCAGTTCTGGGATGCTCACCCAATATTTCCTCTCAAGAGCATAAAGGGCAGCTAAAACATCACCGATCCTCTGTGTCTTGTGCCCCAATGGACACACATTCTTCTTTAAAACCAAATCAACTAGTAAGAGGTGATGTGGCAGTTGTGCCCTCTTCGTACAAGTGCGTCTATCGTCACAGTAAACACCCTCAAACATATCACGTATAATGAAATGTAAATCACAATGCTGAGGGTACACACCAAATTGACCTCTTGGGTCATCAGTAGGGCAGCCAAGCGCTCTAGCAATATCATCAACGCTCACATACACTTGTTGGCCTAAGATGATGGAAGATAAGTAGGCCGGATTGTTCGTGTCATAAGTAAGATTCTGATAGAATACACGGACAAATGGCGGGTAAAAGAAATCACCGGAAGGCTTCAAAAGTGACACAAGGTTTCGCTTCTTGAATTGCCTATAAGCCCACTTCACCGATTCTTTCTCTCGGAATGCATCGACAATGTTGAAACAAGTTTCGACATTGAACGTTCTTCGCTGCCATTCTCTTCGTATATACTCACCAGGGTGTTCGGGACTGTCGGAGGAGGGAGGAGAAGCAGGTTCCATGAAAAATGCTTTTTCGAGACTTTTGCTGAATACTTGGTGTGCCAAAATAAATTTACCAAGGAAGGCAAATTTTTGAACTTCCAATCGATTGGAAATGTAAAGATAAGAGAGAAGAAGATAATTAATGAAAAAAAAAGGGAGGAAAAAGAGCAAAAATTGAGAAAATGAGTGAATTGGGAAGAGGGGTTCGAGAGGTTTGAGAAGAATGCTCTCGGGTGCTGGGGGGAAATGGGGAAAATGAGGCACATGGGTGTTTAAAAACTGATCACGTGGCCTACTGGGCGATGTCGATCGATCGATCGCATCTCGATCGATCGAAACAAAAATAGATTGATCGATTTACCTTTGAATATTTAAAATAAAACAGATCAACGAAAAGCATAAAAATAACAAGCATGAAGTATACACAATCAAACAAAATGAATGGGGTGCCTCCCAGGAGCGCTAAGTTTAACATCTTCAGCCAGACCCATCAAAACTCACTGCTAATAAATGGATTGGTGTCTGGCAGTGGTTGGACAAAATTTATCGTTTCGTGCCCATTCCAATTAGGATCCTTGAGACTTAGGGGATATGGCACTTCAGGTTTAAAATGTGCCTCAAGAAATTTTGTTGTGGAGTGTGGTGCTTCGGTAAACACTCCCTTACCCTTGGCAAGTTTTTTCTTTTCTAGTTGCCCTATTGGTTCAGTCTTTGTCTCTCCTACCTGTGGTTTAATGACTACCCCTCCACTCCTAGGATTTGTAACAGGCTGACTAGAACACTTCCGTATCTCTTTTATTAAGGGACTTAGCTAGTTGTCCAAGTTGGACTTCTAACTTTGCTATAGACTGAGAATGAGAATTCAGAATCTGAGTCTGTGACTCAAATTTACTGAGACTGGTCAACACCTTTTCCTCAAATGTAGAATTTCTAGGAGGTGGAAGGGCTAATTGCTATTGTGGGTTGGGAGGACGACTATTAGGTGGCGGGTGATAAAATTGTTGGACTGTTGATAAGCTTGGTTTTGCAGTCCATTGTATTGTGGAATGTTAGGCCGCCACACATTACTATTGTTTCTTAAACCTGGGTTCTAAGAATTATTAAAATGATCACCACCCAGTTTAGAGAAAGTTGCATTCATCTGCTCAATAGGGGGCTCAGAAAACTGTCCAACAATAGGACAATTTCCGGCCTGATGTGATGGGTCGGAGCAAAATGAACATGCATCATGTGGTGTGTGTATATGAGATGCGGTCGCAGGAACAAAACCAGATGCAAGTAATTGATCTAACTTTCTCGATAAAGCATCCATTTTGGCATTCAAGTCCAAAGGTTGGGATACTTCATAGAGAGTTTGGCTCTTAGTGTTTGTCCTACGACCGGATGATGAATGGTGTAAAGAGTTTTCCGATAAATTTTTAAAAAGTATCAATGCATCATCCTCACTTTTTAACATAAACGTACCCCCACATGAGACATCTACCATCTGTCTATGAGGCTCAGTTAAGCCATCATAGAAGCACTGTACTAATTGCCACTTGGGAACAGCATGATGTGAACACTTTTGTAAAAGGTCGTTCATCCTCTCCCAAGTCTCATGAAATAGTTCTCCCTCTATTTGCGAAATACCAGTTATGGCTTTTCGTATTTGATTTGTTTTCCCTATGATAAAATACTTCTTAAGGAACTCGTGCAGCATCTGAGCCCAAGAAGTAATGGAGTTCGTCTCTAGGGAATTCAACCAATACTTAGCTTTATCTTTCAGAGAGAACGGAAATAGGCACATCCTTAAAGCATCCTCTGAAAAATTCTACAACCTTATGGTGGAGCAGATTTCAATGAATTCATATAAATGCTTATAAGGGTCCTCGGTACTAAGTCCGTAAAATAATGGAAGCATTTGAATGAATCTGGACTTAATTTCAAAATGAGCTGCCGTAATGTCCGGCAATTGAAGCCTTGAAGTAGGTGTGTATGTCGAGGGAACATAGTGATCCATCAACAGCACAGGCTTTGGTTCTTCAGCCATTGGTGATTTAGAATGGGCTCTTAGACGTGAGTTCCGTTTGGATCTACTTCGTCTAGAAATCCGCTCTAAGTTTAGGTCGTATGGAAAAGTAGGCAATGATAATGAACAACGACCAAACATGCACCAACAAAAATTAATCTATATATACAAGGAACAGAAAAGAAATAAAATGAAAAAGGAGAAAAAAACTAACCAGTTCTGCAGTGAGACAGTGCAGCAACAGCTGGAGTGCTACTGCAGGAAAAGTCGCTCGATCGATCGAAACTTCGATCGATCACTTTTAGAGTAGATCGATCGATTCTCTGCAGAAAAGAAAAATGCAACAAAAATGCAGAAAAATAAATCTAAAACAAAATTAAATGTTAAATCTACAAAGGAAAGTAATAAATTAAATGTAGATTCGGTCTGGAGTCAGTAGAAAAGCAGTGCTGCACAGAACAGAAGTCGATTGATCGGATTTTATGTCGATCGATCGAAAATTTTAGCTCACTGAATTCGATCGATCGAATTTTCTGCAGAAACAGAATTCTGCAGAAAATAGACAGAACTGAATTGAAACACTAAAAACAGTTTTTATATAGAACCAAAAACAGCTTATGGACAAAATTTACAATATGTACTAAATCAAACTAAATACAATCCTAAATATCCCATAAACAACCGTTAGATCCTCGGCAACGGCGCCAAAAATTGGTAGTCAATTCGACTACGTGGATTTTACATTTATATATTGAACCACTCGCAATAGTAAGAATCAATTGTACTATAATAAGGGTTATCGAACCACAGAGATATAAGGTTGTTTTGTGTAACAAGATACTTATAGAGCGTATTTAACTTGACTTTGAAAAAGAAAACAAAAGTAAATGTTGTAGAATTGAAGCTACAACAAGTAAGGTGAAGAAATGAGAGCGGAAAATGAAAATAAACTTAAAGGAAACTTAGGGTATTGATCTAATCCAATCCTCAACCAATGAAATGCTTAATGTCTATATGGATCTTCCTAATATGCATGATAAGAGCGCGTAATGGGCGTCAACCATTACGACGACCTCGACATGAAATTACTTTAGTTAAGACGTAATGTAAAGCACCTAGTTTTACATTAAACAACTCCACATAAAGATTTAAACTACAATTGAAAAACATTTACACTATTAAAGGTGTGAAGTGATTAATGCTCCCTAGCTTACTACTCTATAAAACATCATAATAAGCATACATAATACGTGAAAACCCTAATTAGGCCACAATGATAAAGTATCTAGTTTCACACCGATCTATTTCACGTAAAAGTTACACTATAATTGAAAAGCATTTTAGATTACCAAAGGTGTGGAACGACCGGAGTTCCCTAGCATACCTTATAAGGTGACTTTAATAGGTAAACACACATCATGTCAAATAGAACCATTGCAAAAGACATCGTTCTTGTTTCCAAGAATGTTGGTTTTAATCAAGAATCCAAGAAAACTTATAGACAAGTAAATCCATTTTTCATGAATAATTAGATTGGAATATTGATAACAAAACCTTTTAGCATGGGTTTTGCAATCCTTTAGCCTTTCACAATCATCAAACACATCTAGAAAATCCTAAGAACATCAAGAATACTTCATGGTTTTTGGAGAGGATTTTGATCAAACCCTAAGAACTAACTTAGCTACGCATAATTGAATCTAATCTAAGCATGAAATCTATGGAAAACATTAAAGAAACAACAAGAAATTGAATAAAAAACAACTATATTAAAATTATGAAATTTGGATTACAAAAAGAAAATAAACTTAAGCTAGAACATGAAGAACAAAGAGGAAAAAGAAGAAGAAGTTGCTCTCTGGATTTTGGCCCAGAGAACGTGCATCGAAGTAAATAAAAAAGCACTAAGATTAGCTAAGAAATTAAGTGATACACCTGAGAAAATCCGAAAACCCCAAAAGATGCATAAACTAAACCTAAATCTGAATTCCATATATATAGGAAATTGGATTTACAAAAAGACTACAAGAGTTAATTCTAGCCAAGTATTCAGAGCTAGTCGCCGTCCATTTCTGTCCATAGAACTCAACTTTTGATTTGGATCGCACAAAGATTTGGAAATATCTGGACCTTTAGAAGATGCGAAGTCGATCGATCGAATAAATGTCGATCTGAAAATTGATCGATCGCATCTGGATCGATAGAAGTTGAGTCGACTGAAATTCGATCGATTGAATTATTGGCTGTACAAATAATCGATCGATCGAAATGCCTTGGACGATTTGTCATCTTTTCAGGATCAGCCTCGAACTCTGGAAATGACCAAATTTCCCTTGATGTATTTTCAGGTCTAATTCAAGTGTTTTGAATTAGATTTCAAATAAGACATAACACAAAACTACAACAAAACGTTATATATACAACACAAACTAGTTCTAACAAATGCAAATTAAGGGGTCTTGAATTGAATAATTCAAGACTTATCACTACTACTTTGAGTACAGTGATGAAGACGGGGAAGAACTCAAAGAGCCCAACAAAGTCCACTATGTAGAGTTCTTGAAGTCGAGAGAGACAAGTCAACAACACGTACAGGAGCTTAACAACTTGAAGACTGAGAAGAGTTCCTTACTGCTCAAGATTCAGGATCTAGAGGAGAGGTTGTTGGAGACACAGCTACAGTTGGAGAGGGTCACTGATGAGAAGCTTAGCTATATGCTGTCAATCCAGAAGAGCCCAACAGACGAGATCGGACTCGGGAATGTAGCTTCTGCCATTGAAATCCCCTCTACTTCAAAAACTATCTTCGTCAAGCCCACAGTTCCCGAGCCTCCACCGACCTACATGGATAAAGGAAAGGAAGCCATTGGTGGAGATGTTACGACTGCTGGAAAGGTCACCCAAAAGTCTCCTACCATTAGAAGGCCTCCTATATGCCACCACTGTGGTTTAAGTGGGCACATCCGACCTCTGTGTTCACTTCTCAAGGCTTAGAGATCAAAGGTCAAGAAGGAGTTGCCAAGACATGCTACATCCGGCACTAGACCTTTGGCCTAACATCAGGCTCCATGGCATCAGGCCCCACATCATTAGGCTCCATGACATCAAGCTCCTCAGCATAAGTGGCAACAACAACAATTTGTTCCTGCCAATCATAATGGCAAACCCAAGACAAACAAATCAAGGCACTACATGAAGAAGCCACAGAAGCATGGTAGTGACCATTTCTATAAGGAGCTGCCTAAGTTGATGCAGAGCATGATCAAGTGGATGGACCACCAGATGAAGGCCTGTCAACAACTACCACCGGGAAGGCAGGTATGGGTCAGAAAGGATGAAAACATTCACCCCTTGAGGGAGAATGAACTTACCTAGATGGTGAGGGTACACATGCCTAGGATTTGGTTCCTAATCCAAGAGCATCAGGTTTGATTGCATTGCTTTGTTTTCCTAATGACATATTTTGTTTGCCTTGCAATCAAGGAACCATTATTGTTTTATCCCTATTGTTTTCTCATGTTGTTTTGAGAAACTTCTGCAGGTTCTATTTAGGGATAACAGAAAGAGCATGTCGGGCGGCTGCTTTTTTGTCTTGGTAATTCTGAACCTTTCTCCTTGAGGACAAGTTTGATCTTGCCACACATGCTAGGTTTAGTTTTGTTTCTTTACTGTTGAAGCATATTTTTATTGTTTTTCATAAAAAAAAAAAAAAAATTAATCGGGGGAGAAGTGCAGATTTTTTTTTTCTTCTTTTGATAACTTTTCAGATATTGCACGTGTTTTTTCCTGATATCTCAATTCATTGTACATTGATTGACTATACTGATATATGATAGAGAGTTTATGCCTGATATTTGGTAAGTCTTCCTGTGCATCTTAATGCTAGATAGTTATTCTTCTCATACGATGAAAAATTGTGCACTATCCAATGCTCCCCTAAGGTACATTTTTTTTTCTCTCTGATTTTTTAGCTTTTAGAAATTCTTATGAGAGATTATTTTGCTAAGAAGGTCAAATTGACCAACTCGCTAGTTGAACCTATAAATTCTGGCATTCTTTCTAGGTTGTAGCACGAAGTGATAAAAAGCATTTAAATTTCAGTTATTTGGATAATAAAAAGATCCACTGCTTATTGTTCTATAAATCTGTTCTTGAACTTGTCCCTAAAGAAACAGTCAGTGACCAAATCATTGCAAAAATAGATGGTGACTAAAGGACTAAGTAAAAGAAAAGAGCTGCAGCTTAAGGGGGGTGTATCAGATGAGGATAGCTAGGTCCTAGTAAAATAAGGTTTGACTTTTGACTGATCTATCATTGATTTTCTCTCTTGTTTAGAAAATCTAGTTGCTTTAAATCATATCAGTGAACTTCATACCTTATTGAGAAAGCTTTCACACACACATGCATTGCTAGGTTGAGTAATCTATTTAAAATTTATATCTGCAGGGAAATTTGTGCAGATTGAATTCTTAACTCTTAATTATATCTGTGCATTTTTTTGACATGCTATTTGACTGCTTTATTAGTTGATTATACATGCGTGTTCTACAGCTAACTTTAGGGAACAATATTTTTCTGCAAATTTTCCTTCAGTTTTAGATTTTCAGTGTGAAGCGTCCAGATGGACCTACTCTTGGGTCCGTACGCGTGAGGCTCATTCCTCCGGATGGTTAAGTGACACATCTAGACGCGCGCGATTCTGCCGAGTGCTGATATGGCAATGGCCGTTTGGACCGGTAAGTTGCGCGTCTAGACGGGTACCCTATAGGTTTTAAAACCGCATATCTTCCCCCCTACACTGCACAACTCTCTTTTCTCTTGCGATTTTTTGCCCCTTCTCGTGTTTTCTCACGAGTTCTCATCATATTTTGTCTTTTTTCAGCATTTTATCGCCATTCCAGGCATTATGCTTTATCTTTTATATTCTTTTTGGTTTATTTTAACTGTTAGAATATTAGGATTATCTTTGGAATATTTTTTTTTTCAGATAAAATATTGTTTGAGGATTGTCTGTTGTTGAGATTGGGTTTATTGATCTGTTTAAACTATGTTTGGGATAATTATTGCATTGTGTGTATTTTTGGTAATTCCAGTTTACTGCCATTATAATGCCGAAATTCTTTTTTTGGGACTAATAAAATTTCATTGGTATTATTTTTGGCAACTATTTGGATATTTTTTTTTGTAGAACTATGTTTGCTAGTAGTTCTCAACCTAGAGCCCGTCAAACAGAAGAAGGCATAGCTGCTACCAGGGATAGAATAGAGAATAGACAAGCTATCCCTGAAAGGAATGTAGTCTGAGCGGATGTAATGGTGGCTCCTCTGGACATTATTGATGATATTATCCAAACATATCACTGGGGATATCTCTACAACTGTGCATGCATAGTGCTTCCAGGCTGGGGAGAGAATTTTATGGGAACCTGGAGGTGGTACAGGATGATGACAGTGGCATTATTCTTTAGTCTACTATTCAGGGGCATATTTTTCAAGTTGATCCACACGTTATCAGCAGGATTATTGGTGTACCTGTGCTTCCCATATCAGCAAATCCCTTCATCGAGGTTTTTGGAGCCTCCAACCTTGGAGTAGCTTAGGGATTTCTTTCATGCTCATCCACAGGGCGAGGAGCGAGCACATGCTCACATCAAAATCGGTACCTTTTCTCCCCCGCACCGCTTGCTTGTGAAGATTGTTCAGCACAATTTCTGGCCCATTGTTCATAGAAGTGAGCTTATATTGAAAAGGGCTCAGTTTTTATATGCCATAGTTTTGCGGATGCCTTTTTGCTTATGCAAGCACATCCTCAACAGTATGCTGGAGATGAGAGATGATCACTCTATAGGGCATCCTTTTGCGTGCTTGGTCACGAAGATAATTCTTCAGTCGGAGATAGACGTCTCTGCAGAGCCCAAGATGACAGTACAAGACCCCCTTGGCAATCAAAGTCTCATGAAGTCAAATGCCCAAGTGAGGCATGAGGGTAAAGATGAAGCTCCTCAGCCTCCTCTTATTCAGTTGGAGCTGCCAATCAGAGCTTTTTTTTCTCAAACTTCTCCTCCGCCTCCATAGTATGATGCAAGATATGCTCAAATTCTAGTTGCATTGGATTCTATTCAGGGGGGTGTCAGTTCTATTTAGCGGGAGGTCAGCTTTATCAATCTCAGAGTAGAGCAGTGCCAGCTTAACATCCAGGAGTATCTCAAGCACCATCATCTGTCCCATGATGACGAGGATTGATTGTTATTCTTTTTGGTGTTTTGTTGATTTATTTTGAGACAATTTTTACTGTTATTCTTGTTTTGGATATTTGTAAACTTTTATAACTCTGAATTTTATTTACTCTATTTACCCTTTGTCCTTTTGAGACAAAAATGGGGAGTATTTTTATTTTTGGACTGAGAATGTATTTTTAAACTGGTCAAGTGATTTTTGTCCCAGAATGGCCAAAGGGGGAGTTTGTTAGTTTGTGTTGGCAGCATTCTGTTTGACAAAATCGCTATTATGTAATGTTGCTGCATAATCAGGGATGTCATATTTTCTAGAGTCTTCATTTCAGAAAAATGTTTTAAGATGTTCAAAGAAGATTCTATGCAAATTCCAACTCAGAGATGTCGGATCCCAAGTTTTCGTCCGGACAACCCAGTCATGCGTCCGGACGCCCATCAGTGTAAAGAAGCATCGAACAGTTCAAGGTTGCATACGTCTGGACATCATGGCAACCCGTTCGGACACTCTTCAAAGTTCGACAAAAATTAGGTTTTCCTTTGCAGACACATATATGGGAAGACAGTTGCATCCGTCTGGATGACAGGGCTACACCGTTTGAATGTGATCCTTGATAAGGTAAGATGTGGAGAAGAATTGCAACGGTCCGGACATCAGGTCAACACTGTCCAGGCGTGGTCCTTATTATGGAAGTTACATGCAGCAGAGTTGCAACCGTCTGGACGCTAGGGCAACACAGTCCTGACGCAACCCTATTATGGTAATTACGTGTAGCAGAAGTGCAACCGTCTAGACTCTAAAGCAACACCATCTGGACGAGGCCTTAATATGGAAATGCGTGGAGCTCGTTACGGAAAGCCGATTGAATAGAAGACAGTTCGAACGCTCTTAGCTACCGTCCGGATGCTGCCTAGAGAAATCCTTTTCAAATTGTTTTACATCTACTAAGCCTATAAATAGAGGCCTCTAGGCATGTATTCATTACAAAATTTGGTATTGAATTCTTTATAGCTTAGAGAGTATATTTTAGGGAGAAATTGTGAAGATCCGCTAGCTCTCAAGCCATTGCCGTTGTGCTATTGCTATGCTCATAATTCAAGTTTATCTTAGGGAGGAGCCCTAAGGTAAAAGAATCCATAGAAGACCCCTTCAAGTAGGAGACTTGGTTGTGGAAGCATTCACGTTGGGTTACGTGTCAGAGTGCAAGATACGATCGCTGCATCTGGTATGTAAGTGTTAGTATCATTGTACTAGCTTTGTCTTCTGATAGTAGATTTCCTGGGTTTGGCTGCCTTGGAGTAGTTTTTTTTCTTAATTGAGTTTTCACTTCATTAACAAAATATTTGTGTTCTTTAAATTTCGCATTTACAATATTTTGTTACACATTGTGCACACACACAGAGTAAATTAGAAGTCATTTATTTTTCAAAGATTTAGTGGGATCTCTTCAAACCTATTAGTATTCCCTACCTCCAGTCTAGAAAGCAAAGACTATTGTCCTTAAGGCATCTAAGAAGAAGGCCAGAGTCTCATATGAGGAAGACTCTAATAATGAAGAAGATGCAATGGCAATGCTGGCCAAGAACTTCGGGAGACTAATGAAGAATGACAAATTCAAGAAGAAGTTCACCGAAAGATTGAAGAAGGCCCCTAGAGAATCTAAGCCTGAAGAAGCTGAGAAGAAGGGCCCGAGAGGTCCCAGATGTTTTGAATGCTCAGGCTTTGGGCATATTCGGGTTGACTGTGGGAATCCCAAACAGGGTAAAGAGAAGGCCTACAATGCGACTCTTAGTGATGAGTTAGAAGAAGAAGAAACTCCTGCTCAAGATCAGAAATTTCTAGCCTTAAGGGGTCCATATGAAGATTAGGAGGATTCCTACTACTCTGAGCACAGTGATGAAGATAGGGAAGAACTCAAAGAGGCCTATAAAGTCCTCCATGTAGAGTTCTTAAAGTTGAGGGAGACTCGCAAGCAGCACATCGATGAGCTGAACAATCTGCAGACTAAGAAGAGTTCCTTGCTGCACAAAATTCAAGACCTAGAGGAGAAGCTATTGGAGACACAACTACAATTGGAGAGGGTCACTGATGAGAAGCTTACGCACATGCTATCTATCCAGAAGAGCCCAACTGAAAAAATTGGACTCGGGTATGTAGCTTCTTCCTTTAATATCGCCTCTACTTCTAAGACTGCATTTGTCAAGCCCACAGTCCCCGAGCCTCCATCCGTCTGCCTGGATAAAGGAAAGGAAGTAATTGGTTGGTGTTAGTTTGTGATTGGCTATATTCTGTTGGACAAAATCACTTCTATGTAATGATGCTTATTATAAAGGGATGCTGTTTTATTCGGAGTCTACACTTTAGTTTCGAGCTTCAAAGAAGACTTTGTGTAAAATTCAAAGCAGTTAGTACAGTTCCCTTGCAACCGTTCGGACAACGTGTTATACCTTTCAGACGCTCAACTGTCCAAGCATCATCTATCTGGATGACAAGAACTTTACGTCTGAACCTTCCTCTATGTCAAGAAGCTTCGAACTGTTTCAAGTTGCATCTGTCCGGACGTCTCAGCAACATGTCCTGACGCCGTTCAGTGTTCGATCAGCCATGGGATTTCTTTCTAAAAACACAGATATGGGAAGACAGCTGCAACCGTCCGAACGATGTGTATTCCCCTTCGGATGCGCTCATTCATAAGGCAAGTCGTGCATTCAAAATTCAACTGTCCAGACAATAATCTTCATGGTCCGGACGCTCAAGCTTCATATATGAAAATTGCGTGCATCAGATCAACCGTCTGGACGACAGCTGTTGTGGTCCGAATGCCCCAAGCCTTGATATGGAAATTACGTGCAGCTAAAGTGCAATCGTCCAGACACTAGGGCAGCACCGTTCGGATGCGGCTCAATTTAGGAAAGAATTTCAGGGAATTTGGAAAGCCGATCGCACAGTTGTCCATCCGGACGCCTTATGTCTAACGTCCGGACGGTGCCTAGGTATTTCGAGTCAGACGCGTATTTGAACTCCTGTAGCCTATAAATAGAGGCTCCTAGGCTTGAGAATTATAAGAATTCGGTATTGAATTCCGTAGAAGCTTAGAAAGTTCATTGTGAGGGTTATTGTGCTAAAGCATCCTCTCTGAAGTCATTGTCAAGTGTTGTTGCTGTGCTTAACTGAAGTCTATCTTAGGGGTTGGCCCTAGGGTAAAGGATTCCATTGAAGACCCCTTCAAGTAAGTGAATTGGTTGGGAAGCATTCGTGTTGGGTTACATGTCAGAGTGTTAGATACGATCGCTGCATAGGGTATGTGAGTGTTACTGTCTATGTACTAGCTTTGTCTTCTGAATAGTGGATATCCTGGGTTTGGCTACCCCGGAGTTATTTTTCTCTTAATTGAGTTTCCACTTCGTCAACAAAATATCTATCTCTCTATTTTTCGCATTTTGATATTTTGTTGCACACTATTGCACACACTTGTTAAATTAGAAGTCCTTTAATTTTCAGTTGGGATGTTCTAGCTAGTGCAAAGGCCACTCAGAAGCCTCCTACCATTAGAAGGCCTCCTATATGCCACCATTGTAGTTTAAGTGGTCACATTCGACCCCATTGCTCACTTCTTAAATCTTAGAGATTGAAGATCAAGAAGGAGTTGCCAAGACAAGTTACATTCGACACTAGACCTCTGGCCCGGCATCAGGCCCCATGGCATCAGGCCCCACGGCATCAGGCTCCTTATCATCAGTGGTAATAGCAGCGATTTGTTCCTACCAATCAGAATGGCAAACCCAAGACAAAAAAATCAAGGCACTACATGAAGAAGCAGCCGAAGCCTGAAAGTGATCAATTCTATAAGCAGCTGCCTATGTTGATGCAGAGCATGATATGGTGGATGGACCACCAGATGTAGGCCTATCAAGAACCACCACTAGGAAGGCAGGTATGGGTCAGAAAGGATGAAGCCATTCACCCCTTGAGGGGGAGTGGACTCACCTAGATGGTAAAGGTACACATGCCTAGGGTTTGGTTCATAATCCTATAGCATCAGGTTTGATTGCATTGCTTTGTTTTTCTCCATGACATATTTTGTTTGCCTTGCAATCTAGGAACCCTTATTGTTTTATCCCCATTGTTTTCTCGTGTTGTCTTGAGAAACTTCTGCAAGTACGATTTGGGGATGACAGAAAAAGCATGTCGGGCGGCTACTTTTCTGTCTTAGTAATTGTGAACCTTTCTCCTTGAGGACAGATTTGATCTTGCCACACATGCTAGGTTTAGTGTTGAAGTATGTTTTTACCGTTTTTATTGTTTTTCATAAAAAAATAAAATAAAAAATATATATATATATAATTGGGCGAGAAGATACAAAATTTTATTTTTTCTTTTGATAGCTTTTCAGATATTGCATGTGTTTTTGCCTGATATCTCAGTTCATTGTGCATTACTTGAATATGCTTATATTTGATTAAGAGTTTATGCCTGATATCTACTAAAGTTTTCCTATGCATCTTAATGATAGATAGTTACTTTTCTCATGCAATGCAAAATTGTGCACTATCCAAAGCTCCCCTAAGGTACATTTTTTTTTCTCTCTCTGATTTTTAGCTTCTAAAAATTCTTATGAGAGATTTTTTTTGCTAAAATAGTCAAATTGACCAACTCGTTAGTTGAACCTAAAACTATAAATTCTGACATTCTTTCTAGATTGCAACACCAAATGATAAAAAGCATTTAAATTTCAGTTATTTGGATAATAAAAAGATCCACTGCTTATTGTGATATAAATCTATTTTTAAATTTGTCCCTAAAGAAACAGTCAGTGACCAAATCATTGCAAAAATAGACAATCATTAAAGGACTAAGTAAAAGAAAAGTGCTGGAGCTTAGGGGGAGTGTATCAGATGAGGGTGGCTAGGCCCTAGTAAAATAAGATTTGACTTTTGACTAATCTATCATTGATTTTTTCTCTTGTTTAATTTAATTTAATTTATGTTTTTGGATCGCTATTTTTCATTTGTAATTTTTTGGGCATCCTGTTTACTGCCGTTATAATGACGAAATTTTTCTGGGACTAATAAAATTTCATTGGTGTTATGTTCTTTGGCAACTATTTGGGGAATAGTTTTGTAGAACTATGTCTGCTAGCAGCTCCCAGCACAGAGTGCGACAGAGGACCGATGAAGGACAGGCTGCTACTATGGCTAAAGTGGCAAACAGGCAAGCACTCGGAGAGAAGAATTTCCTTAGAGCTGATATTATTTCCAAGATTACCGAGGCAAATCACTAGGGATACCTGTACACCTGTGCATGTACTATGTATCCCAAGCTTGTACAAGAGTTTTACGAGTGTCTAGAGGTCGCTTAGGATGATGACCGTGGGATCATACTTCAGACCATAGTTCAAGGGCAGACTATTCAGATTGATCCTCAGGCCATCAGTACCCTCATTGGTGTTCCAGTACAGCCTCTTTCAGCCAATCCATTCTCAAAGGTCATTGAGCCTCCTAGCATAGAGCAGCTTAGGGATTTCTTTGATGCTCATCCACATGGTGACAAACAAGCTCATGCTCACATCAAGATCGCTTCCTTCTCTTCCCTCGCACCAACTTCTTGCAAAGATTGTTTTGCACAATCAATGGCCCACAACTTGTAGGAGTGAGCTCGTTCTGAAGAGGGCCCAATTTCTTTATGCCTTATGTATGAGGATGCCTTTCTGCATGTGCAAGCACATCCTCAATCGTATTCTGGAGATGAGAGATGATCACTCTACAGGGCTTCAATTTGCGTGCCTGGTCACGAAGTTCTATCTTCAGGTTATGACAGACATATCTACAGAGCCCAAGATGAGAGTACAGGACCCCCTTGGTAGTAAAACTCTAATGAAGCCTAATGCCCAGCTGCGGCATGAAGGTCAAGACGAAGCTCCTCAACCACCACTAGTTCAGTTTGAGTTAACTACTGGAGCTTCATCTTCTTAGACTGCTCCTTTACCTCCACAGTATGACACTAGATTTGCACAGGTTATGGTTGTTTTGAGCTCTCTTCAAAGGGATGTCAGCTCTATTCGGCGGGAGGTCAGCTCTATCAGTACTAGAGTTGAGTAGTGCCAGCTAGATCTCCAGGACTGTCTCCAGTACCATCATCTGTCTCATGATGATGAGGATTGAGTGATTGTTTCCTCAGTTTTTTTGGTGTTTTGTTGGTTTATCTAGAGACAATTTTTATTGTTTTCCTGTTTTGGATATTTGTAAACTTTTATAACGCTGATTTTTATGTACTCTGTTTACTCTTGTCCCGCTAAGACATTAAAGGGGAGTATTTTATAGTTGGTTTTTCTACTTTGTTTACCCTTTGTCATTTTGAGACAAAAATGGGGAGTAATTTTTGTTTTGGACCGGGAATGTATTTTTTAAACCGGTCAAGTGATTTTTGTCCCAGAATGGCTAAAGGGGGAGTTTGTTAGTTTGTGTTGGTTGCATTCTGTTTGACAAAATCACTATCTTGTAAAGTTGTTTCAAATCAGGGATGTTGTATATTTCAAAGTCTTCATTTCAGAAAAGTGCTTCAAGATGTTCAAAGAAGGTTCTGTGCAGGTTCCAACTCAGAGAAAACAGCCCAACCATGGGTCCAGTCGCCCATCAGTGTCTAGAAGATTCTTAGTGCTCCAACGTACATCCGTCTAGACGTCATGGCAACACATCTGGACGCACATTAGAGTTCGAGAAGAATTAGGTTTTCCTTCACATACACGTATATGGGAAGACAGCTACGTCCGTCCAAACGATAGGGCAACACTGTCCGAACGCGATCCTTAATATAGCAATACGTGGAGAAAAATTGCAATCGTCAGGGAAACACTGTTCGAACATGGTCCTTATTATGGAAGTTACGTGCAGCAGAGTTGCAACCATCTGAAAGGGCAATACCATCCGGACGTGGCCTTAATATGGAAACACGTGGAGCGCATTATGGAAAGCTGGTTGCACAGAAGACCGTCCGAACACTTTATGCTTCCATCCGAAAACTGCCTAGAGAAATCAGAGACAGACTCGTTTTAGGTCTTCTTAGCCTATAAATAGAGGCATTTAGGCAAGTTTTCTTAACAGAATTCGATATTGAATTCTTTAGAGCTTAGAGAGGGTGTTTAGGGAGAAATTGTGAAGATCCGCTAGCTCTCAAGCTTTTGTCGTTGTGTTGTTGCTGTGCTCGTGATTGAAGTCTATCTTAGGGAGGAGCCCTAAGGTAAAAGAATCCACAGAAGACCCCTTCAAGTAGGAGACTTAGCTGGGAGGCGTTCACGTTAGGTTACGTGTGAGAGTGCAAGATACAATCGTTGCATCGGGTTACTGTCTTTGTACTAGCTTTGTCGTCTGATAGTGGATTTCCTGGGTTTGGCTGCCCCGGAGTAGTTTTTCTCTTAATTGAGTTTCCACTTCATTAACAAAATATTTGTCTCTTTTAATTCCGTACTTTTGATATTTTGTTACACGTTGCACATGCACACGGTAAATTAGAAGTCAATTTAATTTTCATGTTACACGTTGCACACACACACACGATTAAATTAAAAGTCAATTTAATTTTTCACTTTCCATTCGGTGGGATGTCACCAATATTGAAAATAAATATTGACTTCTAAAAGAACCAAGTGTGTGTTTGTGTGGAACAAAATATCTTAAATGCAGAATTTAAAGAAAACAAGATATTTGTTGACGAAGTGGAAACTTTGTGAAGAGAAAAACTACTCCGGGGTAGCCAAACCCAGGAACTCCACTATCCAAAAACAAAGTAAGTTACAAAACACTCGTACTCACAAAATCCATTGCAGTAGTCATACCTTTAACTATAACATGAAGCCCATCGTGAACGATTTCCAACCAAGTCTCCTACTTGAAGAGGTCTTTGATGGATTCCTTTACCTTAGGGCCGATCCCTAAGATAGACTTCACACAAACTGTTGAGCACACACCGGCAACAGTCTGAGAGCTAGCGAATCTTCAAATCACCCTAAACACCTTATCAAAGCTAAGAGAATTCAATACCTAATTCTGTACAAAACACATGCCTAGAGGCCTCTATTTATAGGCTTCAGAAAACCTAATTCTATTCAAAATCGAACTCTGGCTATTGAGCGTCCGGACGGAAGTTAGCCTCTTCCGGACGGTCTTTTGTGACCACCTTCCAGAATAGCATAATTCTTTCCATAACAGGTCCACGTCCGGACAGCTTGGCCGAGTGTCTGGACGGTCTTCGTTGTAACTCCTTTCCGTGCTAAAAAAGGAAGTCTAGAATATTCTGAAATGCTGGACAGTGTTTGGATGTGTTGCCACGTCTTCCAGACTTCTTGCAGAGACTTCCTAAACAGTGTAGACTGAAATCCAACTCCGTGTAGAAATTGGAGAAGCTTGACCTAGCGTCTGGATGGTGTTGCTCTGACGTCCGAACGTCTTCAATGCTGAAGCTTCTAGACACTGCGGGGCGTCCGGACGCCTTCAAAGGCCCATCCGGACGGTTGCACAAGAACCGGCTGTTGACTTGGAAACTGCATGGAATCTTCATGAACATATTCCAGAAACTTGTGATCAATCACATGAATTGAAATGAACACTGTCCATATTACATGAAGACTCTGAATAGAAACCGATCATCTTGTTTAAAATGCAACCTTTACATAAAGTGTTTTTGTCATCCAGAATGTAGCCAACATAAAATACTAACAAATATGAGTATCCACGTTGAGCAGAACCATATTAAAATCAGACGCTGTCTCAAAAAATTGGATCTTGAGGATGATGATGAGGATGACTGAGTGCTTTGATTACTCATTTTCTGGTGGTTTATGTTTTCCTTAAACTTATTTTTATTTGGGATATACTTTTGAGACAATTTACGTTTATTCCTATTCTTTTGAATAATAGTAAATTATGTTACTGTGGTTTTTAATACCCTCTTTACCCTTTGTCCTTTTGAGACAAAAAGATGGAGTATTTTTAATTTTTAGACCGGGATTGTATTTGTTAGTTTGTAATTGGCTGCATTCTGTTGGACAAAATCACTTCCATGTAATAATGCTTTTAAACAGGGGTTCAATTCTTTTAGAGTCTTCTTATTCAAAGTTATACTTCTAGAAGATTCTGCACAGATTCTAAGTCGGAGAAATCGGATCCCTTGCATCCGTCCGGACGACGTCATATTCTATCTGGACGCTCAACTGTCCAAGCATCATCCGTCCGGACGACGATAACTTTCCGTCTGGACCTTCCTCTATGTCGAGAACCTTCAAACTATTCCAGCTTGCATCCGTTAGGACATCTCAGTAACACGGCCTAACGCCTTTTAGTGTTCAACAAGGAAAATGACTTCGTTCCAAAACACATATATGGGAAGAGAGCTGTAACTATCTGGACGATCTGTGTTCCCGTCCGAATATCTTTGATAAGGCAAGTCATGCATACAAAGTTTAACCATCCGGACGTCAATCTCCATGGTCCGGACGCGCAAGCCTTAATATGGAAATAGTGTGCTGCACAAGTTCAACCGTCTGGACGTCAGTCTTCATGGTCCGGATGCTCAAGCCTTAATATGGAAATTGCGTGCAGTTGAAGTGCAACCGTCCAGACGCTAGGGAAACACCGTCTGGATGCGGCTCTATTCAGGAAAGAATTTCAAGCGAATTTGGAAAGCAGATCGCAAAGTTGTCCGTCCGGACGCCCTCAGCTATCGTCCGAACGCCGCCTAGCAAAATTGCATCAAACACGATTTTGGTTTTTGTGGCCTATAAATAGAGACCCCTAGGCATGTAATTTGGAAGAATTCGGTAGTGAATTCTGTAGTGCTTAGAAATTTTATTTTTAGAGTTATTATGCTGATCCGCTTACTCTCAAGCCGTTGCCAAGTGATGTTGCTGTGCTGAACTGAAGCCTATCTTAGGGTTGGCCTTAAGGTAAATGATTCCATTGAAGACCCCTTCAAGTAGGTGACTTGGTTGGGAGACATTCGTGTTGGGTTACACGTTAGAGTGCTAGATACGATCGCTGCATTGGGTATGTGAGTGTTACTGTCTATGTACTAGCTTTGTCTTCTGAATAGTGGATATCCTGGGTTTGGCTGTCCCGGAGTGGTTTTTCTCTTAATTGAGTTTCTACTTCGTCAACAAAATATGTCTTTTTATTCTTTGCATTGTGATATTTTGTTGCACACTATTGCACACACTTGATAAATTAGAAGTCATATTAATTCTTATTATTTTTAACTGGTCGAGTGAATTTTGTCCCAAAATGGCCAAAGGGGGAGTTTGTTAGTTTTATTGGCTACATTCTGTTGACAAAATCACTACCATGTAAGTGTGCTGTTGTAACAGGGATGCCGTAATTATTCAGAGGCTTCAGAATGTTCAGAGATTATTTCTCCAATATGGAAAGGGCTTTAATATGACAATTATCAGTGTCACAAGCATCAAGAAGGCAATTTCTAGATTCCAAGAAGATTTTGCGCAGTTTACAACTCAGCAAAAGTCGGATCCCTAGAAACCGTCCGGACAACCCGATGATACGTCCGAATGCTCATCAGTGTTCGAGAAGATTTTGAACAGCTCAACAGACACGCTTGGTGAAGATAGCATGCAACCGTCCAGATGCTAAGGCAACACCATCTGGACGCGGAGACTGAAGTTCAATAAAGAAACGCGTGAAGCACATTATGGAAGTCAGTTGTTGCTTGCCGTCCAGACGCCCTCTGTCTAGGTGGCGTCTCTGCGAAGTTTAATGAAGAAACGCGTGAAGCGCGTTATGGAAGTCGGTTGCTGCTTGCAGTTCGGAAGCCCTCTGTCTAGGTTTGGATGCCGCCTAGAGAACTCCAAATCTGTATTGTATTAGGTCTTCTAAAGCCCATAAATAGAGGTCTCTAGGCTAATATTATTTATAGAATTCAGTATTGAATTCTATTGTGTTTATAGAGGGTGTTTATGCAGAGATTGTGAGATTTGCAAGTTCTCTAGGAGTTTTTGTGTGATTTGATCTTGTAAAGTCTAGCTTAGGGAGGAGCCCTAAGCTAAAAGAATTCATTGAAAACCCATTTAGGTATGAGACCTGGTTGGGAGGCGTTCATGTTGGATTATGTGTCAGAGTTAGAGGTACGACTATTGCATCGGATTATATGAGTATTACTGCAAGTTAAATACCTAACTGCCTCATTTGGTTTAAAAACTTTATTTTTTGTCCCCTCAGTTTTTATTTTTATCATAGGAGCTACCTGTGCTATGGGAAAAGACGGAAATGGTACCTCCATTCATTTTTCCGTCATAAACTAACGTCTAGGCATGTCATCCTACACGTGTCGGCTTACTTATGCGACACCTATCCCCAGAGCCATGTCAGCGCTGACGTGGCTACTCTCTCTCTCTCTCTCTATATATATATATATTTATTTTTTTTTATTTTAAGGACTTAAAAAAAAAAAAAAAATTCTAGGGGTGGTGGGTAAGGTATTTAACTCTGTTACTGCCTTTTAACTAGCTTTGTCTTCTGAATAGTGAAATTATTGGGTTTGGCTGCCCCGAAATGGTTTTTCTCTTAACTGAGTTTCCACTTCGTTAACAAAATATATGTCTTCTTTTAAATTCCGCATTTAGATATTTTGTTACACAATTCACACGCACACGTTAAATTAGGAGTCTATTATTTTTCATCATTGAATCATAAAGAAGTGGCTTGATCAGCCATTACAGTAGACTGAATGTAAGGGGGACAAACTCCCAACCAAGCACAATCGATCAATTGAGAAATAGCCATTTTCGCCAAATTATGAGCGGCCATATTGGCAGAACGTCTAACATGTCTATTTACCACAGTATGCAATCACTCCTGTAATAGTTTGGTGTCGTCGATCAGGTGACCATAGGAACTCCAACATGCAGTAAACTGACTCAGAGCATTCACAACTACCAGGGCATCACCTTCCAACACTACTCTCTCCAGCCCATTATCAAGATAGAACCGCACTGCCTCCCAAGCTGCAAGAGCCTCTACAATGGTAGGATTTGTAAGAAATGGCACCAACTTTGCCTGAGCTGCCACCACTGCCCCTCAATCATCACGAACTACCAAGCCAATGCCCATCTGCCGCATGTCCTTATTTAGATCTGCATCCCAATTTTGCTTCACAAAACCCACCTGAGAACAAGTCCACACTGGAGGGACCGAAGCAGCATACTCTAAAGCAACTTGCACCTCCTTTGTGACACCCTCCAGTTCCTCCATAATCCCTTTTGCTTTCTAAATCAGCTGACTCGGGGGCTTAAAACACTTGCTGAATACATAGGAATTCTGGTGACGCCAAATGAGCCGCATAACAATAAGGACTTCTGCAAAAACCGTAGCCACCAATTTGTCCTATAGGTGGTGAATGAAGCTTAAACTCTCATCCTCTTGTAAGGATAGTTTATGCAACCTTCTACAACTTTCTTGCCACACAACCATTGTGGATGGGCAGTTTCACAAAATATGAGAAAGTGTTTCAGGCCCAGTTAGGCATAAAGGGCAGTAGGGGTCATCAAGGATCCTTTTCCGGAATAAGACCTCTTTTGTAGGAAGAATGTTATTACATACCTTCCAAGCAAAAGTTCTTACCGCCGGTTGGACTGGAAGTTGCCATAAAGATTTCCAGAAAATTTGGATTTCTTGATGCTTAGAGCTTTCCTCCCTTTCCTGATGTTATTCAATTGTTAGTTGAGTTTTCATGGCTATGTATATCATAGTCTATTAAGGTAGCAAATAACTTACAGGGATGAAACCAAAAAAAAAAAAAAAAAAAAAGAAATTTTTTTTCTTTCATTTTTTTTTTTAAATTTTAGTCTGAGCCGTTTTAAGGACCTTAAAACGTCTCAAAAAAAATAATTTTTTTTTTTTTTACAATTTTGAGCCGTTTTAGCAATAAAACTAGGGTTGACAATTTTTGACACGACCCGCAAACCCGACACGAGAAAATAGGGTTTGGGTTTTATATAATCGGGTTCGGGTCGAAATCGGGTCAACCCGATTCTGACCCGATTACAATCGTGTCTGGCGGGTCAAAAGAGCAGAAGTGCAGAACCCAAATCGAAAGGTCCAAAACTGCGAAACATGAAACCCACGAACAGCGAACCCTAGCTGGCTAGCCCACTGCCCAGTAGCCCGCACGCCGGCGGCCCGCACGCCAACCATCCGGCCTTTTCCAGTTTTCCCCCTCTCTTTGCGCCAAACATTTCCCTCCCCCCTCTCTTACGGTCTTACGACTCTTACCCACCACCATATTCCCGAATCCCGGCCACACCACCGATTACCGAACGACCGACGACGCCACAACCGATATGTTTTCAGTTTTACTTTCTAGATTAAACTAATATTAGCCCTTGAAAAACTAATTTTTGTTAGATTAACTGCAGTGGACGGATTCGACGGAATAACTTGTTCAATCTGTTCTCTTTCTGTCCTTCACCTTCCCATAATCCTATATGGCCATATTTCAGGTAGTGCTTCTTTGATATTGTGGATGCTAGTGCTACTCAAGGCATGGTCCGCAGACTCCTCACCAGGTACCAGTATTGATCAATTACGAACCGAGTGGAAAATGAAGAAAGAAAAGAAATATCAAAGAAAGAAACCGGCAATTGAAGACATGACCGTAAAAACTAAAATTGAAGGTTGAAACATGTGAAATTGATGTCGGGTCGTGTCGAGTCAACGAGTTACACGATTATTAGTCGTGTTTATCGGGTCGTGTTCGGGTCACGTGTCACAACCCGATTAATAATCGGGTCGGGTTCGTGTCAGACCCTTTTATGTAATCGGGTCGGTCGGGTTGACACGAACCCAACCCGAATGCACGAATTGCCAAGCCTAACTAAAACTGCTCCAATTAGAGCCGTTTTGGTACTAAAACGGCTCAAACTGGTTTCCCTCTTTCTTTTCTTTTCTTTTCTCTTTTTTTTTTTTGAGAACAACAGGAAAGAGCAAAAAAAAAAAAAAAAACATTCAAGGAACTAAAAAGGAGGAAGAGGATTCCTTTCCAAAACAGGGTGAGAAAATCAGGTAGAATAGGAAGGTTGAGAATGCAGCTAGAGAGAAATCTAGTTGCAGCCTAGTTTGCCACATGATAGATATAGAAGTTTGCACTTTGATTGACATGACTAGCTGACCAACTAGTTGTAGAAGAAATAAGAGATAGAATGTCGGAGATGATCGAAGCAATTCTCCAGTCTTGTGTAATGGTAGGAATATTAATGGCAAGAGTAAATATAATTTTAAGGACAGGGATAACTTGACCACCAATAGTGCTGCTTGTGCTTCTCCATAAACTACTGTACATGGAGGACTGATGATAGATGAGCACTAGATAATAGCAATTGTGGAATCTCGACAGACAGTTGCTTATACCGAGAAAGATGCGCGAATGGCCGTATCGTAATTAATCTTGTAGAAAGGTGGATTTGGCTTGCTCCAAACTGCTAAGGGGAGAGCAGACTTATTTTTCCAAGCAAAATGATGTTCTTTTGAAATTTTGTTAATAGTAGTTGAAATGACAAGAGCATTTGAAACCAGATCATCATGATAAGCTTTGTTCCTGGCAAACCAAAGTTGATCACATTCCACTACCGCAAATATTTGAAATAAATGAGATCCTAGAAGAGGAATGCCAACTGTCTCCGGATGAGGAATAATATTCAACCAATCTGTCATTAATGAAATATGTAAAGCAGGAATATTCATAGGCCATAAAGAGTAATGCCAAATAACTCTTGCTATAGGACAAGAAAAAAAAAATGAATCAGAGAATCAGTATGAAAAAAGCATAGAGAAGAAGATGTATCCATAAATGAAGAGGGGATAGAATTGGAAATGTGAGCCTTTGTTGGAAGGATATTATAAACCATCTTCTAGAGAAATAAACGTAAATGATGATTCAATTTAAGTTTCCAAAGACGTTTCCAACTAGAACTCGGTATAGGAGATGTAGCCGGATGTCTAAAAGAAGTATTAAGGTGATGAGCATACTTGGTAATAAATTCTCTAGAAGAAGAAGGGGTCCAAAGGAGTGCATCATTAGTTGATCTTATTTTTATCTTCAGAATCGTAGATACTATTTCTGGCTGGAAAAAAAAATTGTAATAACTGCAAATTCTAGGTTTGGCAAGAAGAAATAATAAGATCAGAAACCGACAAAGGATAAAAGCTTGGAAAAAAATGAACCCGAGGTAGAGGCTTAAAGTGTAATAAAGTTGGAATCCATGGAGAGAACCAAGTTGATAGTTGACTAATCCTGCTTGGAATAAAACAAGCTCTTGAAGCTAAAAGAGGTACAATAGTCTTGATACCATTCCAAATATAAGAACCAGAGTTCAGGGGTGTTAGTTTGTGTTGACAGCATTCTGTCTGACAAAATCACTATTATGTAATGTTGCCATTTTATCAGGGATGCCATTTATTTCAGAGTCTTCATTTGAGAAAAGTGTTTCAAGATGCTCAAAGAAGATTATGTGCAGATTCCAACTTAGAGAATTCGGATCCTAAGATTCCGTCCAGATGGCCAGGTCATGCATCCGGACAACCATTAGTGTCTAGAAGATTCGAAGAGTTCAAGGTTGCATCTGTTCGGACATCATGGCAACACGTCCTGACGTTCATCAGAGTTTGACAAGTAATCGAATTTCCTTCACAGACACGTATATGGGAAGACAGTTGTATCCATCCAGACGACAAGGCAACAACGACCGGACGAGGTCTTTGATAAGGAAGGACGTGGGGAAGAATTACAACAGTTCGAACATCAGGGCAACACCATCTGGATGCCGTCTTTATTATGGAAATTGCGTTCAGCAGAGTTGCAGCCATCCAGACTCTAGGGAAACATCATCCGAACGTGGCCTTAATATGGAGAGCGTGAAGCACGTTATGGAAAGGCGCTTGCACAATTGTCTATTCGGACGGCCTCAACTTGCGTCCGGACACAGCTTAGAGAAATCCGAATCAGTGTCGATTTAGGTCTTCTGTAGCATATAAATAGATGTCTCTACGCATGTATTATTTACAGAATTCGGTATTGAATTCTCTATAGCTTAGAGACAATATTTAGGGAGATATTGTGAAGATCTGCTAGCTCTCTAGTTGTTGCCGGTGTTCTGTCCTTCGTTCGTGATTGAAGTTTATCTTAGGGAGGAGCAATAAGGTAAAAGAATTTAGGGAAAACTTCAATTTACCCCCATGAAGTTGTCACCAATTTGCAATTCTACCACCAATGTTTCAATTTTGTTAATTGCACCCCATTAAGTTTCAGAAATTTTCAATTTAAGGAATCCGTCCAAATCAACCGTTTGACTTAACGAAATTCAGCCTTTGTGCCGCGCACGTGCCCTTTTTGACAAAATTGCCCTCTTTAAAACGGCATCGTTTTGGACATATGGAAACCAAAATTGCCCTCTTCAAAACGGTGCCATTTTGTAAGTCTTCTCCAAGCTCCAAAACAACACCGTTTTGAAGACAAGCGCTCAAACAAAGACAGCCTCGCCGAGGAAGACGAACTCGACGGAGATGGACTGGCAGCGTGCGGGTTGTCCATGACAGAGACGGGCTGCATGACGGATGCCAGCGCGGAGGCCTCCTGGTGTCGGCCAAACTCCAAAGTGACCTTCTCCAAGCTTCAAAATGGCACCGTTTTGAAGACGAGCCCTAAAACAAAACCTAGATCTCGTCGGGGAAGACGGCCTCGACGGATGCTAGCGCAGCAGCCTCTTGTCATTGAGGACATAACTTCACCCTAGCTCAACCACCTCGGCCTCCAGCAACAATTCCGCGTCGTTGAACGACTCGGCCGAAATCGACGAAACAAAGTATTGTCGATTTTGGCCAACGCCGGGAGGCCTCCGAGCCAGCATCCGCTGCGTAGTCCATCTCCGTCAAGGATGACCCGCTTGCCGCTCGCCGCCAACCAATCGAAGCCGTCTTCCCCGACGACGTCGTCTTTGTTTTAGGGCATGATGTTTTGCCTCAAAACAGTGTCGTTTTGTTTTCATAAATTTTAGTTTTGGTGTTTCACAAAACGATGCCGTTTCGTATAGGGCATTCTCGTCCATTTTCATCCCTAACAAGCACGTGAAATGCACATGAGCTGAATTTCGTTAAATCAGACGGTTGATTTGGACGGATTCCTTAAATTGAAAATTTCTGAAACTTAATAGGGTGCAATTAACAAAATTGAAACATTGGTGGTAGAATTGCAAATTGGTGACAACTTCATGGTGGTAAATTGAAGTTTTCCCAAGAATTTATAGAAGACCCCTTAAAGTAGGAGACTTGGTTGGAAGGCGTTCACGTTGGGTTATGTGTCAGAGTGTAAGATATGATCGATGCATCGAGTATGTGAGTGTTACTGTCTTTGTACTAGCTTTATCTTCTAATAGTGGATTTCTTGGGTTTGACTGCCCTAAAGTGGTTTTTCTCTTAATTGAGTTTTCACTTCGTTAATAAAATATTTGTGTCTTTAAATTCCGCATCTACAATATTTTGTTACACATTGTGGTAAATTAGAAGTCATTTATTTTTCAAAGAGTGATGTTAAACGATTGCCAAACTTAACATATTTTGTCTTGAACAAAGATACCCAGAGGCCTGAATGATCTGAAAGAAGATTCCATCCCAGCTTAGTGATAAGAGAAATATTAACATTCTTCATAAGGTGAAAACCCAAACCTCCCTAATCCTTTAGTAAACATAAAGAACTCCAAGATTTGAGCGTCAAATTACGAGATTTGTCTTTTGGAAAACCCCACCAAAAGTTTTTGAATGCAGTATCCAAACGGTGACAAATTATCAGGGAGCAAAAAGGAACTCATCGCATAAGAAGGAATAAAATAAGCCACTACCTTGACTAGCACAGTTTTACCAGCCTGAGAAAGAGTTTTAGAGCGCCATACCTCAATTTTTCCTTGAACTTTCTCCAAAATATCCAAAAAATGCAGCTTGTTTTTAACTACCAAATAACATGGGAAGACCCAAATGTTTTGCAGAAACTAGAGTATTGACATAAGGAAGAATAGCCTTGATTCCTGAAATAGTAGAGGCAACAGTGTTGTTGCTAAACAGGATATTTGATTTAGAAATATTAACAGACTGACCTGACCAAGAGCTATATTCCTGAAATAGTAGAGGCAGCAGTGTTGTTGCTAAACAGGATATTTGATTTAGAAATATTAACAGACTGACCTGATCAAGAGCTATATTTATCCAAATAGCTATTAATAATAGTAGTTTCGCTGGAAGTTGCAGTGGTGAAAATAACCAAGTCATCCGCGGATAACAGATGGTTTAAAGGAGCATAGAACGAGATATCTTGAAACTGCGAAGACTTTGGTGAAGCAAACGAGATATAACCTCAGTTCCAATAATAAAGAGAAAAAGCGAAAGAGGATCACCTTGTCTTAAGACTTTACAAGGTTGAAAATGACCAAAAGGACTCCTATTTAATAAAATTGAGAAAGAGGTTGTAGATATACAGATGCGAATCCAATTTATCCATTTATCATGAAAACCCAATTTTTGTAGGATAGATAAAAGGAAATTCCATTCCATCTTGTCAAAAGCTTTTTCCATATCAATGTTGTTAGTATTTTATATTGGCAACATTCTGGTTGACAAATACACTTTATGTAAAGGTTGCTTTTTAACAGTAATATTGGTTCAATTGAAAGTCTTCAAGTAATATGGACAGTGTCTCAATTCATGCCATGTGTCTGTTCACAAGCTTCTAGAAGATGTCCTTGAAGATTCTATGCTATTTTCAAGTCAGAAATAACCGGTTCTTGTACAACCGTCCGGACGGGCCTTTGAAGACGTCCAGATGCCCCTCATTGTCTAGAAGCTTCAGCCGTTGCAGCTATCCGGATGACCGAGCTACACCGTCTGGACACTAGGTCAAGCTACTCTGAGTTCTACAAGGATTTGGATTTCAGAAGACATTAATTGGGAAGGTTTTGCCAGACATCCGGACGACGTGGCAACACGTTCAGACGCTACCTAGTGTTCCAGACTATTTCGGGTCTCCTTTACGGATGCGGAAAGGAGTGATAGCGTTGACTGTCCGGACGCTCGGTTAAGCCGACTGGACGCTCGGTCAAGTCGTCTGGACGCAATCCTGTTTTGGGAAGAATTGCACTATTCTGGAAATGCAGTCACAGAAGACCGTCCGGGCACAGCTAAGTGACAGTCCGGATGCTACTTGCCAGAGTCCGAAATTGATCAGAACTAGGTTTTCTATAAACCTATAAACAGATGGCTCTAGGCTTGTATTTTGTAAGAATTTAGTATAGAATTACATAGTGCTTAGAGATGGTGTTTAGGGAGATTTGAAGATCCGCTAGCTCTCTAGCCGTTGCTAGTATGTGCTCAATTGTTCATGTGAAGTCTATCTTAGGGAGAAGTCCTAAGGTAAATGATTTCATTGAAGACCCCTTCAAGTATAAGACTTTGGTTGGGAAACATTCACGATGAGTTTCGTGTCAGAGTAATAGAAACTATCGCTGCATTAGGGTATGTGAGTGTTACTTTCTATGTACTAGCTTTGTCTTCTGAATAGTAGAAATCCTGGGTTTGGCTACCCTGGAGTGATTTTTCTCTTAATTGAGTTTCCACTTCGTCAACAAAATATTTGTCTCTTTTAAATTCTGCAATTTAAATATTTTGTTGCACACTGTCACACACTTGGTAAATTAGAAGTCAATTTTAATTTTCAAATGTTGACTCCTATAAGTCCCCCTCTGCTACGCTTCTTTTTGAAAGTGTGAAGCATCTCATGAGCCAAAATAGAATTATCCTGGATATGATGATCTGGTACAAAGGCTGTTTGAAAAGGAGATATTATTTTAGACAGGAGAGGCTTTAGCCTATTAGCCAACAGTTTAGAAATGATCTTGTAGATAATGTTGCATAAGTTGATAGGCCGATAATGATGAACCGATAAGGCACCTAGTTTTTTTTCGAAATTAGAGCAATAAAGGTGTGATTATGTTCTTTAAGGAGTTGATTGTGCTGAAAGAAATTCCCAATAGCTTGAAGAACAGTGCATTTAATATAATCCCAGTATTTCACATAGAATAATGCAGTAAAACCATCAGGACCCAGAGCTTTTGACCAACCTAGACTAGTAAGGGAATCATAAATCTCATATTCAGTGGGAGGAGCACAAAGCATAATGTTGTCATCCTCAGATACTGAACAATTAAAAAGATCCAGGTATTCAGCATGAGGAGTAGGGTCTGTGGTGGTAAAGAGCTCTTTGAAGTTGTTGAAAAAACTAGATCCAATATCTTCCCTATCCAAAAGCCATCCTGATTGAGGAGATTGCAGAAGATTAATAGAGTTTCTCCTGCGACGAATCAGAGTGCTTGTATGAATTTTTTTTGAATTGAGATCAGAAGTAGTAACCCATAACTCCTGTGATTTATGTTTCCAAAGAGATTCCTCCTGTAGTAATATTCATCCAGTAAAGACTGAAGATGAAGTTCCAAAGCTAATGGTGAATTCGAAGGAAGAGCCTGTTGAGTAGCATCAAGAAGCTGGAGAGTGGAGTTCAATTTGGACTTATATCCCCAAAATAATACTTATTCCAGTGTCTAATAGCTTGTTTAGTGAGCTTTAATTTTTATGCTAAACAAAAAGAAGGGGATCCACTTATAGGAGTAGACCAAGCCTCATTCATAACAACACTACAAGTAGGGTCTCGAGTCCAAAATTCCTCAAACCTAAAGGGCGGGGGAGAGTGGGGGAGGGGAGAGTAGTATCTAAGAGGAGTGGATTATGATCAACGTTATGAGCAGGTAGGTGGGCCACTGAATAGGATGGGAAAAAATGAATTCACTGACTATTAGCAATACTCTTGTCTAGTCTTTCTTTAATCAATCCCAAACCCTGCTGATGATTGGACCTTGTGTAGGCGTTGCCGGAGAACCCCAAGTCAATCATTCCGAAATCATTAATGAAATCCAAAAAAGGATTTGTAGAGGAGTTTGTAAAAGGTCTACCACCTAGTTTATCTTCATGGGAGGTGATAGCATTGAAGTCGTCAATACAAAGCCAAGGATCAACATGCAAGGCTCCAAAACTGGCCATAGTTGTCCAAAAATTTGAGTGATTTTTCTTGTATGGAGGGCCATAAACAAAAGAAATCATAATTTTCACAATAGGAGCATCAGAGTAGTACCAAACACTTATAATATTATTAGAAATATAAAAGCTAGCAAGTTTGACATTAGGTTTCTAGGCAAGCAAAAGACCTCCTATGGAGCGGGAAGGAGGTGCCTGGACTAACAAAAAGAAACCCAATTGATGCAAAATAGAACTAGCTATAGTAGGAGCTATCTTTGGTTCAGTCAAAAAAAGTATATCAGGATTGTGTTTCCTAATAAGAGATCTGAGACTACGAACCGTAGAGGACTGAGCCAAACCTCTACAGTTCCAGGATAATATGATCATGCCATCATGGTGCTGGAGGGGGCATGGTAGAGCCAGCCACCTTTAAAGATGTAGTGATATGAACACCTGCCTAAGAAGCCTCATCCACCAGAACCAGCTAGGTGACACTCCTGGACTTTCTTGCTGCCTTATAAACTCTCTTAGCTACAGATGGAGACATAATATCTGTGGAAATGGAATGAGATTCCAAACCGGAGTCTAGCCCAGCTGTTGTCAAAGAGAATTTTGGTGAAGTGAAATGCGGGAGCTCCTGTGGAAAGGATCGAGAAGCTACTCCCACCGTATGCAAAACGTCAGGGGCAGGGGGAGAATTCTTCAATGCTGTGAGGGATTGTGCAGCAAGAATCATTCGATCCTGAAGGCTTCTTGGAGATGCAAACCTCTTCAAAGATGGTGAGAAGAGTTCGGAAACCTTTGAAACTACCATGCGTTTATGTCCAGTGATGCTCCTCAACTCAGAGAAAGGAGTTGGGTAAATGGTAGTAATGGGAGCATTTCCTCTAACGACAGAAACCTGAGTTTTTGGGGGATAAGGGTGATGCCTAGGGGAAACTCGAGCTAGCTAGAGAGGGGGTGGATTTGTGGTTGGCGGGAGAAGTAGGGGAATAAACTAGTGGAGTATGGAAGGCTGGAGGGCCGAACTGAATTTGAAAGGGGGGTGGAGGTAGAAAGATGATGGGGAGAGTGTGTGTTATTGGGCTTTCGGGGAGTGGTGTTTGGGGGTAGCCCGGCAAAAGTGTATTTCCAGCATGAAAAACAATTGAAGAAGCAACTGATCCAAAAGATGTTAAAAGTGGGCTTACTTGTGACATGGTAGAAGCTGGCAGTGGTGGGCCGTGGGCATGAGAGAACCTGAAAAGGAGTGAGGAGCAGTTGGGCCTAGAGAAGTTGGATCAGCAGGAGATGGGCCTAAACTAAAACCCGGAGCATCCGGCTCAGAAAAAGCATGAGTCCTTTGGGCTGTGAGCAGAAGAAAAGCCCAAAACCAAACTTGATTGAGTAGGATAGGCAGCAGCAAAACCCAAACCCGGCTCACCTATATCAGCAAATATTATTGCTTTGCCTTTGTACCTCGTGTCAAAACCAGAAGAAGTGGGAGACAGCCAGACAGGGCTCAACCCTGACCAAGTTCCTTTGAGTAGGGAATCTACAACAGGCGCACTTGTGTATGAGAACCAGAAGCTTCTGTGGCTTCTCCCTCAAGCCTCAGCTGAGTAGTATCGTCAACCGAACGATGCATGGGAACAGAGCGATAATCCTGACGAGAAGTAGGAACAGAGCGGTTGCCAGGATAAACATATCCTCTAAGAGAAAAGCCATATCGATCTTGAGGCCCAGGCGGAGGTGGTGCCAAACAAAAAGATTTTCGGTGTCCAATTAATCCACAAAGAGGACAATAATCGGCTAAACGTTCATATAAGAATTTAACCCAAATAGAAGAACGTCCTGTTCACCATTTTCAACATTAATCACGTACAGACCCGATGAATTTGCCAATACGTATGGCATTAACAGCAGTCATATTCCGAAGAGGTAAACCGTGAACTTGCACCAAAAAAGCACAAGAAGTTAAATCAAACTCCTCGTAAGTAAGCTCCTGTGGCCAACGCTTTACAACAAGCAAAGCTCCCTTTATATTCCAAGGACCATTTTCCATAATTTTTGTGACAAAAGATTCATCAAACACCGTAAACAGTAGACAATTAGCTGGTAGAATATCAACTTCAAAAGATAGAGCAAATTTCTAGGAGAGGTTCAAAATATCCCGAACCCAGAAGATTGAGGGTGGGTTAGGGGAAACTAAGCAACCAAGTAGGCGGAAGGAGCCACTTTGTGGTAAAGCAAGAGGGGCCGATTCCAGTGGAAACGGATCAGCACAGTTGAGAACCGCCGTTTCTAATATTAGGGCTTGTAGGTTGAGTAGAGAAGAATCCATTTAAAGAAAGAAGGAAAAACTGAGTAGGTTGAAAAGGAAAGAAAGAGACGTGATATTGATAGTGATAGTGAAGTGTATGATCCTGAGTCATGGAATACGGAAGAGATTAGAGACAGTGTGTGTGAAAAAAGGTTGAGAAAACCTTACTCTGGTTAGAAAGAAAGGCGGAGTCTCTCTTACTAGAAAGGTGATAGAATTGTATTCAAGAAGTTGGCTCCAGAGGCAGTTGGCTCAAACCGGGTTTTAGTACCCTATAGGTTGAGCTGTTTTCAAAACGGCTTAATTAAAACATTTTGAGCCTTTTTAGGCCTTAAAACGGCTTAAAAAAAAAAAGAGGGCTCAAAAACCTAAATTTTTTGTAGTGAATAGAGACTCGTCTTCCAGTAAAGTATGAGCCTAGTATATGCACATTATCATCATATGTATGATAATAGTTTTATTAAGAAAGGTCCACATACATGTGCGGTGAACGGCTCAAACTGCTCCAGTTAATTAGAAGGTTACTTCCACAGCAGATTTGGAATCAAATCTTATATAGCGGACAACCACTTCATTACAAATATGTACAAAATGGCTTTCATTCACTTCTCTGGCAAGTAATACCAAACTTCAAATTGAAGGTACAAGATGAGTGGACGGTGTTGCAGCCTGATCAGAGGATGGGATGTGGGGGCTGACTTGGGAGCGATATTTAGCGCTGGCTAACACATGTGAGTTGGCTTAGACGACCACAAAATTGGATTCAAGATTTTCAGTAACTGCTGCATCATGCCACAACACCACGTGGTTTACCCTTACAGAGAGAACAGGAGTTTCATAAGTGGATGGTCTAAACGCCACGTGGTCTACCAAAATATATTTTGGAAAATATATAATTAAAAATTTGCTTTCAAAAAATAAAATATTAAAATTTTTATTTGGACCGTAACTATTAATAGAGATATTTAATTTGGTAAAAGAAAACTAACAAGACTGGTTAATTATAAGTGTTTTTGCCCTAAAGCTTCTTTCTTTATTTTTATAAATAAATGATGGTGGTGTAACGTAATCAAAACTAGAAAGTCCCTAGTGTACCATGTTTGATGGTTTCGGTTATTGTCGGTTGCGTAGTTTCCGTAAAACAAGTTGAAAACAGTGTATGGGAACTCACCGGATTAAGACCGGGTAGACAAAGACAGAGATGGACGTAATGAATTATGAAGAAACCAAGGCAGTTAATGCGTGACTCCTAGGGTAGACCACTTGTACACATGCCCTTCCCCTCCCAAGTCCCCACCCACCACGCCCACCTAATGTGGGTCCTGTCCAATTACGCACCCCTCCAGGCTCCAGGTCACCATCACCCCCTATCAATTTCACGCTACATATCTACCCTGTTCAGCACTCAATTGTCAGCAATTGTGGGGATCAGAGAGAGAGAGAGAGGACAGTGTGTGTGAGGGCCAGGACAAACCGACCTCTCCGCAGTAGTCACCCTATAACGTAACCCCACGTGGAGTCATGATCACGCATGGGACTCGTCACTACCGCTGTGGGTCCCCCACTACCCGACCGACTTCGTATCCGTACACTTTCCCTGCATCAATGTTAGCACCAGTACCATCCCTAAATTTATCCTCTCAAACAAACACTTGGCACGTTCCTAATTAAACGGGTGTACGTTTGACTGATGTTTTTAAGCCACTAATTGAAGACATTAGTAGATAAGCTGAGATCGATTTAGCAAACAAAAACCACTCTATTTATCTTCTCTATATTTTCAATTAATTTACTACTGCAGATACATTAGAACACATAAACCCCCCCAAAAAATACAAATTAGAATAAGAAAACCTAACATAAAAGTTAGTTGCACATGCACATCAAAGATCACACCCAGACAACTTCCAGAATCATCAAAATAAGCCCCAAAAAGCAATTAAAAGAAGAAAAAAAGAAAACAAAAAAGGATATAAACAATTTGCATAGAAAAACAGTCATATGCATAATTTCACATAACTCTCTCAAATTCTTCTCATTTTTTTTTTCTTTGTTTTTGATTGATTTTTTTTTTTTTTTTTTTTTTGAGAGTTTTCCCCCTTTCTTTTTCAATAGTAAAAGGGTGAGAGAGATTTACGGGAGATAGAGACTTGGGTGGTCTTGGTCAGCCCATTGACTGTGACTCCAGTATGCTTGATCAACGGTGTTAGGAAGATCAAACAAGCTGTGATCCCCACTGAGTTGCCAATCAAACGATCCGAATCCCCCACCGCTCGATCTGTTCTGCAACGCTGATAAATCGACGGGGCCCGTCTGATCCAGCAGCCCACCCGTGATCTCCTGCATCTTCAATTCCTCAGCAGCCAGACCGCCCATCACCTTCTGCTCCTGCTGCTGCCACTGCTGCTGCTGATTCTGTTGAACCTGATGATGCTGATCATGTCCATGTTGATTCGACCTAAACGGCGTGATCTCCGCAATAGTGTTAAACCCAAACGACAATGCCTCGTTCGACGCCGTTATGAGGCTCGTGAAACTCCCAATCTCCGAGAATATCCCACGGTCCGAGCCTTGTTCCAGCAACCCCGTAGGCTCGAAACTAGGGTTAGGAGTGAAAAGCTTCGAGTCTTGGACGTTCAACAAATTGGAGGCTGAGCTCAAAGAAGGCGCCTCCGTGACCGCCGAAACAGCCTCGGTGGCAGCGTTATTTGTGGCTGTGAGACTGGAGCTCTCGCTGCTAGAATGAGAGTTGGACTTGCGCTCTCGCTGCTGCTGCTGCAGCTGGGGAGCTGATGCGTCGGAGGAGGACCTAGTCTTGGAGCGCTTGGCCTTCCGGCAGCCGCCGCCGACTGGGACGTTGCGGAGGACGCCACCTTTGGTCCAGTAGCGGCGGCAGCTCTTGCAGAAATGGCGGGGTTGGGAGAGGTTGTAGTTGTTGTAGTAGCAGAACTTGGTGTTGAGCGAGTCGCACCGCGGGCACTTGAGAGCCTGGTGGTGGTGCTGGTGGTGCTGATTGTGATGCGGTCGAAGCCTCCGGTCCCCTCCTCCGCCTCCTCCTCCGCCTGTGCCGCCTCCGAACAACCGGCCACCCCCTCCGATCGAATGGATGTCTTGCATTTCGCTAACCCTCCCTGGCTCCCCTCAATTTTCACGAAAGAGTACTCTATCTCTTCGGTGTTTGAATCCCCAAGTTGTTACGAAGAATTCTGGAGGCTAACAATCACATGCTAGCTCGGAAGTTTCAGATTAAGTTTTCTCGGATATTTTCTTGGGAAAATGCTGACTATGACTGGGAAAGTTCTCTCCCCAGGACTCACTGTTTTATGTGTGTATGAGAGAGAGAGAGCACAGAAAGAGTTTCCAAACTCTCTGACAAATATCCCTGCAGATCTTCCAATTCTATTTTCGTTTCTTTTTCTTCCAAATTACGGAAACAGCCCTGTAGATTAAACAAAATGACAACCGTCCACAATAGTTATGTGAAATTACCTACTTAGGCCTATTGATTATCCGGACTTTTACTGAAACTATAGGTGTTATTTGGGAACTTTGAGGATTTGTAGAGATGTTGACTAGACATGGTTGGACAGGGGAAGATTGTACGGCCATGGAGGGGGATCGAGCCGTCCACGTGGACGGATGAAGGTCATGGAGAGTTGCTGTCCACAAAATCTGGTTGTCGCGTTGTCGGCCACACTAATTTTATCAGCTGTGCTATCCTCGTGTCAGTCACCACTGGTCCACTGGGCGCCACGTCGCCTACTGTCATTCCTCAGCAGTACACGGTACATGATTTTGTTAACAGTGAAGGTTTAGGTTTCCGTACCTTCAATCTGAGACTGCGAACTGGTAGTGCCAGATTGTAAGTTAGTATTAAATTATTTTAAGGTACTTTAAACGTTTTGAGTGTGCAATTATTTTGTATTTATTTAAAAATTATAAATTCAGAAAAAAAAAATGTTTAGATGATTTAAAAAATATAAAATGAAATTGACAATATATGTTGAAAATGTGAATTAAATTAAAAATAATTGAAAAAAAAACTAAAACTAAAAAAAAAAAAAAAAAAAAAAGAAAAGAATAGCTTGGACACACTAGACACCTGGGGTAGCCACCACCCCTATGTTGTAATGCCCGAAAAATATAATTTTTTTTTTGTCCTATAAATCCATTTTCTTTCTTATCCGAACGTTCGAGCATCCCATTAGAATGTTAGATGTTTATCCTATTCAAACTTTCGACATCTAATAAGCCTCGAATATTGCATATTCAAACCCCTTAACTCACATATATTAATTCCTTAACATTGTTATTTATTTAATTTTGTTTTGTTTTTATGTTTTAGGGCTTTATATGATAGATGCAAGAATTATATGGAAATTGGGCTTAAAATGACACTTTGAAAGCATGCTGAAGGCCTTGGGATCGACCACACCAGTAGAAGGACTCGAGCGCACCACCGCTCGAGCACCCCATCACCTAGGCTCGAGTGCACATCCATTGGGCTCGAGTGCATACGGGCGTACAGTACACAGTAGGAGTCCATTTTCAACTTGGACTTGAATTTCATAAAAGGAAAAGAGTTATTCGTATTCTACTCGAACTATGAGACTTATTTACGATTTTTTTTAGGATTTCTAAGGTTTTTGGGCCTCCTCTAATTCTTATAAATAGGTGTTTAAACATTGAAGAAAGACACACTGCTACCTAGAGCAAATTTAGTAAAATACTTATTGAAGGCTTGAAGAGTTGAAGATGAGTAATCATAGCATGAGGCCATTTCAGCAGCGTCATGAGCGGCTAAAACCCTTTGTAGAGTATTGATGTAGCTCTATTCAAGCACAATGGTTTGATAGTATCTTAATTTAGAGAATTTTAGTTTATGCATGTCGGTTGTATAATTATAAGAATTGCTATAATTTGATATTGTTCTTAATATTTTAGTGCAATTGTTCTTAAATTCAAAACTAATATTGGTGAAATTCATCTCTTGTCTTAGAAAGCTTTTTATCTTTATTGAACTCAAATCATTATTATTTTCAGTGATTATGAGAATGATTATTATACATCGGGTTTAATTGACATATGATCAAGAGAATTAGATAGGCTATGCCTAAGGAAGACGAATCATACTACACCATAGTTTAGTGTAATTTAGGTAAATGATCAGTGCCAACCGAAGTTGGTTTATACTATTCCATTGATTATATGTATCTTAGTGGTTAGGTGGACGGTCTGTGTCAATCAAAGATGGATTATACTTATTCTTTAATAAGGTAATTTCTTGTTTATTTATAACATCCATAGAATGAATTTATCTTATTTGAAAATTGAAATTGACTTCTTAAATAAATAACAAGTGTGTGCACAAGGTGTCAACAAAAATAAGCACAGCGGAAAGTAAATGACACAGAGATTTTTGTTGACGAAGTGGAAACTCAATCAAGAGAAAAATCACTCCGGGGCAGCCAAACCCATGAATTCCACTATTCAGAAGACAAAGCTAGATACAAGATAGTAACACTCACATATACCCGATGCAGTGGTCATACCTTGCTCTCTGACGTGTAACCCAACACGAACGCTTCCCAACCAGGTCTTCTACCTGAAGGGGTCTTCAATGGAATCCTTTACCTTAGGGCCAACCCCTAAGATAGACTTTAGATGTAGCACAACAACAGCACACTTGAAATGGCTTTAGAGGAAAAATCACGTCTCTAAGCAGTTGTGGAATTCAATACCGAATTCTTGCAGTTCTCAATGCCCAAGGGCCTCTATTTATAGGCCATATAGGCCGGGGGCTCAAATGAGCGTCAGGTAAAATATAGCTGGGCGCCGTCCGGACGGTGGTCATGGCCGTCCGGATGGACAATTGTGCGACAGGATTTTCCAAAAATTTCGCTGAGAAATATTTCTTGTTTAAGAGCTGCATCCGGATGGGATGGCACATCGTCAGGACGGTCGAACGTCCGCTGCAAGTAATTTCCTTATAAGGCTTCGCGCGTCCGGACCATGGGGGATGAGCATCCGGATGGCTGAACTTCAACACGCAATTTCCATATCTGCTATGCGCGCGTCTAGACCATGAGAGGTAACCGTCCGGATGGTTGAAGTCGAATCGACAATTTCCATATTAGTTGCACGCACGTCCGGACGGGATACCACATCGTCCGGATGGTTGAATCAGTCTTCCCATATTTGAACTTGGAAAGAATCTGAAGCTGGTCGAGTACTGATAGGCGTCCGGACGGATGCAAGCTGGATAGAAACTTCTCGACACAGTGGAGGGTCCGGACGGAAGTGCACGTCGTCCGGACAGAATGGCACGTCGTCCGGACGGATGGAACAGTGGTCAGATGGGCGTCCGGATGGGATGGCTCGATCGTCTGGACGGCTGACAGGGAACTGAAATCTTCGATCTTTCACGCAGTGCAAAGTCTTCTAAGAGTGCTATGAATAGTGGAATCCCTGTTTACAGCATCTTTACACACACAAGTGATTTTGTCCAGAATGAGGCCAAAAATACTAACAAACTCTCCATTTGGGCATTCTGGGACAAAAATCACTTGACTGGTTTGGAAACATATTCCCGGTTCAAACACAAAATTACTCCCATTTTTTGTCACAAAGGGACAAAGGGTAAAACAGAGTAATAAAAAAACCAACTGTAATAAAAATTACTCCCCCTAACGTTCTCAGAAGGACCCGGAAACAGATTAATATAAGTCAAATAGTTTTACAGACAAAAGGAAGGGAAACAACAAGTTGAATGGAAGAAAAATGACCAGCATGGTTAGGTCCTTCACAAGTATAGGAGCACACGCATGTATCCCTGTCTTGAGAAATTAGACACAAGGCATGTCAAAATTATCCAAACATACAGTCGATAGACAAGGATAAGCTAGGCACAGATTCCCTTGCAACTCGAGTAATGAAAATAGCGCTATTAGCTCATGCAATGTGTGGGTGAGTGGAGACCTTTTCCCATAAGGTATGACTTTCAATAATTTGACCAATAGAAACTAGATTTTCCTAGACAGGAGAGAAAATAAATGGAAGATAAGCCAAAAGTCAAACCTTACTAGGGCCTAGCCACCCTCATCTGATACACTCCCCCTGAGATGCAACACCTAAGTGATTTACTTCTACCATGAAGGACAACGTAAATGTTTTACTTGCACGTAGAGGGCAAGGCATAAAGCAAATGTAGCACATAAGCAGTGAATATACACTTTAAAGCATATAATTCATATGATTAACTGCTTGTTTCTTTTGGTGCTGCAAACTAAAGGGAATGCCAGAGTTTATAGGTGCTAGGTTCAACTAGCATGTGGTCAATTTGGTCATCTTATCAAACACTTCTTCTCTTATCCAGAATTTCTAGAAACAGAAGGTCAGAGAAGGAAAGATGTACCTTATAGGGGAGTCGGAGATAGTGCACATTTTTCATCGCATGAGGAAAATAAGCTATCAATCAAAACAAGTGAGCAGGAAACCTTTGCATATATGTAAGAATAATTCATCAATGCATAGTGAACTAATAATCCAAGAAAAATACATGAGAGAGCTGACATACCTTAGAAGGAACCAACCTGCAACAACCTCCCAATTTTTTTTTAATAAAAAAAATGCAATATGGAAAAAACATCATATGCAAGGCAAAATCAAACCTGATGATGCCAATACAGAAAAACAGTCGCTCGACCTGCTTTCTTTGTCTTCCCCAATAAACACCTGCAAAGATCTTCAAACAAAATATAGGGGGCAAAAACAAAGTACCACTGGTTCCTAGATTGTAAATAAAATATAACAGCAAAATAAGCAATCAAACCTGATGCCATAGGATTAGGAACCAAATCCTAGGCATGAACACCCGAACCTGTTAGGTGCGCTGTTCCCCCTCATGGGGTGACGGTCCTTCTTGATCCAAGCCTGCCTTCCTGTCGGTGGTTGCTGGTATGACGTCATCATCCACTCCATCATATTCTGCATCCAGATAGGTGGCTCATTGTGGTGTTGGTCTGCTTCCACCTTCTGTGGCCTTCTAAGGTGCTTGGCCGGTACAAACCGTTGCTGAGGCCACTGATGCTGAGATGCCTGGACCCAAGGAGCATGAGACCAAGGTGCTTGATGAGCTTGATGCCTTGGTGCTTGTCTCCATGGTGCTTGATAAGGTGCCTGATGCCATGGAGTCTGATGCTGGGCCGTAGGTCTAGTGCCATGATAGGCTTGTCTGGGCACTTCTTTCTTGGCTTTAGCCTTTTGTGCTTTCAGAAGGGAGCACTGAGGATGAACATGCACACTTAGACCGCAATGATGGCATATAGGAGGTCTTCTGATGGAATGAGGCTCCTAAGTGCCTGGAACATCATCGTTGACCTTGTCCTTCCCTTTATCTTCAATAGTGGGAGGAGGCTCTGAGACTGTAGGCTTCACAAACACAGTCTTTGAGGAAGAAGGAGCATCAGAAGAGGAAGCTACATACCCGAGACCAGTCTTATCAGTTGGGCTCTTCTGGATAGACAACATACGAGTAAGCTTTTCATCAGTGACTCTCTCTAGTTGGAGCTGTGTCTCTAGTAGCTTTTCCTCGAGCTCTTGTATTCTAAGCAGCAATGAACTCTTTTCAGTTTGCAGGGTGTTCAGATCATAGAGGTGCTGCTTATGACCTTCTCTTAGCTTCTTATACTCTAAATAGAGTGTCTTGTAGGCTTCCTTGAGCTCTACCTCATTATCACTATGCTCCGAGTAATACGAGTCTTCTTCTTCAACATGTGGGGCTACAAAGGCCAGAATTTTTTCAGAATCTGGAGCGTCTTCTTCTGACTCATCACTGAGAGTCACGTTGTATGCCTTCCCCTTTCCCTTCTTAAGGTTCCCACAATCAGCCCGGATATGCCCAAAGTCTGAGCATTCAAAACATCGGGGTCCTCTGGGGTCTTTCTTCACTTCTTCCTCAAGTTCAGCTTCTCTGGGAGGTTTCTTTACTCTTTCAGAAAACTTCTTCTTGAACCGATCATCTTTCATTAGTCTTCTGAAATTCTTGGCTAACATAGCCACAGCTTTTTCTTCATCCTCAGAGTTATCTTCAGATGAGGCTTCTACCTTCTTCTTGGAAGCCTTTAGGGCAATGGTCTTCAACTTCTTGACCGGGGGTAGAGACAGCTCATATGTTTGAAGAGATCCTACCAGCTCTTCTGTAACACCCAAGAAATAAATAAATTACTTAAAATAAGAATGTATTGAAATATTAGATAAATAAAAGTTTAGTTAATGCATGAATGTAAGAATATGTTTTTGGTGTGAAACGAGCTGGAATGTGAGTGGGATATTTTGGTGTGAAGTGAGCTGGAATGTGAGTGGGATATTTTGGTGTGAAGTGAGCTGGAATGTGAGTGGGATATTTTGGTGTGAAACGAGCTGGAAAGTGAGTGGGAGAGGAGTCCTAGTTCGGATGAGATCAGGAGATAAAAGAGATTTGAGAAATCTAATGATGAGTTTATCCTAAACCCAGCCTTCACCGAACACTTGGTTGCTCCATAACCATAGATCATTTTTCTTGAAGAAATCTGGACCCCTCATGTTCTCTATAGATATGAGATTAAGCTTCAGCCATTATTCAAGAAAAACATCACCGAACTCCATTTCTGCATCCTGCAACATTCCTACTTTCGGATAGAACAGAAAAACCAGAATTGAAATCATCCCCCTCATTGCCGCTTCTGTTATCAAAATGTGGAGAAGAGCTTAGAAATTCATACACATCTTTTCCTCCTTGTAACATTAACCAAAGCCAAGCTGAAATCCGGCGGAACTCAATAACCCACGAACTATAGAGAACCGTGATGTAAAATCCGATTCTCTCGATAGTGTGATTTCCGGCCAAATATTGCATGTTGGACCAAACCCCCATCTGACTTTTCCTCTGAGTATACGCGTGAACAGCTCAAGGTGTGTTGTTTTTGTTCTTTTTATCTACTTTTCTTGTCTTGGACAGCACATGTGTTCCCCACACTTAGCTACTTCGGTAATGGTTATATTATATAATTATTTGTCCTATTAAAATATTAGTTGTTTTATAGAAAATAGTTTAAATACTAAAACTAATATTATAATTCTATGTTAAGTAATGGTGATTGCAGAGTATGTTTGTTAAACACGTGAAACATGTAGTGTGGGTTTTAATGATGGCTATATATATATGTATATATATAATCGACTATTGTAAATAATTTATATATATATATATATATATATATATATATATAGTATGTTGATATATTTTAATATACTTTGGTTATTACGATTTTCAAGTTAAAAATTAAATATTGGTGAGTGAAATAATATGAATTAAATAATGTGAGTGTGTGAATTAAATAATGTGAGTGGAATGATGTGAATTAAATAATGTGAGTGTGTGAATTAAATATTGGTGAGTGGAATAATATGTGGAATAATATGAGATATTGATATTTTGGTGATATTAGAAATATTAGTATTTTTGACGGAAGATGGGTTTAAATGTTAGAACTAATAATAATAATATAGTCACCTATGTAAATGTATACTCTTGATGTGAATATATGGAAACTATATATATAATTTCTGCTGTTATATGTATATATCTATAGGTATTGTACACAACATGGAATATATATGTATTGTAGTGTCAAATACAAGAAATTATAGATTCCAAATATAGTGTTAAAAAGAAAGGTATATATATATATATAATCTCTTTTGTTAGTATAAAAATGATAAGGTTACAAACGAAAATGTAGTTATTAAAATATCCAAACAATTAATGGTTCCATGTACTTAAGGACTAGGAGAGACGATTATAAATGATAATTTTCTTAGCACTATTTACTAATTTCATATTTCATGAATATAACCCTGCAGTTGATATTTTTGTGGATCCTGTGGAGGCGAAGGACAGTAAGTATTTTTATACTTACTGAGGGTAGCACTGGATTTCAATAATGTTGTGTTTATGTTTTATTTTAATTGGATGCGTGTGACTGATTATTGCATACTGTTAATAATCAACCTATTAATATTGGGTGCGACGTCTCCCAAAGGTTCAGGATGGTAAATCCGCTTGAAACCGGAAACCATAATAATCATATTGATTGGGACGGCTTTCAAAGTACTAGAGGAGGGAAGTCTCCGATAGTGCGAAAATAAGTTAATTAAAATGTAATGTAGAGGGGACGGCCTCGAGAAAGACGTTAACCGGGGGGACGGCCCTTACAAGAGAGGAGTGCAATGACTATATTGAACTGTTAAACTTTGCATGAAAACTATCACTACATCATTATGTCATATCTCTGTTCCTTAAATAATGCATAAACCATTATGTTGTTGAATGACAGTTAGCTCACTTATGGAACTATGGGATTGTGGTTATAACCACCTTCTCATAGATGACTGTGCAGGCACAGACACTGACGAGTATCAGGATTATCAGGAGCCTTATGATGATCCTGGTTTCATAGATGGGACTGTCTAAAGTCTCCTTTTTATGATAGACTTGCTGAACAGTTTATCTTCCATGTCGTTATTAGGTTTTATTTTATGTAACTTCTAGACATCTTATGCTTTATTTTATGGTTTGTAATATGACTACTATTACATAGGACGTGAGCCGTGATGGCCCTTATGTTATTGCTTTTGTGTGTAATTATTTGAAAGAACCTTTTATTATTATTGTAATGTAAGTTGAGGTATTTCAATTAAAGCTCTATATGTGTTGAAAGGGATTGTCCCTATCAGTGATGTTTTAAAAAAAAAAAGATATTCGTATTTTCCGCTGCGAGATTTATCGCCTCTGATAGGTTAACGACACGTGATTATCCAGATATAATTGCTTACGCTCTTTTGTAAAAAGCGGGTCGTTACATCTTCAATCTTCATTTCCCCAAGATCCTTGCTTTCCTCAATGGTGGTCACCTTGATCCTGAAACGCTCAGGCAAAGATCTTAGAATCTTTCAGATGAGTTTTACATCCGAGATAGGTTTCCCAAGACTCACCATGGAGTTCCTCATGTCACTCATCTTGGAGTAAAACTCTCCAAAAGTCTCTTCTTCCAACATCTTAATTTCTTCAAATCTCAAAATCAACATTTGAAGTTTGGCAGATTTAACAAGTTTCGTGCCTTCATATGTTGTTTCCAAGATTTGCCATGCTTCTTGGGCTGATTCACAATTTGAAATTTTTGCGAATTCAGATGGAGAAAGTGCCTGGCATAGAGCATGGAGGGCTTTATCATTTGAAAGGCGTGCGTTCTTTTGAGGGACTAGTTCAGGTGTTGCATCCTCTGGTTTAGTCCAACCAGTTTCAACAATACCCCACCAGTCAATAGATTTAAAAAAGAAACGCATACGTTCCTTCCAATAGCCATAGTTCGTAGTACCATCAAAGGCAGGAACAAAATTAAGAGTTTGAGACATAATATAGAAGTAAAAACAAAAATAACACTCAAGAATTAAATCTACACAAAGTGTACCAAGCTCTGATACCAATTGAAAATTGAAATTGACTTCTTAAATAAATAACAAGTGTGTGCACAAGGTGTCAACAAAAATAAGCACAGCGGAAAGTAAATGACACAGAGATTTTTGTTGACGAAGTGGAAACTCAATCAAGAGAAAAACCACTCCGGGGCAGCCAAACCTAGGAATTCCACTATTCAGAAGACAAAGCTAGATACAAGATAGTAACACTCACATATACTCGATGCAGTGGTCGTACCTTGCTCTCTGACGTGTAACCCAACACGAACGCTTCCCAACCAGGTCTTCTACCTGAAGGGGTCTTCAATGGAATCCTTTACCTTAGGGCCAACCCCTAAGATAGACTTTAGATGTAGCACAGCAACAGCACACTTGAAATGGCTTTAGAGGAAAAATCACGTCTCTGAGCAGTTGTGGAATTCAATACCGAATTCTTGCAATTCTCAATGCCCAAGGGCCTCTATTTATAGGCCGGGGGCTCAAATGAGCGTCAGGCAAAATATAGCTGGGCGCCGTCCGGACGGTGGTCATGGCCATTCAGACGGACAACTGTGTGACAGGATTTTCTGAAAAATTTCGCTGAGAAATCTTTCCTGTTTAAGAGCCGCGGCCGGACGGGATGGCACATCGTCCGGACGGTCGCACGTCCGCAGCAAGTAATTTCCTTATAAGTATTCGCGTGTCCGGACCATGGGAGATGAGCATCCGGACGGCTGAACTTCAACACGCAATTTCCATATCTGCTATGCGCACGTCCGGACCATGAGAGGTAGTCGTCCGAACGGTTGAAGTCGAATCGACAATTTCCATATTAGTTGCACTCGCGTCCGTACCAAGGCTGACTGACGTCCGGACGGTGATATTTGAATTGCGATTCTTGCCTTAAGGAGACGCACGTCCGAACGGGATACCACATCGTCCGGACGGTTGAACCAGTCTTCCCATATTTGAACTTGGAAAGAATCTGAAGCTGGTCGAGTACTTATAGGCGTCCGGACGGGCTACTGAGACGTCCGGACGGATGCAAGCTGGATAGAAACTTCTCGACACAGTGGAGGGTCCGAACGGATGATGCTTGGTCTGACTAGTGTCCGGACGGATGGAACAGTGGTCAGATGTGCGTCCGGACGGCTGACATGGAACCGAAATCTTCGATCTTTTACGTAGTGCAAAGTCTTCTAAGAGTTCTCTGAATAGTGGACTCCTTGTTTACAACATCTTTACACACACAAGTGATTTTGTCCAAAATGAGGCCAAAAATACTAACATTAGTAAATATGATTAACCATTGATGTAGCGGTGAAGCCAATACCCTTCCCTCACTCTTTCTTATATTTCAATTATCTTTTGCGTTTATTTTATGCACTTTAGCTAACCACAAAATAAACAACTTTTTTAAAGTCATTTTTAATCTTCATACACTTGATAACAACACCCCTGCAATCCTTGAGGTTCGACACCCCTTCTATAGCCTTATCCTACAAGGATTCGTTCTATTGCGAGTGATAATTTATTATTAAAATATTTTTGCTTTAAAAATACCATATCAATTTTTGGTGCTGTTGGTGAGGACTGCTTAACGGTTGCGTTATTAAGTTTTCAAGATTAAATAAACTTAATTAATTTATGTTTCCCTTTATTTTTACTCTTAATGTTTGTTTTTAATTTTGATTTTAGTTTTTTTTTTTTCTCACACAGGTTCGAAGCATTGAGTTCTTTTTCAGCACTCTGCAATCGAGCGTACCATCCCTGCGCTCGAGCTCTTCTCTGCCAATAGTACGCTCGAGTGCACTCTGCAATGCGATCAAGCGCACCAGCACTAATCTGCATAATTCCAGCACCTGCATTCCAACACTCCTACAGGCTGTTTGTGAGCTTTTTAGTTTCTATTTTATTTTTATTTTGCTTTTAGTTTATGTTGGGTCGTCGTTCTTTATCATTGCCTTTAAATTCTTGTGACCTCGACATTGAACGCACTCTTAGACAACTTTGATCTGAAAGAAACTCTAATTTGCTAGGAGCGTGTCCCATTGAGACTATGGGTGACGATAACCCTATGGCTTTGCAAGATCATTATCTCCTTACCACGTACACTTCTCCCACATGTCTCAGGCTGCGGGATGTTACGGCAGCTCACTATGAGATTAAGCCTAGCACTATACAGAGTTTACTATCTTTCCTAGGGCTTAGTACTGAAAGTCCTTACGACTTTTGAAAAATAATAGACTCCAAATTTATCATGTGTGTGTGTTCAAGTGTGCAAAAAAATATTAGATGCAGAATTTAAAAGAGACAAATATTTTGTTGACAAAGTGGAAACTCAATTAAGAGAAAAATCGCTTCGGGGCAGCCAAACTCAGGATATCCACTATTAAGAAAACAAAGCTAGTAATAAAGCAAAAACACTCACATACTCCTGATGTAGCGATAGTACCTTGCACTCTAACACGTAACCCAACGTGAACACTTCCCAACTAGGTCTCCTACCTGAAGGGGTCTTTAATGGAATCCTTTAGCTTAGGGATCCTTCGTAAGCTAGACTTCACACGATCAAATCACACAACAGACAACTCTTAGAGAGCTAGTAGATCTTCACAGTTTCTACCTAAACACCATCTCTAAGCTCAAAGGAATTCAATACCGAATTCTGTAAATAATACAAGCCTAAAGACCTCTATTTATAGGCTTTTGAAAACCTAATTCAACAGTGATTCGGAGTTCTCTGGGCGGCATCCGGACATAGGCATAGAGCGTCCAGACGGCAAGCTGCAATCGACTTCCATAACGTGCTTCACGACTTCCACTGGGCCATCCGGACGATCAACTGGGGATCCGACTTTTACTGAGTTGTAAACTGTGAAAATTCTTCCAAAAGTCTGGAAATTACCTTCTTGATGCTTGTGACATTGATACTTGTCATACTAAGGCCTTTCCATAGTTGAGAATTAAGCTCTGAATATTATGGAAAACTTTGGATAAATACAACATCCCTGTTTCAGTAGTACACTTACATGGTAGTTATTTTGTCAACATAATGTAGCCAATAAAACTAACAAACTCCCCATTTGGCCATTCTGGGACAAAAATCAATTGACCGGTTTTTAAAATACAATCTCGATCCAAAAATAAAAAGTAAGTACTCCCCCCTTTTGTCTAAAAAGGACAAAGGGTAAATAAAGTATTTAAAAAACACAATAGCATAATTACTTGTTAGTTTTATTGGCTTCATTCAGTTGATAAAATCACTATTATGTAATGATGCTGTCTTGACAGGGATACCGTTTATTTTAGAATCTTCAGATATTCAGAGTTTATTTCTCTAATATGGAAAGGACCTTATTATGACAAGTTTCAGTGTCACAAGCTTTAAGAAGACAATTTTAGAGTTCCAAGAAGATTCTATGAAGTTTCCAACTTAGCAAAAGTCGGATCCCTTGTTCCCATCCGGATGGTCTAGTGAAGCGTCCAAAACGCCCTCCTGTGTTAAGAAGATTCTGTTAGCTTAGCGTTGCATCCGTCTGGACATTAGGGCAACACGTCCGTACGCTCTTTAGTGTTCGAGAAGAATCCAGATTTCCTTTGTAGACACGGATTGGGAAAGACAGCTTGCAACCATCCGGACGCTAGGCAATACCGTTCAGACGCGGCCTTAATATGGAAACGCGTGAAGCGTGTTATGGAAAGGCGGTTGCACAGTTCACCGTCCGGGCGCTCTATGCCTTTGTCCGGACGCCGCTTAGAGAAATCCGAATTAGTAGCGATTAAGGTCTTCTAAGCCTATAAGTAGAGGCCTCTAGGCATGTATTATTTACAAAATTTGGTATTGAATTCTCTAGAGCCTAGAGAGGGTGTTTAGGTGGAAATTGTGAAGATTTGCTAGCTCTCTAAGTCCTGCTCGGTGCGTGGTTCTTGTTCGTGCGAAGTTTAGCTTAGAGATGAGCCCTAAGCTAAAGGAATCCATTGAAGAACCCTTTAGATAGGAGACCTGAATGGGAAGTGTTCACGTTGGGTTACGTGTCAGAGTGCAAAGTACGATCATTGGATAGGGGTATGTGAGTGTTACTGCGTTGTTACTAGCTTTGTCTTCGGAATAGTGGAATTCCTGGGTTTGGCTGCCTCAAAGTGATTTTTCTCTTAATTGAGTTTCCACTTTGTTAAAAAAATATCTGTTTCATTTAAATTGTGCACTTTGACATTTTCTTACACATTGTTTGCACACACACACACGGTAAATTAGAAATCTCTTTATTTTCAATTGGTATCAGAGCGGGTACACTCGTGTTTGGATTTATTTCCTGAGTGTGATCCATATTTTTGTTGACTTCTTTTATTATGAATTCTTCTAAGTTATCTGAAGAGAATTATGATAATAACCTTCTTAAGGATTTTCTTAAATTGAGTAAATTTTTTTAAATTTCCAATAAAGATCTCAAAAAGGTTAAGCAAGAAAAAGAGTCTTTATTCATTAAATTATCTGAATCTCATGCTTTGATTGACTCTTTGAAATCTGAGAATACCATGCTGTTTACCACTATTGATACACCTGAGAATAAATTAAAAGAATCTGAAGATCTCTTGAAAAATTCTCTAGTGATAATTTAAAAAGTATGTTTTGTATTCATATAGATATTTCTAACAAGTTTGACTTAATTATTGATGATTTGAGTGCTTCTACTTCACATGTTTTTGATTCTGAATTAGATTCTATTGTTATTAAGCTGGTGATAGTAGATACAGCTTGTTTAGATAATTCTAGAAATTTTGCTTAATTGATGGTGTGAAGCCTAAGTCCAAGGAATTAGGAACGCAAGGTAAGTTTGTTCCTACTTGTCATTATTGTGGGAAGATTGGTCATATTAGACCAAATTGTTATATGTTGAAATCCCATAGGCCTTGGAATAAGCAGGTTGCTCCTAAAAAGGACAATAGTGTGAAACCTTATTTTGATAAATATGTCCTGCCCCATAGAAGACATTTATCTCAATAGGGTAAGACCTTTGTTTTGTGTAAGAATGCTAACCTTAAAATTGCAGAGCTTGTCAAGAAGCATTTTAGCAAACAAAGTTAGCCTACCTGCCATCACTATGGTGTCACAGGACACATTAGGCCACACTGTCATCAGATCCGGCATCAAAAACCTCAGATCAAGAATCAAGAGCCAAATACAGGTAAGTCTAGCTCTAAACCTTCTATGCCTCATCATGCTTTTCGGCAAAAACGACAATATCCTCAAAGGGGCTCTCCCTCATGCCGTCACTTTGGTAAGTATGGCCATACCAAGGTCGAATGCTTTAGAGTGAAGCCTCACAAGCCCAAGAAGAGTCAAAGCTATGAAGGGCTTGTCAACATGATGAAGAGTGTCTTAGTAAGATTGAATTTGGACATGGCTTACAACCTTGCCTCTTGGTAAATAAGGTATGGGTAAGGAAGAATGAGACCATTCACCCCTCGAGGAGGAATGGATCCACCTAGTTGGTGAGGTCACACATGCCTAGGATTTGGGTTCCTAATCCTAGAGCATGTCAGGTTTGCTTGCATTGCATTGGGTTTTTCTTATCATATATTTGTTCACATGCTTTGCATTCTTAGGAACCATATTTGTTTTATCCCCAATTTTCTCCTGTTGTCTTGAGGAAAAATTTCTACGGATATTTGATGGGGATGACAGAAAAAGCACGTCGGGCATATGCTTTTATATCTTGGTAATTCCAAACCTCGCCCTTAGGCCAGGTTTGCTCTTACCCTACATGCTAGGACTAGATAGTTTGTCTTTTCTCCATAAGCATGTTTTTGTTGTTTTTCTGTCTTTTTTTTTCAGCATTAAAAAAAAAAAAAAAAATTGGGGGAGAAGATGCAGAATTTTTTTTTTGATAGCTTTTCAGATATTGCATGTCTTTTTGCCTCATATCTCAATTTATTGTGCATTGCTTGAATATGATTATATATGATTGAGAGTTTATGTCTGATATCTGCTAAGTTTTTCTATTGCATCTTAATGCTAGATAGTTGCTTTTCTCATGCGATGAAAAATTGTGCACTATCCAATGCTCCCCTAAGGTATATTTTTTTTTACTCTATAATTTTTAGCTTTTGAAAATTCTGAGGAGAGAGACCTTTTTGCTAAGATGGTCAAATTGACCAACTCGCTAGTTGAACCTAAAACTCATAAATTCTGGCATTCTCTCTAGGTTGCAGCACCAAGTGATAAAAAACATTTAAATTTAAGTAAATATGGATAATTGAAAAGATCCACTACTTATTGTGCTATGAATCTGTTCTTAAACTTGTCTATATAGAAACAGTCAGTGACCTATTCATTGTAGATGATTAGTGTCAAATATTGCATATGTGGACCCCTTAATTTGCATTTACTAAACCTTTAGTTTTGTTATTTTCTAATGTTTTTTGTTAGTTTTGGTATTTTAGTATTTTGCAGGTCATTGAGGGAAAACAATAGCTTTAAGGTGAAAGAAAGCACACTTTAAGAAGACCTAGAAGATGAGGTTATGTTCAACCAAATCAAGGAGAGGACTAAATCGGAATTTCTCTAATTGAAGTCAAAATCGGATTAGAATTCAGATTCTGCATATGTCATAGTATTTTGGCCATAACTTTCAGGTCAAGCATCCGATTTAAGTGAATCAAGTGGCGTTGGAAATCTAACTCAATTTTCTACAAATCCTTATAAAATTGGATTTTCCTAATTCAGATGTCTGCTATGCCAAAAGTGCCCCGCAATAAAAGGCCACAAATCTGGACGAATTTGGAGTCCTTTTCCTTATTGGATTGTGTTTTGAGTTTCCTACTCAAACTAGGAGACTAACCTCCGATTTTTCTAGAAATTCTAGGGCTTCTAGGACTTGTTTTCTCCCTATAAATAGACCTCTAAGCCTCAAGATAAAAAGGGGAAGAAGCTAGAGTTCAAATATATTCTTTTTTTTTTTAGTTTAGTTTTTCTTTAGGGTAGGTTTTATTTTCAATAATCATGTGTAGCTAGATTTTCAACTAAGGTTGAGGATGAAGCCTCACCATTGAAGAGCAACAATATTTTCATGTAAGTTTATACTATCCGATTTTATTTGGTTTAATTTTTTCAATGTTTTACTTCTTTTCAATTTGTGGAATGATTCTTGGATATCTATTGTGATTTACGGATACATTTGATGATTTGAGATAGTTTCATTGAATTGATTGCTTGAGTTTTTATTTATCAAAACGTTGGATATTCATTGTGTTTCGTTCTACGGATACATTTGATGATTTGGTTTAAACCGGATATCTTTTGTGATTTGTGCAAAGAACGGATTCATTGAATGATTTAATGATTTTTTTAAGCATAGTAGAACATACATAAGAGTTGTATGGTGAGAACTTCGGATGTGTATTGATGAACATGAGAATATGTTGCTATGATTTGGTGGGTGTGGATTCCAAAACCTTAGTACCTTTTCTTTTGTTTTATTTTACTTTATTTAGTTTATGTTTTCTTTATTTATCAAAATCTATTAATTTTTGGAACTAGGTTAAGATTTAATTAATTTAGTCATAAATTTGTTTTCAAGAACACAATTCCCTGTGGGATTGACCTCGCACTTGCAAAACCCTTTTATTGCAAACGATTCGTGCACTTGCGAGTACAATTAAAATTCACATCAAGTTTTTGGCGCCGTTGCCGGGGAATTGTTTGAATTTTTGAAAACTGTTTATTTCTAAATTGATTTTATCTTTCTACTAGTTATAGTTAGGATTTTTTTATTATTATTTGCAATTTGTTTTTTTTTATTCCTATTTCTAAAAAAAAAAAAAACTTTTTCTTTGTTTTGTTTGTTTTTATTTTCTTTTATTGTTATTTAAAAAAAAAAAATTTGTTGATGTTTTATGTGGGATATTTGCATGTTAAAAAGTGAGAACGAAGCATGGATTTTTCTTATAATAATTATAACAATTTTTCTACACAACATGCTTCGCCTAGTGGTAGGACACCTGCTCCTATCAACTACACTCACAATTGTTACCCACATAAACCATGTTCATATTGCTCCAATCCTTATCACAGTTCTAGTAATTGTCCATCCTGGGGACGAGGCTCCAATTTTTCATATGATCAAATGAACACAAATTTCTCCAATCCGGGATTTGAGTCAAATTCCAATGTTTACAATTCGGACTGGAGGAACCATCCTAATTTCTCGTGGCAAGCTCAAGCCATGGGAAATTGTGCTCCCCAATACCATGATCTGCACCATCCCGAGTATCAGCAGATCAATCACCAATCTTCACCTCCTTCATCCTACAATTATCCGGCACAAAGATTATCATTGGAAGAAACACTCCAAGCATTCATTCAGACAAGCAACCGAAATATACAAGAGCTTAAGAAGGTAACCATGAGCAACAACCAGATGATGCAAGAGCTTAAGAGTGTCACCATGAGCAACGACCAGATTATGCAAGAGCTTAAGACCGCCTCTATAAGCGATAACGAGAATATACAGAATCTTGCCAAGATAGAAGGACATATTGATTATCTGGTTGCTGAATTCAACAGAATGGAGGAAGAAGAGCTTCAAAGTCAGTTGATGGTTGAAGGGCACTACATGATTGATGAGGATGATGCTAGCCATTCTTGTTATGAGCATGTCCCTAACACCACCATACTCGAGAGTAAGGAAATTGTGGATAACATAGAGGAGCAAGAAGAAAAAGATGAGCAAATTCAGCACATAGAGGAGCAAGAAGAGAAAGAGGAGCAAATTGAACACAGAGACCAAATTGAGCACATGGAGAAAATTGAGCATAAAGAGAAAATTGAGCCCCCAGTAGATACAAGTCCATCCAATGACAAGGAAGTGAGTACTGAAGCTCATTCCTTCATCATTATCCCTCTTGAGACACATCATGAATCCAAAGCTTCAATTCTTCAATGTCTCAAAGAGCTATCGTATGCCAAGATTCTCAAGGATTTATGCAGACAAGCGCATAAATCTAGGAATCATCGTCCCAAGAAAATATTTCTAAGCAAGCAAGTTGGCTACCTACGATGGGAAAATATCCTCCCAGAGTGCTATCAAATTTTAAAGAAGAAAGGGTGGAAGGGATTGGTTGGACATCCACATGATCGAGGAAGGTATGGTAATTTTTTATTATTTTGTTTTATTTTCTGCATTTAATTTCTGAGTCTTTTTCCTTTTTCATTTTATTTCTTGTCATTTTATTTTTTTGAACTGATAGCAATTAACCTTTTGATGTTTGTTTCTATGAGAAAATATTGCTGGTAGTTTTGTAGACAGGTGTTTTGGTGTTTAAGTTTGGGGGACGCCCTGGCCTTGTTCACACCTTGATGTTTCCTTACTTCTGGTAATGTATTTCTAAACTACACATTGAGGGCAATGTGTAATTCAAGTTTGGGGGTATGGAAAAACACTCTGTCTATTTGTTTGTTTGTTTATTTGTCTTTTTGATTTAAAAAAAAAAAAAACAATGTTTATTTGTCTTTTTGTTCTAAAATCTTTTCAAAAAAATAAAAAATAAAAAATAAAAATTGTGTTATGTTGTTGTTTGAGCATGATTACATCACAACTGTGGTTTACATATCATTGGTTTGTTTAACATGTTGAATACTGCATGTCATTAGAAATCTGAATATTTTGACTCATCTGTTGGATTAGAGAGACTTCACTTGTTTGAATTATTTATCACAAGCACATTAACATTGGATCTATGAGGTATGAGATTTGAATTGAGGTATGTGTATCTTGAGATTTGTAGGATGATTTGTTGATGAAACCTTGGCTTAAATTCAAAAAAAAAAAAAAAAAAAAAAAAAAAAACAGAAAAAAAACAATAATATCATCAGTTTGGGTTCTTATTGAGTAACCGGGCTTCTTGCCTCATTAAGCATTGAGTGTTCGCGTCAAAAGATGAGTAATTCAATTTGGTTGATTGAATGGCTAGTTTGACTTCGTTGCCTTTTTGACTTGAGTAATTAAGCCCTTAGGGATGTTTCTACATCTAGTGCCCTAAGACCATCTGGTTTGGGAGTCACTGGCTCAACACTCGTTACATGGGTCAACTAGAAAGCTTAAGGGAGTTAGGCATTGCACAGCCTAAAAAGAAAAAAGAAAAGAAAAGAGAGAGAGATAAAAAAAAAAAAAATGATTTAAGCCTTGGTTGTTTCATCTGATGAGATTCCTATGAATTTTGAGGTACACAAACTTTGAGAAAAATTAAAACCTCATGAGTCTTTGTTAATCTCACTTTGCACACATTTGAGCCTGAGTTGTCTCAATTTTCCAACTATGAGTTAAATGATTTTTGATATCTTAATGATGTGAGTGTGATGTTCATCTTGTTAAACTTACTCATGATGTATAAACTATGTGTTTGTGTGGAATTCTTGTTTTTCAACAACATAGTGCTTTAAGATGTTTGTGGGTATCATTCCTGGCAAACCCTCACGAGACTTCACTCGTCCACTAGGGAGTCCTAGGGGTTTAAAAGGCTTGTTGCATATGCTAAATGCAATCGTTTCTCCCACGAAAGAGGATTTATGTTTCAAGCTTTCATTTTATGTTTTGTTTTGTTTTGCTAAGGGACTAGCAAAATGTAAGTTTGGGGGTATTTGATTAGTGTCAAATATTGCATATGTGGACCCCTTAATTTGCATTTACTAAACCTTTAGTTTTGTTATTTTCTAATGTTTTTTGTTAGTTTTGGTATTTTAGTATTTTGCAGGTCATTGAGGGAAAACAATAGCTTTAAGGTGAAAGAAAGCACACTTTAAGAAGACCTAGAAGATGAGGTTATGTTCAACCAAATCAAGGGGAGGACTAAATCGGAATTTCTCTAATTGAAGTCAAAATCGGATTAGAATTCAGATTCTGCATATGTCATAGTATTTTGGCCATAACTTTCAGGTCAAGCATCCGATTTAAGTGAATCAAGTGGCGTTGGAAATCTAACTCAATTTTCTACAAATCCTTATAAAATTGGATTTTCCTAATTCAGATGTCTGCTATGCCAAAAGTGCCCCGCAATAAAAGGCCACAAATCTGGACGAATTTGGAGTCCTTTTCCTTATTGGATTGTGTTTTGAGTTTCCTACTCAAACTAGGAGACTAACCTCCGATTTTTCTAGAAATTCTAGGGCTTCTAGGACTTGTTTTCTCCCTATAAATAGACCTCTAAGCCTCAAGATAAAAAGGGGAAGAAGCTAGAGTTCAAATATATTCTTTTTTTTTTTAGTTTAGTTTTTCTTTAGGGTAGGTTTTATTTTCAATAATCATGTGTAGCTAGATTTTCAACTAAGGTTGAGGATGAAGCCTCACCATTGAAGAGCAACAATATTTTCATGTAAGTTTATACTATCCGATTTTATTTGGTTTAATTTTTTCAATGTTTTACTTCTTTTCAATTTGTGGAATGATTCTTGGATATCTATTGTGATTTACGGATACATTTGGTGATTTGAGATAGTTTCATTGAATTGATTGCTTGGGTTTTTATTTATCAAAACGTTGGATATTCATTGTGTTTCGTTCTACGGATACATTTGATGATTTGGTTTAAACCGGATATCTTTTGTGATTTGTGCAAAGAACGGATTCATTGAATGATTTAATGATTTTTTTAAGCATAGTAGAACATACATAAGAGTTGTATGGTGAGAACTTCGGATGTGTATTGATGAACATGAGAATATGTTGCTATGATTTGGTGGGTGTGGATTCCAAAACCTTAGTACCTTTTCTTTTGTTTTATTTTACTTTATTTAGTTTATGTTTTCTTTATTTATCAAAATCTATTAATTTTTGGAACTAGGTTAAGATTTAATTAATTTAGTCATAAATTTGTTTTCAAGAACACAATTCCCTGTGGGATCGACCTCGCACTTGCAAAACCCTTTTATTGCAAACGATTCGTGCACTTGCGAGTACAATTAAAATTCACATCAGTAGAAATAGACGGTCATTAAAGGACTAAGTAAAAGAAAAGTGCTGCATCTTGGGGGGAGTGTATCAGATGAGGGTGGCTAGGCTCTAGTAAAATAAGGTTTGACTTTTGACTGATCTAACATTGATTTTCTCTCTTGTTTAAAAATTCAGTTGCTTTAAATCATATTGAATAATTGAAATTGACTATTAATATAAAGCAAGTGTGTGTGTGCACAATGTGTTAACAAAATAATGCGAAAATTAAATAACACAATATTTTTGTTAACGAAGTGGAAAACTCAATATGAGAAAAACCACTCCGGGACAGCCAAACTCAGGATATCCACTATTCAGAAGACAAGACTAGATACAAAGTAGTAACACTCACATACCGCTTATGCAGTGGTTGTACCTTGCTCTCTAACGTGTAGCCCAACACAAACGCCTCCCAACCAGGTCTCCTACCTGAAGGGGTCTTCATTGGAATCCTTTACCTTAGGGCCAACCCCTAAGAGAGACTTCAGATTAAGCACAGCAACAGTACGCATAACAACGACTTCAGAGAGATCAACTCACCTCAATAATCTCACAATATAGCTCTCTAAGCACTAATGGAATTCAATACTGAATTCTTACAGTTCTTAAGCCTAGGGGCCTCTATTTATAGGCTGACAGTTCAAATGAGCGTCTGGCTTGATAAAACTGGGCACCTTCTGGATGATGGTTATAGGCCATCCGGGCAAACAATTGTACGACTGAAATTTCAAAAATTTCACTGAAAATGTTTCCTGTTTGAGAGCCGCGTCCTGACGGTGTTGCCCTGTCGTCCAGACGGTCGCACGTTCGCTGCAAGTAATTTCCATATAGAGGCTTCACGTGTCCAGACCAGGAGGATGGTCTTTAGGATGGTTGATCTAATGCACGTAATTTCCATATTTGATACACGGGCGTCCGGACCATGATGACTGGTGTCCGGACGACTGGATTTGAATTACGATACTTGCCTTATGGATGACCGCTTCTAGACGGGAATCCACGTCGTCCAGACGGTTGTAGCAATCTTCCCATATCTGTGTTTTGGAAAGAAATCCTGAAGCTAGATCGAACACTGAGGATCTTTCGGACGGGCTGTTGATTCGTCCGAATGGATGCAGGCTAGAGTAGTTTGAAGCTTCTCGACACAGAGAAAGGTTCGGATGGGAATCCACGTCGTTCGGACGGATGATACTTTATTCTGATGTGCGTCCGGACGGTATGACACATCGTCCGGACGGCTAGTGCTTTGGACAGCTGGGTGTCCGGACAGTATGACACTTCGTCTGGACGGCTGGCAGGAAACCAAATTTTCTAACTTGCAAACTGTGTAGAATCTTCTGAAAATACTTTTGAATAGCGGAATCCATGTTAAAGAGCATCTTTACAAAGAAGTGATTTTGTCCAACAGTATGTGGCCAATTACAAACTAACAAACTCCCCCTTTGGCCATTCTGGGACAAAAATCACTTGACCGATTAAAAATACAATCCTGGTCCAAATAAAAATTACTCCCCCTTTTTGTCACAAAGGGAGAAAGGGTAAAATAGAGTAATAAAAATCAACCACAACAAAAATTACTACCCCTAAAAGTCTCAGAAGGACCAGGGTAAATAGAGTAATAAAGTCCACAAGTTTAAAACAAAAAAAAAAACTGAATAAAAACATCAAGCTGAAATGTGGAAAGAAGAGTAGCATGGTTAGGTCCTTCACAAGTATAATAGCACACGCATGTATCCCAGTCTGAGAAATCAGTCAAATAGCAAGTCATAATTATGCAAACATATAGTCGATAGACAAGGATAAGATAGGCAAAGATTTCCCTGCAAACATAATAATGAAAATAGCTTGCTCAACTCATGCAATGTGTGTGTGTGTGAAGTCTTTTTCAAAGGTATGACTTTCACTGATATGACACACAGCATCCAGATTTTCTAGACAAGAGAGAAAATCAGTGAGAGATTAGTCAAAAGTCAAACCTTATTAATTACTAGGGCCTAGCCACCCTCATCTGATACACTCCCCCTAAGATGCAACACCCAATTGTTTTACTTGTACCATGAAGGACAAGGTAAATTTTACTTGCACCATGAAGGGCAAGACATATAGCAAATTCAGCACATAAGTAGTGAATATACAATTTAAAGCGCAGAATTCACATGATTTACTGCTTGATTCTTTTGATGCTGCAACCTAGAGAGTGCCAGAGTTTTTAGGTTCTAGGTTCAACTAGCATCTTGGTTAATTTGACCATCTTGTCAAAAACCTCTCTCTTGCATAGTGTATCCAGAAGCAAAAAGTTAGAGAGGAAAATACACACCTTCGGGGAGCCTTGGATAGTGCATGAAATCATCTCATGAGAGAAGCAGCTATCAATCATAAAAAGTGAGAAGGAAAACTTTGCATATGTCAGACTTATGTTCTCAACCACATGTAAGAATAATTCATCAATGGACAATGAACTAATAACCCAAAAAATACATGAGATAGCTGACATACCTTTGAAGGAACCATCTTGCTACAAAACTCCCCGAAATTTATTTTATTTTATTTATTTATTTTTATTTTTTTAAAACATCATGCTATCATAGGACAAGACAAAAATCTCATCCTAGCTTGGAAAAGTATGTCTAGGACATGTCACAAACACCAATGGCTTTCCGAAGGGACTCAAACTTGCTACCATCTAGAGGTTTGGTAAGAATGAAAGAGAAATATACTACCTCGGATTCCACAAGATCATGCAAGAAGTGTTGTCTGATGTCGATGTGCTTGGTCCGAGAGTGCTGAACGGGATTCTTGGAGATGTTGATAGCACTAGTATTATCATAGTTGATAATCATGGTATCTTGAGAGAATCCGTAGTCGCCTAGCAGTGTCTTCATTCACAGTAATTGGGTACAACAGCTTCCCGTAGCAATATATTTAGCCTCAGCAGTGGAGAGAGATATAGAGGCTTGTTTCTTACTCATCCAAGCTATAAGATTGTTTCCCACATAGATACATCCTCCTGAGGTGCTCTTTCTATCATCAGTATTTCCAACCCAGTTTGTATCAGAGTATCCTGCAACAACAAGATTTGTTTCCCTGGAATACCATATGCCATGAAGAAGAGTATCATTTACATACCCGATGATACGCTTGACTGTAGTGAGGGGAGATTCCTTAGGATTTGCCTAAAAGCGAGCACAAACTCCCACACTGAAGGCAATGTCTGGTCAGCTGGCTGTAAGATATAGTAGACTCCCTATCATACTCCTGTAAAGAGATGGATCAACTGGTTTCCCTGCAAGATCACTACTAATCTTGACACTAGTGCTCATGGGAGTTTGGGCACGACTCTTCCCATCTAGACCAAAACGTTTCACCAGATCCTTGGCATACTTGGATTGGGAGATGAAGATGCCTTCAGCAATTTGCTTGACTTGAAGACCAAGAAAGTAGTTCAGCTCACCAATAATGCTCATCTCAAATTCTTGCTTCATCTCTTCAGAAAACTCATGGGCAAGAGAGTCTAAAGTAGCTCCAAAAATGATGTCATCAACATAGATTTGAGCAATGAGTTTGTGAATACCTTGATTTCTGATAAACAAGGTTCAATTAGCTTGTCCCCTTGTAAATCCTTTAGTCAAGAGATAAGTTGTGAGACGCTCATACCATGCCCGAGGAGCCTGCTTAAGCCCATATAAATCCTTTTTCAGCTTGTACACATGATAGGGATGATGAGGATCTTAAAATCCTTTCAGCTGTTCTACATAAACCTCTTCTTGTAGAACACTGTTCAGAAATGCACTCTTTACATCCATTTGATACAACTTGAAACCAAGATGGCAAGCAATGGAGAGAAGAATTCTGATTGATTCTAGCCTGGCAACCGGGGCAAAAGTTTCATCAAAGTCTACTCCCTCTATCTGAGTATATCCCTGGGCAACAAGACGGGCTTTATTCTGGACCACAGTACCATGCTCATCAGTTTTGTTCTTGAAGATCCACTTGGTACCAATGATATTCTGTTCTACAGGACGGGGAACCAAGGTCCAAACATCATTTCTGGTGAATTGATGGAGCTCTTCATGCATCGTAAACACCCAGCCGTCATCTTGAAGGGCTTAATCAATTTTCTTGGGCTCTATTTGTGCAAGGTAGCAACTGTAGGAGACTTGATTAGCTACTTCACTGGTAGGCTGGATGACTCTGTTTCTTAGCCTACACCCTTCATCATCGGTCCCAAGAAGCTGCTGAGGAGGATGATTGAGCTTCACCCATGACTGCTTGGGAGGATTTGCAGGAGTATCCTCATCTTCGGACGCACTGGAAATTGTATCCGAAGTTGTGGGAGAGGAAGGCGGTTCATCCGGAGACACACTTGGAGAAGCCTTGATATTGTCAGTTGAAGTTACTGATGGATCAACTGAATAGAGCTGATTTTCCTCCCTGCTGCTTGGTCCCTCAACTTCTTCATCATCAATAACAACATTTATAGATTCCATTACAGTCTCTGTTCTTTTATTGAAATCCCTGTAAGCACGACTGTTTGTGGAATATCCCAAGAATATACCTTCATCACTCTTGGGATCAAATTTCCCAAGATTCTCTCTGTCACGAAGGATATAGCATTTACTTCCAAAAGTTCTGAAGTACTTCATTGTGGGCTTTTTACCTAGCCAAATCTCATAGGGAGTCTTGTTTGTTTTAGGCCTTAGGTAGACTCTGTTGATAATATGACATGCAGTGTTAACTGCTTCTCACCAAAAGTGTTGAGCGAGATTCTTTGAGTGGAGCATCACACGAGCCATCTCCTGAATTACCCTGTTCTTTTGTTCTACAACTACATTCTGCTGAGGAGTGATAGGAGAAAAAAATTCCTGCTTGATTCCATACGAAAGATAGAATTCTTCAAACTTGGAATTTTTGAATTCTCTTCCATGATCACTGCGAATTCTCATAATCTGGCAATTTTACTCAGCCTGAATCTTCTTGAATAAATGTTGAGCTGCGTCAAAAGCATCAGATTTTTCCCAAAGAGGAATAGCCCATGTATATCGAGAGAAATCATCCACAATTACCAGTATATACCTTCTCCCACCTAGACTAGCAGTTCTAATGGGACCCATGAGATCCATATGCAGTAATTCTAAATTTCTGGAAGTTTGAATACCTGAGGTTTTCTTATGAGCTACTCGAGTTTGTTTCCCTAGTTGGCAAGAACCATAGATTCCTTTCCCAGTCTTCTCCATTTTGGGCAGATCTTTAACAATGTCTTTGCCCGCAATCTTCAACATATCAGTGAAATTCAGATGCCCCAACCTTTGATGCCACAGTTCACTGTCATCTATGGTTGCCTTGTTGCAGAAAATTTGAGGATTTGTAGTGAGACCAGGAAGACCATAGCAAGTGTCAGCAGTTCTTTCTCCCCCCATAAGCCATTTGCCACTGCTGTCAAATATATTACATTCCTTCTTGGAGAATTGCACCACCAAATTATTGTCACAAAATTGGCTGATGCTGAGGAGATTCGCCTTGAGCCCCTCAATGATTCCTTTTCCAATAACTTTGGATTGGCTCCCTGATATGTGTTGAATGTTATACATTCAAGCCCCTTAATTTTCATATGTTAAGGTCTTAGTTTTGTTATAGTTTGATGTTTTGTGTTGTTTTTGTGTTTTCTTGTATTTTACAGGTTTTGGAAGAAAATCCATCAAATTCCAAGATTATAATGAAGTCAGAAAACTCACTTTTGGATAGATTCAATTCCAATCAATTTTGAATTTAAGGAAAGAGAAGTTGGCAAAAATTCGTTATTTTCGGAAAGAATCCAGAATGAGCATGTCTCAGTAATTTGATCATAAATTTCGGCTCAAATATCAGATTGCAACAAATTTTGTGGTGTTGGAAAGCTAAGAGAAAATTAAACAAATATGTAACAAATATGTTTTTCCTAATTCTGAAATTTACCATGCCAAAATCGCCCCTCAATAAAAGACTGCAAATCTGTATGAATTTTGGAATCCTTTTCCTACTTGGATAGAAATTTCAGAAAAGGAAAAGACTTGTAATTACTCTATTTGGACTAGAAGACCTACTTAGAATTGTAATAGGAATTCTAGAGCTTCTAGAGCTTCTCTAATCCCTATAAATAGGCCTCTAGCCTTTGAAGAAAAGACACACAAGCTTTGGAGAAGAATCAAAGGTTCCATCAAGAAGGAGGTTCTTCCTAGTTTTTATTTTCTTTATTTATTTATTTTCTGTATGTATATAATTTTAGTTTATATTAGTTGTAACTAATACTTTAGTTAGGGCTCGATTGAAGCCCTAATTATGTCTCGTTAAGGTTTTCAATTGACGCCTTTGCCACAATTCATATATTGATGCTTAACTTGATTATTTCCTATTTTCTTGAATTCCTCTCATGTTTATGCTTGATCATCATATGCATGTGGTATGGATTTGTTATTTATGTCAATTTGGATGACCGAGTCCTGGGCATAATAAAGTAACAAAAGAACCCCATCACAGGTTTTTTGATTAATCAACATAAAGACAACTGGAATAGACACCATGTTCCAATCTGAGTGTGTTTACCGATTTTCATAAATTTATGCTTTCTTGAAGAACAACTTAGTAGATACCATGCTAAATCCTTCAATGAAGAAAAGAGTTAGAGTAGATACCATGCCTAACTCGTTGCTCAGAGAAATCAATAGCTTTAGGAGAAGATATCATTCCCTTGTGGCTGGTAAGCATTAAGTATCATGTTATGATTGTAGTATTGTGCATATTGCGAATCTTATTTGAGTATGATTAGCGGTGGATATCGAAGCCCTACCTTTTCTTATTATTATTTTTAATTCAATCTTTTATCTCGTCTTATTAAACATATCTCTTTTAGGAATATCTTTTTAAGCATAATTTACCAATCCTCGTGGGAATGATCTCGTATTTGCCTACTATACTATCGTTTTGATCTTGTGCACTTGCGAGTAAAACGTACAAATATTTATCTATTTATTTAGGTAGATATTTGCACAACACTCCCATCTCCATAGGTGATCCTTCCTCCTTTGCCCATTTGAACTTCTTTCAATAGAGTCTTGTCATCTGTCATGTGTTTAGAATAACCACTATCCAAATACCACAAACAAGTATCAAGAATTTTTAGGGCAGTATGAGAAACTAAACACAGATTATCTTCCTTTTTGACCTAGACTTGTTTGGAAGCTTTCTTTTTATTTATCAAGACAGATCTTTGTTCATTAGGGGAGAGGTAAGCTAACTTCTCACTAATGAGTTTAACTTGATTACTTAACTTCTTGACTTGTTCTTCAGGACCTGGTTCATCCTTTTTAGGAGCATGAGATTTATTCAAAGGTTTTTGAGATCGAATATGGAAGCAATTGGAGCGAATATGACCATTTACACCGCAGTGGTGACATGTAGGTATAGAATGACTTGCCCCTTTATCTTGAGTATGATTATGAGACATGCTAAGTTTAATGAACATAGTTCTATGAACAGACATAGCATGAGAAATAGAAGCAACTTTATCCATACTCAAATCAGACATTATAGAAGTTAAAAAGAATAATAACACTCAAGAAATTAATCTTTTCAGAGTGTACCAAGCTCTGATACCAATTGAAAAATTGAAATTGACTTCTAATATAAAGCAAGTGTGTGTGTGCACAATGTGTTAACAAAATAATACGAAAATTAAATAACACAAGATTTTTGTAAACGAAGTGGAAAACTCAATATGAGAAAAACCACTCCAGGGCAGCCAAACCCAGGATATCCACTATTCAGAAGACAAGACTAGATACAAAGTAGTAACACTCATATACCCCTAATGTAGTGGTCGTACCTTGCTCTGTAACGTGTAACCCAACACGAACGCCTCCCAATCAGGTCTCCTACCTGAAGGGGTCTTCAATGGAATCTTTTACCTTAGGGCAAACCCTTAAGATAGACTTCAGATTAAGCGCAGCAACAGCACACACAGCAACGGCTTCAGAGAGATCAACTCAGCTCAATAATCTCACAATATAGCTCTCTAAGCACTAATGGAATTTAATATCGAATTCTTGCAATTCTCAAGCCTAGGGGCCTTTATTTATAGGCTGACAGTTCAAATGAGCGTCTGGCTTGATAAAACTAGGCGCCATCCGGATGGTGGTCATAGGCCGTTCGGACGGACAACTGTGCAACCGAAATTCCAAAAATTTCGCTAAAAATCTTTCCTGTTTGAGAGCTGCATCTGGACGGTGTTGCCCTGTCGTTCGGACGGTCGCACGTTCGCTGCAAGTAATTTCCTTATAGAGGCTTCGCGTGTTCGGACCAGGAGGATGGTCGTCCGGACGGTTGATCTGATGCACGCAATTTCCATATTTGATACACACGCGTCCGAACCATGATGACTGGCGTCCAGACATCTGGATTTGAATTGCGATACTTGCCTTATGGATGAGCGCGTCTGGATGGGAATCCACACCGTCCAGACAGTTGCAGGAATTTTCCCATATCTGTGTTTTGGAAAGAAATCTGAAGCTTGATCGAACACTAAGGATTGTCTGGACGGGCTGCTGAATCGTCTGGACGGATGCAAGCTGGAGCAATTTGAAGCTTTTCGACACAGTGGAAGGTCCGGACGGGAATCCACGTCGTCCGGACGGATGATGCTTTAGTCTGATGTGCGTCTAGACGGTATGACACATCGTCCGGACGGCTGGTGCTTTGAACAGCTGGGCATCCGGACGGTATGACACGTCGTCCGGATGGCTGGCAGGGAACTGAATTTTCTGACTTGCAAACTGTGTAGAATCTTTTGAAAACACCTATGAATAGCGGAATCTTTGTTAAAGAGCATCTTTACAAAGAAGTGATTTTGTCCAACAGAATGTGGCCAATTACAAACTAACACATATCAACAAACAGCATACCTTATTTAGAAAGCTTTCAAACCCACACGCAGAGCATGAGTTGAGTAATCTTTTAGTTTGTGATTGACTGCATTTTATTTGACAAAATCACTTTTATGTAATGTTGCTAGATTATCAGGGATGCTATTTATTTGAGAGTCTTCTTGTTAGAAAAGTGTTTCAAGATGCTCAAAGAAGATTCTGTGTAGATTCCAAGTTAGAGAAGTTAGATCCCAAGCTTTCATCTGGACGGCCCAGTCATGCGTTTGGATGCCCATTAGTGTTTAGAAGTTTCGAACTGTTTAAGGTTGCATCTGTCTGGACGTCACGACAATGCGCCTGGATGCTCATTAGAGTTGGACAAGAAATCTGATTTCCTTCTCAGACACATATATGGGAAGAAAGCTGCATCCTTCCGGATGACAGGGCAACACCATCCGAATGCTATCCTTGATAAGACAAGACGTGGAGAAGAATTGCAGCCGTCCAGACATCAGGGCAACACCGTCTGGACGTGGTCCTTATTATGGTATTTACGTGCAGCAGAAGTGCAACCATCCAGACGTGGCCCTCGTATGGTATTGCGTGAAGCGCGTTATGGAAAGCCAGTTGCACAGTTGTTCGTCCGGACGGCCTCATCTTGCATCCAGATGCCGCCTAGAGAAAACTGAATTAGTGTCGATTTAGGTCTTCTGTAGCCTATAAATAAAGGCCTCCAGGTATGTACAATTTAAAGAATTTAGTATTGAATTCTTCGTAGCTTATAGAGTATATTTTAGGAAGAATTTGTGAAGATCCGCTAGCTCTCAAGCCGTTGTCGTTGTGTGCTATTGCTGTGCTCGTTATTGAAGTCTATCTTAGGGAGGAGCTCTAAGGTAAAGGAATCCATAGAAGACCCATTCAAGTATGAGACTTGGTTGGGAGGCGTTCACATTGGGTTGTGTAAGAGTGTTAGATACGATCGCTGCATCGGGTATATGAGTGTTACTGTCTATGTGCTAGCTTTGTCTTCTAATTGTGGATTTCCTGGGTATGGCTGCCCTGGAGGGGTTTTTCTCTTAATTGAGTTTCCATTTCATTAACAAAATAATTGTGTTCTTTAAATTCCACATTTCCATCATTAGTTTACACGTTGCACACACACACGATTAAATTAGAAGTCATTTAATTTTTCAATTGGTATTAGAGCTTGGTACACTCTGCTTAGATTTATTTCTTGAGTGTAATCCTTCTTTATTTCTACTCAATTTTTTTTTTGTTATGTCTCAAAATCTTAATACTACTCCTGCCTTTGATGGTATTTGTTAGTATTTTATGTTGGCTACATTCTGGATAACAAAAAACACTTTATGTAATGGTTGCCAATTAATAGGATGATCGGTTTTTATTCAGAGTCTTCATTTATTCGGACAGTGCTCATGTGACTGATCACAAGCTTCTAGAAGATGTCCATGAAGAGTCCTTGCATATTCCAAGTGAAATCAACCGGTTCCTGTGCAACTGTCCGGACGAGCCTTTGAAGGCGTCTCGACGCCCTGCAATGTCTAGCAGATTACGTTGAAGACATCCGGACGACAGAGCAACAAGTGTCAACAAAAATTAAGCACAGCGGAAAATAAAAGACACAGAGATTTTTGTTGACGAAGTGGAAACTCAATTAAGAGAAAAACCATTCCGGGGCAGCCAAATATCCACTATTCAGAAGACAAGACTAGATACAAAGTAGTGACACTCACATACCCCTGATGCAGTGGTCGTACCTTGCTCTCTAACGTGTAACCCAACACGAGCACCTCCCAACCGGTCTCCTACCTGAAGGGGTCTTCAATGGAATCATTTACCTTAGGGCCAACTCCTAAGATAGACTTTACAGCTGATCAAATCACACATTGGCAAAGCTAGAGAGCTAGCAGATCTTCAATATCTCCCTAAACACCCTCTCTAAGCTGTAGAGAATTCATCACCAAATTCTATGTTGAAAGCATGCCTCAAGCCTCTTATTTATAGGCTTTGGAAAACCAAAATCGAATCAAAAATGGATTCTGAGACATGCGCGTCCGGACGGGAGCCAGGGCCGTCCGGACGGGTCAAGTTTTTCTTGTCCGGAAAGTAATTCTGGAATTTTCTGCAGGGTTGTCCGGATGGGAAAATCTTTCCATCCAGATGGAGGCCTTCCGGACGCTATTAATGTCCGTCCAGATTTTTAGGTAACATAACTTTTTCTTAGCTTTCCAACGAAGCCGATTTCGTCCCAATCCGATATTTGAGTAAAAAGTTATGACCAAAATACTCGAGGGTGTTCGGACGGTGTTGCCCGAGCGTCCGGACGGTTGCACTTCGGTTGCATGTAATTACCATAATAAGGCTTGGAGCGTTTGGACCTTGAAGGCTGATGTCCGGACGGTTGAACTGGTGCACGTAATTTCCATATATGAAGCTTGATCGTCCGGACCATTAAGTCTGACGTCCGGACGGTTGAACTTTGTATGCACGTCTTGCCTTATAGAGAACCTCGTCCGGACGGGATCACACATCGTCCAGACGGTAGCAGCCGTCTTCCCATAACTGTGTCTTGAGGCAGAAACCCTAATACTTGTCAAACACTGAATGGCGTCTGGATGGTATAACCACGTCGTCCGGACGGATGCGCTGGAACACTGGGACCTTCTCGAACTCTGAAGAGCATATGGACGATTTGCCATTACGTCCGGACGAATGAAACCTTGAACTGTTCGAAGCTTCTAGACACTAATGGGCGTCCGGACGGAAAGTTCTCGTCGTCCGGACGGATGTTGCTAACTGATGAGCGTCCGGACGGAATACAACGTCGTTCGGACGGCTGACAGGGAACCGAAATAAACTTCATTGAAAACTTCACAGAATCTTCTTGAAGAACATAGCCGAAGAGTAGACTCTGGATAAAGCAGCATCCTTGTGAAAGCAGCAACATTACATAAAAGTGATTTTGTCCAACAGAATGCAGCCAACACAAAAACTAACAAACTCCCCCTTTGGCCATATTGGGACAAAAATCACTTGACCGGTTAAAAATACAATCTCGGTTCAAACCAAAAATTACTCCCCCTTTTTGTCACAAAGGGACAAAGGGTAAAACAGAGTAATGAGAAAAACCACACAACAATTACTCCCCCTCAATGTCTCAGAAGGACAAGGGTAAACAGAGTAATAATATCCACATGCAAAAACGTTCTAAAATCCAAAATAATAGGAAAGTAGAGAAACGTCTGCAAATGGCCCAAAAAGAGGAATAAAAATCCTACAAGTACCAAATTCTGCTAATCCACTGACATCAACTAACAAAGAGAAATTTGTATAAAAAGCTAGATTTGTGCTACTTCGGCTTCTAGCTCAGAAAGCCGGGAACCATGGACTGAAAAACCTTCAATCTCTTGATTTTGCAAAGCCTAAAACTGATTATCCGCAGATTGACATCCTCTAAGCAACTGGTCTGCTAGATAAATAAGGAGATTCACCACTGAACCTCAAACTGATGCAGATCTAAGGGAATGCTACGGAAGGCTCTGTGTAACGACCCGATTTTTACAAAAAGCGTAAGTAATTATATCTGGATAATTACGTGCCATTAACCATTCAGAGATGATAAATCCAGCAGCGGAAAATACAAATATCTTTTTTTTTTCTTTACAAACGTCAGGGCAATTCCCTTATAATACATTCAGAGCTTTAACTGACATTCCTCTAGACATACATTAAAAAATCCTTTACACTGATTACAAAGAAACATGTGTCACATAAGACACTAAAGCATACATGGAACTTATTAAATACAAGTAAATTCCTAAACATGTTACTTACAAAATAATATAAACATTTACAAGTACAAAGCACTAGAATCCTAACTACAATAGCTTTAAATCTCTTAAGCTAGCAGTTAATCCATTCCATAATCTTCAGAACCTGTGCAAACATCTATGAGAAGGTGGTTACAGCCACAATCCCATAGTTCCATAAGTGAGCTAACTGTCATTCAACAACATCATGATTTATGCGTTATTTAAGGAACAGAGATATGACATAATGATGTAGTGATAGTTTTGTATGCAAAGTTTAACAGTTGAATATAGTCATTGCACTCCTCTCTTATAAGGGCCGTCCCCCCGGTCAACGTCTTTCTCGAGGCCGTCCCCTCTACATTACATTTTGATTAACTTATTTTCACACTATCGGAGACCTCCCTCCTCTAGTACTTTGAAAGACGTTCCAATCAATATGATTATTATTGTTTCCGGTTCCAGGATTTCCCATCCTGAACCTTTGGGAGACGTCGCCCCCAATATCAATAGGTTGATTATTAACAGTATGCAATAACGAGTCACACGCATCCAATTAAAATAAAACATAAACACAACGCTATTGAAATCCAGTACTACCCTCAGTAAGTAATTTATACTTACAGCCCTTTTGTGCAGTCATAGTTCATCATCTGCATCAAATACATATATATGTGCATACAAGGTCAATATCATTACTTCTAGAAACTCATTCCTAAACATGAACCCTAAAGTCATATACATACATAAATACATAGAAGCAATCATCATGACTAGAATTCAACATGTTAATTTCCAAACATTAATTCCATAATCCTTATTTCCATACATAAAAATGAACACAGCCAAAATATCAAACTTAATTTCTAAAGTATAGATAAATCAGTCATAATGAAACCTATGCATATTTCTACTAAGATATTAATATCACATTGTTAACTTTAAAAGCTTTCAACCATAACACACATCATAGTCGTTAATCCACCAGTTTTAATAACGAATCTTTTGATTAGCATCCATAAAAACATGTTGGATCATTTCAAAGACCTAAACTTATCAAGATAACACTCAACCCTATAAATACCACAAATCAATTATATTTGACAAGTGAACCAAAACACCAATATCACTTTCATATATCCAATTCTAGAAATTACAAGCACTCGAGTAAAATTTCATGTATTAACTATCAACAATTAAACGTAATCCCTAATACATTTAGCTTTAATCGAAACAGGGAAAACATGACCAATATTGGTTTAACTAAACAGTATCAACACTTTCTATAATCCCTAGAATCTCCAAATAGCATTCCAATATCTATCCAACAATAAGTGAACTGGTCCAACCACAAAACAAAAAATGCTAAACATAAAATCATGGTTCAACCAATCCAACATCTCTACAAATTAGACATCCAAAACAGTACATAATCCAAACCCACTGAAATTCATCAATAATCGGCCATCATCAAAACAGGGGTAACATATTCAGATCTATAAAATATACTCCTATATACACAAGGATAGCCAAATAAATCAACATATGGTTTCTCCAATATACACATAACTAGCACACTACTTGGCTAAACTCATCAAATCTCCCATAGCCAACATACAATCAATTGAATCCCAAATCAGTACACATATACATGGTCACAACAGAGGAAATTCTTGCTAAATACAAACAATAGGAATCTGAATTCCCAAATCATCAATCAATCCTAGAATTTTAACATAATCTGAAACAGGGACCCAAAACTACAATAATTTCCTCAAATCAACCAACAATAAAGAGCAATCCCTCAATCCATAATTTATCAACTAAAATCAACATATCACTGGCTAGGAAAATCACCCACAGAGAACACAGCCGACACACAGTCTATCAACATTAGGTACCAACTCAGAAAACCCATATACACACACACTGCCGGAACAGGAACACAAAACAGGGAAATCAACATCCAACAACACCCCATCATTAATTAATAAGATCCCCTAATCAATCCATAGAAAACCCCCAAAATCATAAAACCCTAATTTCACAATAATCCAATCAATCCACAAAATAAACCATCAAAGGTTGTAAGATTTTACCCCAAGGATTTTCATAGCAAATCCACCGGAAAAGCCACTGATTTCGCAGGAAAAGTCACCGGAAAACGCACAGGAAGAACCGGGTCTTCCTCTCGGGTCTTCGAGTCACGGGTTCGGGTCACGGGGCTCGCCGAAAACTGGTACTGAAGACCGCCGGACATGGAGGATCGGACCTCCGAAAGTATCGGGTCACACGGATTCCGGTTCGCTGGTTCTCTTCCAGGTCTCCAACTCACGGATCCATCGGATCCTCTCTCTCTCGATCTCTCGGTCTCTCTCTCTGACTCTCCCTCTCTCTCTGTCTCATCTCGTCTCTACTCTCTCCCTCATTCGTGAATCTCTCTCTCTCTCTCTCTCTCTCAATCTCTCAATGTCACACTCTCTCTCGGTGGGTCTGGCGAGAAGAAGAACAGAAGAGGATTGAAGAAAGAATAAAAGAGAAAAGATAAGAGAAGAAGAAGGAAGAAGAACTGGTTGTGTAGGCAGTGTAGAGAGTGAGTCACAGGGCTGAGTCACTGCAGTAATCATGGCAGTGATGAGTCATGATGCTGAGTCATCAAATGAAATGATGACTTTATAAAATATCAGTAAATATTATTTTGTTTTTCTTAATCAATTAATTTAGTAAAATATCACTGGATATTTTGAACATAACTTAGTAGTTAAGTTTTTCTAAAATATCTTCCATTAAAAATATCTCTTATAAAAATATCTCCTGTAAAAATATATTGAGAAAGATCTGCGGATATTTTTACATTTGGGTCTTTACCAATATGTATAATTTATCAAGATTACAGTCTAAGTCCGTTTTGTGTCTAGTTCATTTCATCGGTAATATTATTATCTCAATAATATTATAACACCATAAATATATATTATTTATACAATAATATTACACAGAGTAAATATTACACATTAATATTATTCGATAATATTATCGCATCAATTAATCCACTGATTAATTCAATTAGTCCATTAATTAGTCCCGTAATATTATTAGAGTATAATAATATTATTCTTCATTTATAAAATTACAGTTTATAAATAATAAGACCAATGAATATTTATTTTCATAAATATCCATGTATTCCTTATTATTTATCGGGGATAAAAATACCGTGGTTAAAGCCATGTATTTTATTAATTGATCGATGTGAATATTGTTTCCAACAATTTTAAGCCTTCGAGCGTCGAGTCTTTAGAATTGAACGTCAATTCTAGACTTGTCTATTTTATTCGGTCTTAAATTCTAATTTAAGACATTTATTTTAATTACTTAAAATCTGGGGCGCTACACTCTGCATGAGCTAGGGGGAAAACTTATCTTAATCCTGAGACCTTTGGAATTTGAACATCCAACTTCAACAACAGTCAGTTTTCCAAAGGATCCACCTGTCAAACATTGTGCTGGGAGCCGCCAGATGTCATATTCCTGAATCAAAACCAACCAGAAATACTTCCAAAAATACCATTAGATCCTGTTAGTTCCAAAAATAATGTGGTATTTAAGACGGCTGTCAAACGGATGCCAAAGAGAAATATAAGCAATGCAGCTACTCATAAGGCATAAATATATCAAGATCAGCCCAGCACACAGATAGAGAAGGATTTTCATGCACATTATCTCAAGAAAATATCCCAACAAATATTCCAATATTCTAAAAGCACAAAGACTTAAAAGAATAATGGTAGACACAATGAAGATCATGGGATGAAAAGAGATGTACAAAAAATGCCAAAATCTCGGGAGAAATCCACGAGAAAAACACACAAGATGCCATGATAAATCAATAAAAATGCAAAGATGTGTGTATGACAGAGAAAGAGACGCAAGTCTTAAACCTGTAGAGATCCTGTCCAGATGTGTCACTTAACCATCCGGATGGCAACTGCTAGGTCAGCATATGGCAAGACTGCGCTTGTCCGGACGTAAGAGTAGGTCCGTCCGGATGCTTCACACTGAAAAACAGAAGACTGAAGAAAAATTTACAGAATTTTATTTTTTCTCAAGTCAGTTTCAGAACACGCATGTATAATCCATTGATAACACAATTAGGGAGCATCTCAAAACTAAGCAGAGATATAAAAGAGAGTTGAGAGTTCAATCAGCACAAACATTTTCCTGGACATAGAAAATTCAAATAGACAGCTCAACTCATGCAATGCGTGTGTGTGTGAAGACTTAACCCACAAGGTATGACTATCACAGAAATTGCAAAGAGCAACCAGATTTTCTAGACAAGAGAGAAAATCCGTGACAGATTAGCCAAAAGTCAAACCTTATAACTTACTAGGGCCTAGCCACCCTCATCTGATACACTCCCCTTGAGATGCAGCACCTAATTGTTTTACGTGTACCATGAAGGACAAAGTAAAATTTTTACTTGCACGTAGAGGGCAAGACATATAGCAAATTCAGCACATAAGCAGTGAATATACAATTTAACGTGCATAATTCATATGATTTACTGCTTGATTCTTATGGTGCTGCAATCTAAAGGGAATGCCAGAGTTTTTAGGTTCTAGGTTCAACTAGCATGTGGTCAATTTGGCCATCTTATCAAAAACCTCTTCTCTTATCTAGAATTTCTAGAAAAAAAAAGTCAGAGAAGGAAAGATGTACCTTTAGGGGAGTCGTGGATAGTGCACATTTTTCATCACATGAGAAAAGAAACTATCCAAATTTTGCATATATAGGAAAACACTTGGCAAATTATAGTCAGAAAATCTCAATTATATCTAAGAAAAGTAAATTAATACCCAAATAATTGAGATATCAGGAGAAAATATATGCAATTATCTGATATGCTAAGAGAAAAAAATATCCTGCAAATTCTCCCCAATTTTTTTTAACTTAAAAAAAAATGCAATATGGAAAAGACATTATATGCAAGGCAAGATCAAACCTGATGATGCCAATACAGAAAAACAGTCGCTCAACCTGCTTTTTCTGTCTTCCCCAACAAGTACCTACAATGCTCTCTCAAGAGAATAGGGGGCACAACAAACTGGTTCCTTGATTGCATAGTAAGCACACAAATATAACAAGTAAAAGTGCAAGCAATCAAACCTGATGCCTTAGGATTATGAACCAAATCCTAGGCATGAACACCTTCTCCTGCTAGGTGCGTTCATTACCCCTCATGGGGTGAATGGTCTCATCACTCTTGACCTATACCTGCTTGACCCAAGGCGGTGGCTTGCAGGTCTTGTCCATGTTGTCCATTCTCCTTAGCATACCTTGCATTAGGCTCAGCAATACTTCATAGCCATGGCTGTCATTGGGCTTCTGCGGCTTTCTCTTGTAGCGCCTTGATTTGTTTTTCTTTGTTTTGCCACTCTGATTGGTAGGAACAAACTTCTGCTGATGCCGTGGAGCTTGAAGAGCCGTAGGAGGTAGAGTGCTCCCTGATGTAGCTCTAGTTGGCAGCTTCTTTGGCGTTTGAGCATGGAGCTGTGGACACTTGATTCGGATGTGACAGGTGATGCTACAGTTATGGCAGGTGGGCAAGCTTCTTTTCCTTGAATGCTTCTTGACATTCTCTGCAGAATTACAGTTAGCAGTCTTACAAATAACATTGCCCTTACCTTTTATATGTCTCCTATGCGGAGGGACATATTTTGATGAGGAAGAATCAACAACTTCACTTTTCCTCATAGCATCTTGCTTAATCCAAGGCTTGTTGGATTTCAACAAATAACAATTTGGCCTAATATGACCAATTTTCCCACAATTATGACAAGTAGGAACAAACTTACCTCGTGTTCCTGATTCCTTGGGCTTGGGCATCACACAATTATTCAAGCAAGAATTATCCAAACAAGCAGTTTCTACTATCATAGGCTTAATAATAATGGAATCTAATTCAGAATCAGAAGCATGTGAAGTAGAAGCACTCAAATCATCAACAATTAAACCAGGCTTGTTAGAAACATCTGAATGAATACAAAGTAAGCTCTTCAAATTATCACTAGAGAATTTTTTCAAGAGATCTTCAGATTCTTTTTTATTCTCAAGTTTATCAATAATGTCAAATAGCATGGTATTCTCATATTTCAAAGAGTCAACCAAAGCATGTGATTCAGACAACTGAACAATCAAAGACTTTTTCTTGCTTCACCTTTTTGAGCTCTTTTGGAGAAATAAGTTTATCAAATTTTGCAAAAACTTTAGAGAGCTCAATATCATGATTTTCTTCGGATAACTGAGAGAAATCCATGATAAAAGGTGTAATAAAAAAAAAAAAGTCACAAGAGATGAGGATAACACTCAGAAATAAATCCTAAACAGAGTGTACCCGCTATGATACCAATTGAAAATTGAAATTTGACTTCAAAAAGTAAAGTGTGTGCAACAAGTGTAAACAAAAATTAAGCACAGCGGAAAATAAAAGACACAAAGATTTTTGTTGACGAAGTGGAAACTCAATTAAGAGAAAAACCACTCCGAGGCAGCCAAACCCAGGACATCCACTATTCAGAAGACAAGACTAGATACAAAGTAGTAACACTCACATACCCCTGATGCAGTGGTCGTACCTTGCTCTCTAACGTGTAACCCAACACGAGCACCTCCCAACCAAGTCTCCTACCTGAAGGGGTCTTCAATGATATCTGTTAGTATTTTCGCCTCATTCTGTGTTTGGACAAAATCACTTAACTGTAAAGATGCTGTAAACAGAGATTCCACTATTCAGAGTCTGCAAGTCAGAAGAATTCAAGTTTCCTATCAGTCTTCCAGATGATCGAGCCATCCTGTCCGAACGCCCATCTGTCCACTGTTCCATGCGTTTGGACGACATACCATCCCGTCCGGACGCTAGATAGACCAGCATCATCCATCCGGACGAAGTGTTCATTCCGTCCGGACCCCATACTATATCGAGAAGTTTCTGTGCCAGCTTGCATCCGTCCGGATGTTTCAGCAGCATGTCCGGACGCCTCCCAATACTAGATCAGTTTCTGATTTCTTTCCAAGTTCCAAGAAAGGGAAGATCAATCAACCATCCGGACGATGTGATATCCCGTCCGGACGCACGTCTCCGTAAGGCATGAATCGCAATTCAAATATGACCATCCGGACGTCTAACAGCTGTGGTCAGGACGCGCGTGCATCAAAGAAGGAAATTGTCGATTCGACTTCAACCGTCCGAACGACTGCCTATCATGGTCCGGACGCGCGCATTACCGATATGGAAATTGCGTGTTGAAGAATAGCCATCCGGACGCTCGAGAGCCTTATAAGGAAATTACTTGCAGTGCACGTGCGACCGTCAGGACGATGTGCCATCCCGTTCGGACGATAACCTTAAACAGGAAAGATTTCTCCGTGAATTTTTCAGAAAATCTTGTCGCACAGTTGTCCGTCCGGACGGACCATGTCCACCGTCCAGACGGTGCCCAGGTATATTTTGCCTGACGCTCATTTGAGCCCCCAGCCTATAAATAGAGGCCCCTAGGCACTGAGAACTGCAAGAATTCAGTGTGAATTCTGTTAGTATTTTGTCCTCATTCTGTGTTTGGACAAAATCACTTAAGTGTAAAGATGCTGTAAACAGGGATTCCACTATTCAGAGTCTGCAAGTCAAAAGAAATTTAAGTTCCATGTCAGCCGTCCGGACGATCGAGCCATCCCGTCCGGACGCCCATCTGTCCACAGTTCCATCCGTCCGGACGACGTGTCATCCCGTCTGGACGCTAGACAGACCAGAATCATCCGTCTGGATGAAGTGTTCATTCCGTCCGGACCCCATACTGTATCGAGAAGTTTCTGTGCCAGCTTGCATCCGTCCGGACGTTTCAGCAGCATGTCTGGACGCCTCCCAGTACTTGTTCAGTTTCTGATTTCTTTCCAAGTTCCAAGAAAGGGAAGATCAATCAACCGTCTGGACGATGTGGTATCTCGTCCGGACGCGTGTCTCCTTAAGGCAAGAATCGCAATTCAAATATGATCGTCTGGACGTCTGACAGCTGTGGTTCGGACGCGTGTGCATCAATGAAGGAAATTGCCGATTCGACTTCAACAGTCCAGACGATTGCCTATCATGGTCCGGACGTGCGCATTACCGATATGGAAATTGCGTGTTGAAGAATAGCCGTCCCGACGCTCATCCCCCATGGTTCGGACGCTCGAGAGCCTTATAAGAAAATTACTTGCAGCGGACGTGCGACCGTCTGGACGATGTGCCATCCCGTCCAGACGACGTCCTTAAACAGGAAAGATTTCTCTGTGAAATTTTCAGAAAATATTGTCGCAAAGTTGTCCGTTCGAACGGCCTATGTCCACCATCCGGATGGTGCCCAGGTATATTTTTCCTGACGCTCATTTGAGCCCCCATCCTATAAATAGAGGCCCCTGGGAACTAAGAAAGGCAAGAATTCGGTGTGAATTCCATTAGAGCTCAGAGAAGTTATCAATCCCTCTGAAGCCATTTTACAAGTGTGCTGTGCTGTAAACCGAAGTCTATCTTAGAGGTCGGCTCTAAGGTAAGGAGTTCCATTGAAGACCCCTTCAGGTAGGTGAACCTGGTTGGGAAGCGTTTGTGTTGGGTTACACGTTAGAGATCAAGGTAGGACCACAGCATCGGTACATGTGAGTGTTACTGTCTTGTATTCTGAATAGTGGAATTCCTGGGTTTGGCTGCCCCAGAGTGGTTTATCTCTTAACTGAGTTTCCACTTCGTCAACAAAAATCTGTGTGTCATTTACTTTCCGTTGTGCTTTAATTTTTGTTGACACTTATGTACACACTTTATTTTCAGAAGTCAATTCAATTTTTCAATTGGTATTAGAGCTTGGTAGACTCTGAGAAGATTAATTTCTTGAGTGTTATTTATTTGACTTCTATATTTTGATATGTCTCAAACTCTTAATTCTATTCCTGCCTTTGATGGTACGAACTATGGCTATTGGAAGGAACGTATGCGTTTCTTTTTGAAATCTATTGACTGTTAGGGTATTGTTGAAACTGGTTGGACTAAACCAGAGGATGCAACACCTGAACTAGTCCCTCAAAAGAACGCTCGTCTTTCAAATGATAAAGCCCTCCATGCTCTATGCCAAGCACTTTCTCCATCTGAATTCGCCAAAATTTCAAATTACGAATCAGCCAAAGCAGTATGGAAAATTTTGGAAACAACATATGAAGGCACAAAACTTGTAAAATCTGCCAAACTTCAAATGTTGATTTCAAAATTTGAAGAAATTAAGATGTTAGAGGAAGAGACATTTGGAGAGTTTTACTCCAAAATAAGTGACCTGAGGAACTCCGTGGTGAGTCTTGGGAAACCTATCTCGGATGTAAAACTCATCCGAAAAATTCTCTGATCTTTGCCCGAGCGTTTCAGGATCAAGGTAACGACTATTGAGGAAAGCAAGGATCTTGAAGAGATGAAGATTGAAGAGCTGGTGGGATCTCTTCAAACATATGAGCTGTCTCTGCCCCCGATCAAGAAATTAAAGACCATTGCTCTAAAGGCTTCCAAGAAGAAGGTAGAAGCCTCCTATGAGGATGAAGAAAAGGCTGTGGCTATGTTAGCCAAAAATATCAGAAGACTGATGAAAGATGATCGGTTCAAGAAGAAGTTATCTGAAAAATCAAAGAAACCTCTCAGAGAAGCTGAACCAGAGGAAGAAGAGAAGAAAGATCCCAGAGGACCCTGATGTTTTAAATGCTCAGGCTATTGGCATATCCGGGCTGACGGCGGGAATCTTAAGAAGGGCAAGGGGAAGGCATACAATGTGACTTTCAGTGATGAGTCAGAAGAAGATGCTTCAGAGTCTGACAAATTCCTGGCCTTTGTAGCCCCATATATTGAAGAAGAAGACTCATATTACTCGGAGCATAGTGACAATGAGGTAGAGCTCAAGGAGGCCTACAAAACTATAACGACCCGCTTTTTACAAAAGAGCGTAAGCAATTATATCTGGATAATCACGTGTCGTTAACCTATTAGAGGCGATAAATCTCGCAGCGGAAAATACGAATATCTTTTTTTTTTAAACATCACTGATAGGGACAATTCCCTTTCAACACATATAGAGCTTTAATTGAAATACCTCAACTTTCATTAAAATAATAATAAAAGGTCTTACAAATAAATACACACAAAAGCAATAACATAAGGGCCACCACGGCTCACGTCCTATGTAATAGTAGTCATATTACAAACCATAAAATAAAGCATAATATGTCTAGAAGGTACATAAAATAAAACCTAATAACGACATGGAAGATAAACTGTTCAGCAAGTCTATCATAAAAAGGAGACTTTAGACAGTCCCATCTATGAAACCAGGATCATCATAAGGCTCCTGATAATCCTGATACTCGTCAGTGTCTGTGCCTGCACAGTCATCTATGAGAAGGTGGTTATAACCACAATCCCATAGTTCCATAAGTGAGCTAACTGTCATTCAACAACATAATGGTTTATGCATTATTTAAGGAACAGAGATATGACATAATGATGTAGTGATAGTTTTCATGCAAAGTTTAACAGTTCAATATAGTCATTGCACTCCTCTCTTGTAAGGGCCGTCCCCCCGGTTAACGTCTTTCTCGAGGCCGTCCCCTCTACATTACATTTTAATTAACTTATTTTCGCACTATCGGAGACTTCCCTCCTCTAGTACTTTGAAAGCCGTCCCAATCAATATGATTATTATGGTTTCCGGTTTCAGGCGGATTTACCATCCTGAACCTTTGGGAGACGTCGCGCCCAATATTAATAGGTTGATTATTAACAGTATGCAATAATCAGTCACACGCATCCAATTAAAATAAAACATAAACACAACATTATTGAAATCCAGTGCTACCCTCAGTAAGTATAAAAATACTTACAGTCCTTTGCTTCCACAGGATCCACAAAAATATCAACTGCAGGGTTATATTCATGAAATATGAAATTAGTAAATAGTGCTAAGAAAATTATCATTTATAATCGTCTCTCCTAGTCCTTAAGTACATGGAACCATTAATTGTTTGGATATTTTAATAACTACATTTTCGTTTGTAACCTTATCATTTTTATACTAACAAAAGAGATTATATATATATATATACCTTTCTTTTTAACACTATATTTGGAATCTATAATTTCTTGTATTTGACACTACAATACATATATATTCCATGTTGTGTACAATACCTATAGATATATACATATAACAACAGAAATTATATATATAGTTTCCATATATTCACATCAAGAGTATACATTTACATAGGTGACTATATTATTATTATTAGTTCTAACATTTAAACCCATTTTCCGTCAAAAATACTAATATTTCTAATATCACCAAAATATCAATATCTCATATTATTCCACATATTATTCCACTCACCAATATTTAATTCACACACTCACATTATTTAATTCACATCATTCCACTCACATTATTTAATTCACACACTCACATTATTTAATTCATATTATTTCACTCACCAATATTTAATTTTTAACTTGAAAATCGTAATAACCAAAGTATATTAAAATATATCAACATACTATATATATATATATATATATATATATATATATATATATATATATATATATACATACTCTGCAATCACCATTACCTAACATAGAATTATAATATTAGTTTTAGTACTTAAACTATTTTCTATAAAACAACTAATATTTTAATAGGACAAATAATTATATAATATAACCATTACCGAAGTAGCTAAGTGTGGGGAACACATGTGCTGTCCAAGACAAGAAAAGTAGATAAAAAGAACAAAAACAACACACCTTGAGCTGTTCACGCGTATACTCAGAGGAAAAGTCAGATGGGGGTTTGGTCCAACATGCAATATTTGGCCGGAAATCACACTATCGAGAGAATCGGATTTTACATCACGGTTCTCTATAGTTCGTGGGTTATTGAGTTCCGCCGGATTTCAGCTTGGCTTTAGTTAATGTTACAAGGAGGAAAAGATGTGTATGAGTTTCTAAGCTCTTCTCCACATTTTGATAACAGAAGCGGCAATGAGGGGGATGATTTCAATTCTGGTTTTTCTGTTCTATCCGAATGTAGGAATGTTGCAGGATACAGAAATGGAGTTCGGTGATGTTTTTCTTGAATAATGGCTGAAGCTTAATCTCATATCTATAGAGAACATGAGGGGTCCAGATTTCTTCAAGAAAAATGATCTATGGTTATGGAGCAACCAAGTGTTCGGTGAAGGCTGGGTTTAGGATAAACTCATCATTAGATTTCTCAAATCTCTTTTATCTCCTGATCTCATCCGAACTAGGACTCCTCTCTCACTCACTTTCCAGCTCGTTTCACACCAAAATATCCCACTCACATTCCAGCTCACTTCACACCAAAATATCCCACTCACATTCCAGCTCACTTCACACCAAAATATCCCACTCACATTCTAGCTCGTTTCACAACCAAAACATATTCTTACATTCATGCATTAACTAAACTTTTATTTTTCTAATATTTCAATACATTCTTATTTTAAGTAATTTATTTATTTCTTGGGCGTTACATCCCACCCCCCTTAACAGAATTTCGTCCCCGAAATTTAAATTCTGACATGTATGCATGGAAAACAATCCTACTTATTTAAAATTCATAAATACTTACCTAATCGTTTTTCCGTATCACTAAAAATTTGCTCGGGAGGAGGATAATCCACTGAACCGCCCCACCCGAACTCATGGTGCATCTCAAAACAAATACGGATATTTATTTCGTATATCTTGTTCAAGCTCCCATGACGCTTCCTCTACGTTGTGATTTCGCCAAAGGACCTTAACTAAAGGAATGGTCTTCGTTCTGAGCTTTTGTTCCTTGTGGTCTAGAATTTGGACTGGCATTTCTTCATACTGAAGATCTTCTTGTATTTGCAATGGTTCAAAATCAACAATATGCAACGGATCGTGCACATGCTTCCTTAGGGTGGATATGTGGAATACATCATGCACACCCGATAAAGCAGGAGGTAAACGGATTTTGTATGCCACTGGGCCAACTATCTCAGTTACTTCAAAAGGTCCAATAAATCTCGGGCTTAGTTTTCCCTTCTTGCCAAAACGCATCACTCCTCTCATTGGTGAAACTTTCAAGTATACAAGGTCACCAACTTCAAATTCCAACTTACGACGATGCTTGTCTGCGTAGCTTTTCTGTCTGCTCTGAGCTGTCAACATCCTCTTCCGAATAAGAGTGACTTTGTCCTTCATCTCTTGTATGAATTCTGGCCCAACAAGTTGTCTTTCCCCGACTTCATCCCAATACAACGGGGATCTACACTTACGTCCATAGAGAGCCTCATATGGGGCCATACCAATAGTCGATTGATAACAATTGTTATAGGCAAACTCAACTAAAGGTAGATACCTAATCCATTTACCTTTAAAGTCAAGTACGCTCAATCTTAACATATCTTCCAGGGTTTGAATGGTTCTTTCGGTCTGCCCATCTGTCTGAGGGTGATAAGCAGTGCTGATGTTCAACTTCGTTCCCATTGCTTTATGTAAGCATGTCCAAAATCGAGAAGTGAATCTCGAGTCTCTGTCTGACACAATAGAGGTAGGGATCCCATGTAACCTGACAATCTCCTTCACGTACAATTCAGTCAGTTTTGACACTGAATCTGTGATATGAAATGGAATAAAATGAGCACTCTTAGTTAGTCTATCAACTATCACCCAAATAGAATCTTGGCCTGTGGGTGCCTTTGGTAGGACTACTACAAAGTCCATGGCGATCTGATCCCACTTCCACTCTGGAACACTGAGGGGTTGTAAAAGTCCTCCAGGCCTTTGATGTTCAGCTTTTACTTGTTGACATACATGGCATTGAGCCACATATTCAGCAATATCACGTTTCATGCCGCGCCACCAGAATTTCTTCTTTAGATCTTGGTACATCTTCGTACTCCCCGGATGTATGGTGTACTTAGTCTTATGGGCTTAGTCTAGAATATCCCTCTTTAGTTCTGCATCATTAGGTACAACTGTCCTAGCATCTCCAGTTCTCAACAAGTCATCATTCGTGAAGTGGAATCCAGGGGCTTCACCGCGTTTAACTTTCTCCATGAGTTCTTGTAGTTCCAGATCGTTTTCTTGAGCAACCTTAATCCTATTTGAGATTAATGGTTGAATTACAAGCGTTGCATTGGCGGCCTGCTCCTTAGTTGGAGTAACATCTAACTGAATCATCCCTAACTGTTGCGTAAGCTGATCAGAGGCATATAAAGTATTAAGGGTGCCACTCTGAGACTTCCTACTCAAGGCATCGGCAACTACATTCGCTTTCCCCGAGTGGTACAGGATGTAGCAATTGTAGTCTTTTATAAGCTCTAGCCACCTCCGCTGCCTCATATTCAACTCCTTCTGTGTAAAAATGTACTTCAAGCTCTTATGGTCGGTGTAGATTTCTACTTTCTCTTGAAACAGGTAGTGCCTCCAGATTTTCAGGGCATACACTATTGCTGCAAGTTCTAGATCGTGAGTTGGATAGTTTCGTTCATGATTCTTCAATTGCCTGGATGCATAGGCAATTACCTTGCCTTGTTGCATGAGCACGCAGCCCAGTCCCTTGAGAGACGCAAAGCTATAAATGACAAATTTCTCAAATTCCACAGGAAGAGTAAGGACAGGTGCTGACACTAACCTCTGCTTAAGTTCTTGGAAGCTTGTTTCACATTCTTCACTCCAGAAAAAGTGAGCGTTCTTCTTTGTTAGAGCAGTCAAGGGGCCTGACAGTTTAGAGAACCCTTCTACGAATCTCCGATAGTATCCAGCCAGTCCCAAGAAACTTCGGATTTCGTGGACATTTGTTGGCCGCTCCCAATTTGTTACCGCTTCAATTTTGCTTGGATCCACAACTATCCCATCCTTTGATATTACATGGCCTAGAAATGAGACTTCTTCCAACCAAAACTCGCATTTCTTGAGTTGGCATAAAGCTTCTTCTCTCTCAGAATCCCCAATACTGTTTTCAGATGCTCTCTATGATCTTGATGATTAGTGGAATAAACTAAAATGTCATCTATGAACACGACTACGAACCAGTCGAGGTACATGTGAAATACTCGATTCATTAAGTCCATGAATACAGATGGCGCGTTAGTCACCCCAAATGGCATAACCAAAAATTCAAAATGGCCATATCGTGTGCGTATTGCCGTCTTTTGGATATCTTCTTCTTTCACCTTGAGTTGATGGTACCCTGATCGTAGATCAATTTTGGAGAAAACTGTGGCTTCTTTGAGTTGGTCAAAGAGATCGTCAATCCTAGGCAAGGGATACTTGTTCTTGACCGTCACTCGATTCAATTCACGATAGTCTATACATAGACGCATCGAACCATCCTTTTTTCGTACAAACAGTACTGGTGCTCCCCATGGTGAGACACTAGGGCGAATGAAACCCCGGTCTAGTAACTCTTGCAGCTGCTGCTTCAGTTCTTTTAATTCTGCTGGTGCCATTCGGTAAGGAGCCTTGTGAATGGGTTGGGTTCCCGGTAACACGTCAATAGCGAATTCAATTTCACGGTCAGGTGGTAACCCTGATGGGATTTCAGTAAAGACGTCAGGGTAGCCGCTCGCAATAGGTATATCTTCTAGCTTTTTCTCCACTTCTGGTTTAGCTTTCACGTAAGCTAGAAATGCTGGTGCACCTTTCCTAACACTTCTACTTGCTTGAATTGCGGAGAGAAGGGGTGGAGTAGCTCGTACTCGAGATTCATGAAATATGAACTCCTCTTCATGAGGGGGTCGGAAAATGATCTCCTTCTTCCTACAATCAATACTAGCATAGTACTTTGACAACCAATCCATTCCAAGAATGATATCAAATCCTAGTATTTGAAATACAGCTAAGTTTGCAGGTAAGATCCTCTCCCCTATCCTTATTGAGCAATTATTTACTGACTTCCTACAGGTTATCACATCACCAGTAGGGGTAACCACATTTATGTTTTGTTCTAGGGGTTGAGTGTTAATACTACAAAGCTTAACATATGTTGATGATATGAATGACCGCGTAGCTCCTGAGTCAAAAAGAGTACATGCAAGTCTACCGAACAAAGGGACGGTACCTGTCACCACATCTGTAAATCCTTCATCATCATTGACTCCTCCAGGTGTAAGTGAATATACCCGAGCTTGTGCAGGGTATTGTTGCTGAGATCCGCCTCCTTGTTGCTTTGATCCTCCGGCAGTGTTCATAGGGCAATCCTTGAGGTAGTGTCCCGTCTTCCCACATTTGAAACAACTTGTGCTTCCCATTCTACAGTCTCCTCCGTGCTGCTTACCACATTTGATACATGGGGTCATTTGATTCCTACGCGCAGGTGGAAAACTCTTCTCTACGAAAGGCCTAGAGCCACTTCCCACTGCTGACCTCTTTGCAGGGTATGAGATCTGTTGTTTCGACCGCTTCTTCATGTCGTAGGCTGCTGCCGATTCGCGGATTCCTCTCTCAGCGAGAGATGCAACTTCCACCAGTCTAGCAAAATCTTTAATTTCATGGCAAATAACTCGTTCTTTGACTCGAGGGGTCAGGCCGTTCTCAAAGCGCTCCGCCTTGGATTCTTCATCTGGAATCAGATTGAGAGCAAACCTAGCTAATTCCATGAACCTTGCAGAATATTGTTCCACCGACATGTTGCCTTGGACAAGGTTTTGGAATTCGATGGCCCGAAGTTGCCTCTGAGCCCTTGGGAAAAAGCGCCTATTATATTCTGTTTTGAACATTTCCCAAGTAACAATAATTTCATTTTTCGGTCCTGCCAATAATAACTTCTTCGAAGTCCACCATCGTCCCGCTTCGCCTGTCAAATTCAGCGCTATGTACTGTACTTTTTGTTCACTCGTGCAGCCAAGAGTGTCAAATAGCGTATCGATGTCCGTAAGCCATGCTTCCGCTGCATTGGGTCCTTCATTACCATTAAATGATCGAAAGTGATGGCTTGAGAAGTCTTTGATGGAGCACCCCTGGCGTTCAATTCGCTCCATAGGCCGTGGAATTCTTGAAATTGCTTCAGTGAGCTGCCTAGTAGTTTCAGCCATGAATTGCGCCAAGGCTTGAGGAATTCCATCATAAAATGGCGGAGGTGGAGGTGGAAACTCTCTATCCTCAGCATCGTGACGATTTGCCTCATGATCGCGATTGCATGGAAGTTGTCGTCTTGGGGCCATGATGCTGTTCACTAAAACATTCATTATCTATATACATGATAAATTTGAACCAACAACATCTAAAAGAATCTGTATCAATGTTTATCTCATATGCTTCAAATAAGGGAGATTTAACAATTTTATCCTTAAGTTATCATTATATTTGTTCTTCATTTATCAACCATCATACAAGTTGAGTTAGTAACTTATTTATAATTTCAAACAAAGGTAGTTTCATATTTCAAAGTTTTGGTAATTCCTAGACTCCTAAGGTCTTTAAGGCACTCAGAGCCGACCGCTCTGATACCATACTGTAACTTACTCAAGTTACAGTATGACACTGAATGTTCACTAGGCCACAGAACAACTGCTCTGATACCATACTGTAACGACCCGCTTTTTACAAAAGAGCGTAAGCAATTATATCTGGATAATCACGTGTCGTTAACCTATCAGAGGCGATAAATCTCGCAGCGGAAAATACGAATATCTTTTTTTTTAAACATCACTGATAGGGACAATTCCCTTTCAACACATATAGAGCTTTAATTGAAATACCTCAACTTTCATTAAAATAATAATAAAAGGTCTTACAAATAAATACACACAAAAGCAATAACATAAGGGCCACCACGGCTCACGTCCTATGTAATAGTAGTCATATTACAAACCATAAAATAAAGCATAAGATGTCTAGAAGGTACATAAAATAAAACCTAATAACGACATGGAAGATAAACTGTTCAGCAAGTCTATCATAAAAAGGAGACTTTAGACAGTCCCATCTATGAAACCAGGATCATCATAAGGCTCCTGATAATCCTGATACTCGTCAGTGTCTGTGCCTGCACAGTCATCTATGAGAAGGTGGTTATAACCACAATCCCATAGTTCCATAAGTGAGCTAACTGTCATTCAACAACATAATGGTTTATGCATTATTTAAGGAACAGAGATATGACATAATGATGTAGTGATAGTTTTCATGCAAAGTTTAACAGTTCAATATAGTCATTGCACTCCTCTCTTGTAAGGGCCGTCCCCCCGGTTAACGTCTTTCTCGAGGACGTCCCCTCTACATTACATTTTAATTAACTTATTTTCGCACTATCGAAGACTTCCCTCCTCTAGTACTTTGAAAGCCGTCCCAATCAATATGATTATTATGGTTTCCGGTTTCAGGCGGATTTACCATCCTGAACCTTTGGGAGACGTCGCGCCCAATATTAATAGGTTGATTATTAACAGTATGCAATAATCAGTCACACGCATCCAATTAAAATAAAACATAAACACAACATTATTGAAATCCAGTGCTACCCTCAGTAAGTATAAAAATACTTACAGTCCTTTGCTTCCACAGGATCCACAAAAATATCAACTGCAGGGTTATATTCATGAAATATGAAATTAGTAAATAGTGCTAAGAAAATTATCATTTATAATCGTCTCTCCTAGTCCTTAAGTACATGGAACCATTAATTGTTTGGATATTTTAATAACTACATTTTCGTTTGTAACCTTATCATTTTTATACTAACAAAAGAGATTATATATATATATACCTTTCTTTTTAACACTATATTTGGAATATATAATTTCTTGTATTTGACACTACAATACATATATATTCCATGTTGTGTACAATACCTATAGATATATACATATAACAGCAGAAATTATATATATAGTTTCCATATATTCACATCAAGAGTATACATTTACATAGGTGACTATATTATTATTATTAGTTCTAACATTTAAACCCATCTTCCGTCAAAAATACTAATATTTCTAATATCACCAAAATATCAATATCTCATATTATTCCACATATTATTCCACTCACCAATATTTAATTCACACACTCACATTATTTAATTCACATCATTCCACTCACATTATTTAATTCACACACTCACATTATTTAATTCATATTATTTCACTCACCAATATTTAATTTTTAACTTGAAAATCGTAATAACCAAAGTATATTAAAATATATCAACATACTATATATATATATATATATATATAAATTATTTACAATGGTCGATTATATATATACATATATATATAGCCATCATTAAAACCCACACTACATGTTTCACGTGTTTAACAAACATACTCTGCAATCACCATTACCTAACATAGAATTATAATATTAGTTTTAGTACTTAAACTATTTTCTATAAAACAACTAATATTTTAATAGGACAAATAATTATATAATATAACCATTACCGAAGTAGCTAAGTGTGGGGAACACATGTGCTGTCCAAGACAAGAAAAGTAGATAAAAAGAACAAAAACAACACACCTTGAGCTGTTCACGCGTATACTCAGAGGAAAATTCAGATGGGGGTTTGGTCCAACATGCAATATTTGGCCGGAAATCACACTATCGAGAGAATCGGATTTTACATCACGGTTCTCTATAGTTCGTGGGTTATTGAGTTCCGCCGGATTTCAGCTTGGCTTTGGTTAATGTTACAAGGAGGAAAAGATGTGTATGAGTTTCTAAGCTCTTCTCCACATTTTGATAACAGAAGCGGCAATGAGGGGGATGATTTCAATTCTGGTTTTTCTGTTCTATCCGAATGTAGGAATGTTGCAGGATGCAGAAATGGAGTTCGGTGATGTTTTTCTTGAATAATGGCTGAAGCTTAATCTCATATCTATAGAGAACATGAGGGGTCCAGATTTCTTCAAGAAAAATGATCTATGGTTATGGAGCAACCAAGTGTTCGGTGAAGGCTGGGTTTAGGATAAACTCATCATTAGATTTCTCAAATCTCTTTTATCTCCTGATCTCATCCGAACTAGGACTCCTCTCCCACTCACTTTCCAGCTCGTTTCACACCAAAATATCCCACTCACATTCCAACTCACTTCACACCAAAATATCCCACTCACATTCCAGCTCACTTCACACCAAAATATCCCACTCACATTCTAGCTCGTTTCACACCAAAAACATATTCTTACATTCATGCATTAACTAAACTTTTATTTATCTAATATTTCAATACATTCTTATTTTAAGTAATTTATTTATTTCTTGGGCGTTACAAAAACACTCTACAAAGAGTTTGAGAAACTGAGTGAAGGCTGAAAGCAGCACCTGAATGATTTGAACAGTTTGTAGACCAAGAAGAGTTCATTGCTGCACAAAGTACAAGAGCTGGAGGAAAAGGTACTAGAGACACAGCTCCAGCTAGAGAGAGTCACTGATGAGAGGTTGACTCGTATGTTGTCCATCCAGAAGAGCCCAAATGACAAGACTGGTCTCGGGTATGTAGCTTCCTCTTCTGATTTTCCTTCTTCCTCAAAGACTATATTTGTGAAACCTATAGTCCCAGAGCTTCCTCCCGCTGTTGAAGATAAACAGAAGGAAAAGGTCAATGATGATGTTCCAGGCACTCAACAACCTCATTCCATCAGAAAACCTCCTATTTGCCATCACTGCTATCTCAGTGGGCATGTTCGGCCTCAGTGCTCCCTCTTGAAAGCTCAAAAGGCCAAAGCCAAGAAAGAAGCGCCCAGACAAGCTCATTATGGCGCTAGACCTATGGCTCAACATCAGACTCCCTGGCATCAGGCATCCTATCAAGTACCATGGGGACAAGCATCAAGGCATCAGTATCAAGCCTGTTTGTCTCATGCTTCTCAGCATCAGCGGCCTCAGCAGCGATTTGTACAAGCCAATTATAGTGGCACTTACAAGAGCAAACCCAAGCATATGAGAAGGCCTCAAGAGCAATACTCCGGTGAGCCCCCTGTCTGGATGCAAAACATGATGGAGTTGATGATGCAGTCTTGTTAGCAACCACCCACTGGAAGGCAGACTTGTGCTGAGAAGGGCAGTTACCCCAGAAAGGGGAACCGACGCACCTAGCAGGTTCGGGTGTTCATGCCTAGGATTTGGTTCCTAATCCTAAGGCATCACGTTTGATTGCTTGCACTTTTTATGTTATATTTATGTGCTTGTTATGCAATCTAGGAACTAGTTTGTTGTGCCCCCTGTTTCTCTTGAGAGAACTTTGCAGGTATCTATTGGAGAAGACAGAAAAAGCAAGTCGAGCGACTATTTTTCTGTACTGGCATCTTTGAGCAGTTACATGTGTGATCTTACCTTTGCATGTGATGTTATTTCCATATTGCATGTTTTGTTTGTTTTTAATAAAAAAAAAAAAGAAAAAAAGGGTATTTTGGGGAGAATTCGCAGGACTTTTTCTTCTTGGCTTATTAGATATTGTATATATCTTTACCTGATATCTCAATTCTATGAGCATTAATTTACTTTGCTTAGATACATTTGAGAGTATATGATTATTTTGGCCAAGTTAGTTTTCCTGGTTATGCAAAAGTAGGATAGCTCCATTCCTCATGCGATGAAAAAGTGCACTATCCGAGACTCCCTAAAGGTACATCATTCCTTCTCTGACTATTTGCTTCTAGAAATTCTTAAAAAGAGAAGAGGTTTGTGGTAAGATGGTCAAATTGACCATAGGCTAGTTGAACCTAGCATCTATAAATTTTGGCATTTCCTCTAGCTTGCAGCACCATAAGAATTGAGCAGTTATTCGTTTGAATTTTGTGCTTTAAAAATTGTCTATTCACTGCTTCTGTACTGAATTTGCAATATACCTTGCCATCTATGAGCAAGTAAAATTTTTATCTTGTCCTTTATGTTACAAGTAAAACAATTCGGTGCTGTATCTCAGGGGGAGTGTATCAGATGAGGATGGCTAGGCCCTAGTGAGAGTAAGGTTTGACTTTTGGCTAATCTGTCACAGATTCTCTCTTTTCTTTAGGAAATCCGGATGCTCTTGTCATGATTTTTCAAACCTTGTCGGTTTAGTCTCCACACACACACGCATTGCATGAGTTGAGTAGCCTATTTGATTTTTCTATTTTCAGGAAAACTATTTGTGCTAAATGAAATCTCAATTCTCATTTATATCTCTGTTTAGTTTCTGAGATGCTATCTGATTGTGTTATCAGTTGATTATACATGCGTGTTGTAACACTGACTTGAGGAAATTTGATCTCTGTAAATTTTCCTCAGCTTTTCCGGTGTTTCATTGTGGAGCATCCGGACGGTCTACATTGACGTAATGACGGACTGGTAGTCCGGACGGCTCTCCCTTGGAGTCCGGACGGAGATGGAGCCCACATGTCTGGACAGGACCTGAGGGAGTCTGAATGCGCGCTGTCATCACCGTCCGAACGGTCTCTTTATATCGTCCGGACGCATGCGACCAGTATGCTCCTTTCTGAGGGAGCGAGAGTCCGGACGTCATCAATCCATCATCCGGACGGGGACCCCACAGAGGCTATAAAAACCCTTGTTCGCCACATTCACTCCCTACCCCACAAAATCATTGTTTTTGGCTGTTTGTGAGTTAAGTTGGCTTTAAGTTTTTGGCTTGTTGCATATTCCTCTCATATTTCAGGTATTTTTCTAGTCTTTTTCTCTTCAGTTTTTTTTTTAAAACTGTTAGAATGTTATTTATTTTTTTGGAATATGAGATGCATATATCTGCCATGTTGAAATTTCTTGGACTTAGTTTTGATATGATTTTGTATTTATTTTTTACAAGTCCTTTTACTTGTGTTATTCTGCCAAATTTGTGTTATCGTAACAAGAATATTTTTGGAATATTTTTCTTTGGACAATTCTTGTTGGATCTTTTGCAGAATCATGTCTGCCAGCAGTCCACCCCGCAGGGTCTGTTAGAGGCTTGTGGAAGATAAGGTTGCAATTCAGGCCAATATTATGGACCGGTCCATCATTGTTGAGCGGAATGTCCTTCGGGCTGATATCATGGTACCACCACTGGACAACATACTTGACAACATCCAGATGTACTACTGGGGATATCTCCACAGTTGTGCTTGTGTGGTGTACACCAGATTGGTCAAGCTATTCTACGCCAACCTGGAGGTGGTTCAGAATGATGATCATGGAGTGGTGCTTTAGCCCTCAGTTGCGGGCCATCTCATTACTGTTGATCCTCAAGTCATCAGCCACATCATTCGAGTCCTAGTGCTCGAGATTTTGGCCAGCCCATACAATGAGGTGGTGCTTCCTCCATCCCTGGATGATCTCAGGGAATTCTTCTGTGCCGTTCCCCAAGGTGAGGAGCGCTCTACTGCCATCCGGATTGGTGCCCTATCATCCACCCATCGCATGCTGGCCAAGATCGTTCAGCAGAACATCTGGCTTGTTGCCCGACGTAGTGATCTTATTCTGAAACGGGCCCAATTTGTCTATGCAATTCACCTCCGCTTGCCTTTCTGCCTGTGCAAGCACATTTTGGGGGTTATCTTAGAGGCCCGTGATGAGAGCACTGTTGGTCTCCCTTTTGGCTGCCTCCTTACTCAGATTATTCTTCAGTCGGGCATCAATGTCAATGGAGAACCGAAGATTAAAATCCAGTAGCCCATCGGCAAGCAGACATTGATGAAATCTAATGCGCAGCGCGGAGAGATGACTCCGATGATGAGGTACCTCCACCTACTGCTATGCCGGTCGACTTTCCAGATATGGCCTCATCCTCACATACTGTGCCGCCATCTGAGCCAGAGGTCAATTATGCTCAGATTATGGAGGCTCTTGCTGCACTTCAGGGAGGGATGAGCAGTGATGTGTGTTTTAATGAGTACTCGCAAGCGCACGAATCGTTTGCAATATAGTGTGTGCAAGTGCGAGGTCGAATCCACAGGGAAATGGTCAAATTTTAGTGTTTTGTTTAATCAACCTCATTTTAACCTAGTTCCAAAGGTTGGAGGATTGATTGAAGAGTAAAAGACTAAACAAACGAGATGAAATGAAATGTGCAAATTAAAAGGAACTAAGGCTAAGGAATCTACCAAACCAAATCCAACAACTCACACTCTTGGTTTCTACTTGAACACCCAAAGAACATTAAACTTAGATGTCATTCAAGTTTGTCAACCACATATTCTAGAACCATTAAATGAATCCAACTCAAAGATAAATCACAAAGAGTACCCATTTGAAATCAAATCATCCAATGTATCCATTCAATGAACAAATCACAATGGATATCATCATTCAAACCGATAAAACAATGTATCCATCGGTTGAAACACATTAAATGTCCTATATCTACCAACAATCACATTCATTGCAAAAGATAAAGCATTTAAATGAATGGAACTTGAATAACAAATATGATATATCATCAAATGTGCAAGTATTATAACAAGAGTGTGAGTGTCATCAATGGAAAGGTTTCATCCTCAACCTTAGTTGAGGTTACTAGCCTTCCATGACTAAGAACACCACAAGAAAATGAAGAACAACCATGGAAATAAAAGGAAAGCTTTACAAAAAGAAAGTGTATAAGAACAAAAGCTATTGGAATACACTACCAAATGCACGAAATTAAACCTAGCTACTATTCTCTGAACTCCCTCAACAAGGAGGTATGGCTATGGCTTTTATAGAAGAAAATTAGGGCTAGAAACCCATGTAAAATGACTCCTCTAACCCCCTCTAGGGTTCCTCTCTTGCTAGAGACAACCAAGGTCATGCAACCAGCGTGTTCTGCTGCGAAAATCAGAGGGAGAACTGATTTTTGTCATGGAGAAACTCCTGATTGGGTGTTCTGGTGCGCTTCTGCAAAAGTAAGTTCTGGAAAATTTCGATCGATCGACTTCGGGCAAAATTCGATCGATCGACTTTTAAGTTCGATCGATCAAGTTCTTCAGAACTTCCGAATTTTCCAAGCAATTCCACATGAATTTTACCATTCCTCACTTATTAACCTACAAAACATAAAAACACAAAAACGAACCAAAGCATCAGAAAATAACAAGGCTAAAGGTCTAACTTATGTAAATCAAGGGGTCCAAATACACAATATTTGGCACTCATCAAGCAGCTTGCAGGTGTCTATGTCCTCCATGCACCAGTCTATTAGTTCCATGCAGTTAGCAGTACACTCCATCGACAGGCGCGTGGAGCAGAACCAGCTAGACCTTCAGGAGTGCCTGAAGTATCATCATCCTAGCAGCAGTGATGATGAGGATGTTGCATATGGGATTTTACCCATGCCTGAGGATGTTGCATATGGGATTTCCTCATGTCAGAATTGCCTTCAAGGCCCCAAATGCCTTCTTGCAGTCCTCATCAAAAATGAAAGGGGCCTCCTTCACCAACTGTTTGCACAAGGGCTGGGCGATCTTGCTGAAGTCCTGGATGAATCGCCGATAAAATCCTGTATGGCCCAGAAAAGAGCGAACCTCTTTCACCGTCCGTGGGGGTAGAAGGTTGGATATCAAATCTAGCTTCTCCTTGTCTACTTCAATCCCCCGACGAGAGATGACGTGTCCGAGCACAATTCCTTGCTGTACCATAAAATGGCACTTCTCCCAATTGAGCACCAGGTTCTTCTCTTTACACCTCACCAAGACTAACGTGAGGTGGTGCAAACACTCCTCAAAAGATGACCCGAAAACCGAGAAGTCGTCCATAAATACCTCCAGGAAACGCTCCACCATGTCAGAAAAGATGCTGATCATGCACCGTTGAAAAGTAGCGGGTGCATTGCATAAGCCAAAGGGCATGCGTCGGTAGGCGAACGTCCCAAACGGACAAGTGAAGGTCATCTTCTCTTGGTCTTCAGGGTCCACAGGGACCTGGTTATATCCAGAATAACCATCCAAAAAACAATAATACTGGTGCCCGGCCAACCGCTCCACCATTTGATCCATGTGGAGGGCACTTAATCAGCATATCTTGAGATCTCTCCCAACTCTCAGAAAATTTCTCATCTTCTTCTTGAGTAAATGAGCTTATCTCCATCCTACACTCATTGACTTTGGACATGGGGAAGAATTTGTCGTAGAACTTGTTTAGCAAGTTCTCCCAAGAAGTGATGGAACCAGGCATGTTTGAATCCAACCATGCCTTGGCTCTGTCATGGAGTGAGAAAGGAAATAACCTAAGATGCACAGGCTCTTCAGAAAAATTTTGAAACTTGAAGGTGGCACAGATGTCTTTGAATTTCTTCACATGGCTATAAGGATTTTCGAGGTCCAAGCCATGGAATGCGAGTAGGAGTTGGATGACATGAGGCTTGAGGTCAAAGTGAGTGGCATTGGTTGGGGGTAACACTATACATGAAGGAAAATTTGTTGCAACGCGTGCAAAAAAATCCCTAAGTGTCCTAGTATGATCAACATTTTCTCCCCGATTCCTCTCATTCTCATTCGCATGCATGTTATCTCCCATCTCAACAGAATTTCTAAACCTTTTCCTAAGAGTTCTTTCAATTTCGGGATCTATAGATGTCAAGTCTAGGTTCAATGATCTTCTACCAAGCATACACCAAGCATACACAAATGTTTAACCAAAAGACAAACAAAAAAAAAAAAAAAAAAAAAGAATTTGCTAATGGGGAACAAAGTTCTCCAAAGTACAATCTAGGCTAGTTCCCAGGTAGGTGAGGGGGGTCACATTAGACACACTTAAATCCCAAGACCTTTCCTTGCCAGAATTCGCCTTGTCATTGCCCTTAGATAGCTAAGTAGACCCACATTAGGAAAAAAAAATGTTTTTTTTTTTTTTTTTTTTTTTTTTTTTTTTTTTTTTATCAAAAGAAAAATAATACAACTAAGATAAAAAAGGTAAAGACTAACAAAAATGCATACAATTTACAAAAAGATAACATCAATGGTAAAAATAAGTACTCGCAAGCGCACGAATCGTTTGCAATATAGTGTGTGCAAGTGCGAGGTTGAATCCACAGGGAAATGGTCAAATGTTAGTGTTTTGTTTAATCAACCTCATTTTAACCTAGTTCCAAAGGTTGGAGGATTTATTCAAGAGTAAAAGACTAAACAAACGAGATGAAATGAAATGTGCAAATTAAAAGGAACTAAGGCTAAGGAATCTACCAAACCAAATCCAACAACTCACACTCTTGGTTTCTACTTGAACACCCAAAGAACATTAAGCTTAGGATGTCATTCAAGTTTGTCAACCACATATTCTAGAACCATTAAATGAATCCAACTCAAAGATAAATCACAAAGAGTACCCATTTGAAATCAAATCATCCAATGTATCCATTCAATGAACAAATCACAATGGATATCATCATTCAAACCGATAAAACAATGTATCCATCGGTTGAAACACATTAAATGTCCTATATCTACCAACAACCACATTCATTGCAAAAGATAAAGCATTTAAATGAATGGAACTTGAATAACAAATATGATATATCATCAAATGTGCAAGTATTATAACAAGAGTGTGAGTGTCATCAATGGAAAGGTTTCATCCTCAACCTTAGTTGAGGTTACTAGCCTTCCATGACTAAGAACACCACAAGAAAATGAAGAACAACCATGGAAATAAAAGGAAAGCTTTACAAAAAGAAAGTGTCTAAGAACAGAAGCTACTGGAATACACTACAGAATGCATGAAATTAAACCTAGCTACTGTTCTCTGAACTCCCTCAACAAGGAGGTATGGCTATGGCTTTTACAGAAGGAAATTAGGGCTAGAAACCCATGTAAAATGACTCCTCTAACCCCCTCTAGGGTTCCTCTCTTGCTAGAGACAACCAAGGTCATGCAACCAGCGTGTTCTGCTATGAAAATCAGAGGGAGCATTGCTTTTTGTCATGGAGAAACTCCTGATTGGGTGTTCTGGCGCGCTTCTGCAAAAGTAAGTTCTGGGAAATTTTGATCGATCAACTTCGGGCAAAATTTGATCGATCGACTTTTAAGTTCGATCGATCGAGTTCTTCAGAACTTCCGAATTTTCCAAGCAATTCCACATGAATTTTGCCATTCCTCACTTATTAACCTACAAAACATAAAAACACAAAAACGAACCAAAGCATCAGAAAATAACAAGGCTAAAGGTCTAACTTAAGTAAATCAAGGGGTCCAAATACACAATATTTGGCACTCATCAAGCAGCTTGCAGGTGTCTATGTCCTCCATGCACCAGTCTATGAGTTCCATGCAGTTAGCTGTGCACTCCATCGACAGGCGCGTGGAGTAGAACCAGCTGGACCTTCAGGAGTGCCTGAAGTATCATCATCCTAGCAGCAGTGATGATGAGGATGTTGCATATGGGATTTTACCCATGCCTGAGGATGTTTGATTCCTTATTATGTTTGTAGTTTTTTTGTTGTCTTTTGTTATTTTGAGACAATTTCTGCTTTGTTAAAACTTTTTGGATATATATTACTCTGTTTCCCGGGTCCTTTTGAGACCGTAGGGGAGTAATTTTTATGACAGTTAGTTTTTATTACTCTGTTTTTCCCTTTGTCCCTTTGAGACAAAAAGGGGGAGTAATTTTTATTTTCGACCGAGAATGTATTTCCAAACCGATCAAGTGATTTTTGTCCCAGAATGGCCAAAATGGGAGTTTGTTAGTATTTTGGCCTCATTCTGTGTTTGGACAAAATCACTTAAGTGTAAAGATGCTGTAAATAGGGATTCCACTATTTAGAGTCTGCAAGTCAGAAGAATTCAAGTTCCCTGTCAGCCGTTTGGACGATTGAGCCATCCTGTCTGGACGCCCTTCTGTCCATTGTTCCATCTGTCCGGACGACGTGTCTACCGTCTGGACCTCCAAGACAGATCAGCATCATCCGTCCGGACGACGTGATCATTCCGTCCGGACCCCATACTGTATCAAGAAGTTTCTGTGCCAGCTTGCATCCGTCCGGACGTTTCAGCAGTATGTCCGTAAGCCTCCCAGTACTCGATCAGTTTCTGATTTCTTTCCAAGTTCCAAGAAAGGGAAGATCAATCAACCGTTCGGACGATGTGGTATCCCGTCCGGACGTGCGTCTCCTTAAGTTAAGAACCGCAATTTAAATATGACCGTCCGGACGTCTGACAGCTGTGGTCCGGACGCGCGTGCATCAAAGAAGGAAATTGCCGATTTGACTTCAACCGTCTGGACGACTGCCTATCATGGTCCGAACGCGCGCATTACCGATATGGAAATTGCATGTTGAAGAATAGCCGTCCAGACGCTCATCCCCCATGGTCCAGACGCTCGAGAGCCTTATAAGGAAATTACTTGCATCGTAGGTGCGACCGTTCGGACTACGTTCTTAAACAGGAAAGATTTCTCCATGAAATTTTCGGAAAATCTTGTCGTACAGTTGTCTGTCCGGACGGCCCATGTCCATCGTCTGGACGGTGCCCAGGTATATTTTTCCTGACGCTCATTTGAGCTGCCAGCCTATAAATAGAGGCCCCGGGGCACTGAGAACGGTAAGAATTCGGTGTGAACTCCATAAGAGCTCAGAGAAGTTATCAATCCCTCTGAAGCTGTTTTACAAGTGTGCTGTGCTATAAACCGAAGTCTATCTTAGAGGTCGGCTCTAAGGTAAGGAGTTCCATTGAAGACCCCTTCAGGTAGGTAAACCTGGTTGGGAAGCGTTCGTGTAAGGTTACACGTCAGAGATCAAGGTACGACCACTGCATCGGTACATGTGAGTGTTACTGTCTTGTATCTAGCTATGTCTTCTAAATAGTGGAATTCATGGGTTTGGCTACCCCGGAGTGGTTTTTTTCTTAACTGAGTTTCCACTTCATCAACAAAAAATTGTGTGTCATTTACTTTCCGCTGTGCTTTAATTTGATCTCTTTAAATTTTCCTCAGCTTTTCTAGTGTTTCAGTGTGGAGCGTCCGGACGGTCTACATTGATGTCTAGACGGACTGGTGGTTCGAACGGCTCTCTCTTGGAGTCCGGATGGAGATGGAGCCCACATGTCCGGACAGGACCTAACGGAGTCCGGACGCGCATTGTCATCATCGTCCGAACGGTCTCTTTATATCATCCGGACACGCGCGACCAGTCTACTCCTTTCCGAGGTAGTGAGCGTCCGGACCTCATCAATCCATCGTCCGGACGGGGACCCCACAGTGGCTATAAAAACCCTGCTTGCCGCATTCCCTTCATACCCCATAAAATCTAAACTTTTGGCCGCTTGTGAGTTATTTGTCTTTGAGTTCTTTGGTTTTTTGCATATTCCTCTCATATTTCAGGTATTTTTCTAGTCTTTTTCTCTTCAGTTTTTTTTTTAAACTGTTAGAATGTTATTTTTTTAATATAAGATGCATATTGCTGCCATGTTGAACTTCCTTGGACTTCATTGTGATGTTACTATTTATTTTTACAAGTTTTTTTTTACTACTGTTATTCTGCCAAATTTTTGTTATCCTAACAAGAATATTTTTGGAATATTTTTCTTTGGAAAATTCTTATTGGATCTTTTGCAGAATCATGTATGCCGGCAGTCCACCCCGCAGGGTTCGTCAGAGGCTTGTGGAAGATAGGGCTGCAATTCAGGCCAAAATTATGGACCGCTTCGTCATTGCTGAGCGGAACGTTCTTCGGGCTAATATCATGGTGCCACCGCTGGACAACATACTTGACACCATCCAAACGTACAACTGGGGATATCTCCACAGCAGTGCTTGTCAGGTATACACCAGATTAGTCAAGCTGTTCTACGCCAACCTGGAGGTGGTTCAGAATGATGATCGTGGAGTGGTACTTCAGTCCTCAGTTGCAGGCCATCTCATCACTGTTGATCCTCAGGTCATCAGCCACATCATCCGTGTCCCAGTGCTTGAGATTTCGGCCAACCCATACAATGAGGTGGTGCTTCCTCCATCCCTGGATGATCTCAAGGAATTCTTCTATGCTGTTCCCCAAGGTGAGGAGCACTCTACTGCCATCCAGATTGGGGCCCTGTCATCCACCCACCGCATGCTGTCCAAGATCGTTCAGTAGAACATCTGGCCTGTTGCCTGGAGCAGTGATCTAATTCTGAAACGGGCCCAGTTTGTCTATGCAATCCACCTCCGCTTGCCTTTCTGCCTGTGCAAGCATATTTTGGGGGTTATATTAGAGTCCCGTGATGAGAGCACTGCTGGTCTCCCTTTTCGCTGCCACCTTACTCAGATTATTCTTCAGTCGGGCATCAATGTCAATGGCGAACCGAAGATGAAAATCCAGCAGCCCATCAGCAATCAAACATTGATGAAGTTTATGCACAGCTGCAGAGAGATGACTCTGATGATGAGGTGCCCCCACCTGCTGCTATGCTAGTCGGCTTTCCAGATATGGCTTCATCCTCACATACTGTGACGCCATCTGAGCCAGAGGTCAACTACGCTCAGATTATGGAGGCTCTTGCTGGACTTCAGGGAGGGATGAGCAGCATGCATGTGTCTATGTTTTCCATGCAGCAGTCCATGTCATCAATACAGCTAGCTGTCCACTCCATCGACATGCGCGTGGAGCAGAACCAGCTGGACCTTCAGGAGTACCTGAAGTATCATCGTCCTACCAGCAGTGATGATGAGGATGTTGCAGATGGGATTGTACCCATGACTGAGGATGTTTGATTCCCTCGTATGTTTTGTAGATTTTTTTATTGTCTTTTGTTTTTTTGAGACAATTTCTGCTTTGTTAAAACTTTTTGGATATATATTACTCTGTTTCCCGAGTCCTTCTGAGACCGTTAGGGGGAGTAATTTTTATGACAGTTAGTTTTTATTACTCTGTTTTACCGTTTGTCCCTTTGTGACAAAAATGGGGAGTAATTTTTATTTTTCGACCGGGAATGTATTTCCAAACCGGTCAAGTGATTTTTGTCCCAGAATGGCCAAAATGGGAGTTTGTTAGTATTTTGGCCTCATTCTGTGTTTGGACAAAATCACTTAAGTGTAAAGATGCTGTAAACAGGGATTCCACTATTCAGAATCTGCAAGTCAGAAGAATTCAAGTTCCCTGTCAGCCGTCCGAACAATAGAGCCATCCCGTCCAAATGCTAGACAGACCAGCATCATCCGTCCGGACGAAGTGTTCATTCCGTCCGGACCCCATACTGTATCGAGAAGTTTCTGTGCCAGCTTGCATCCGTTCGGACGCCTCCTAGTACTCGATCAGTTTCTGATTTCTTTCCAAGTTCCAAGAAATGGAAGATCAATCAACCGTCCGGACGCGAGTCTCCGTAAGGCAAGAATTGTAATTCAAATATGACCGTTCAGACGTCTGACAGCTGTGGTCCAGACGCGCGTGCATCAAAGAAGGAAATTGCCGATTTGACTTCATCCGTCCGGACGACTGCCTAACATGGTCCAGACGCGCGCATTACCGAAATGGAAATTGCGTGTTGAAGAATAGCCGTCCGGACGCTCGAGAGCCTTATAAGGAAATTACTTGCAGCGGACGTGCGACCGTCCGGACGATGTGCCATCCCGTTCGGATGATGTCCTTAAACAGGAAAGATTTCTCCGCGAATTTTTGGATAAAATCTTGTCCCACAGTTGTCCGTCCGGACGGCCCAGGTCCACCGTCCGGACAGTGTCCAGGTATATTTTTCCTGATGCTCATTTGAGCCCCCAGCCTATAAATAGAGGCCCCTAGGCACTAAGAACTGCAAGAATTCGGTGTGAATTCTATTAGAGCTCAGAGAAGTCATCAATCCCTCTGAAGCCGTTTTACAAGTGTGCTGTGCTGTAAACCGAAGTCTATCTTAGAGGTTGGCTCTAAGGTAAGGAGTTCCATTGAAGACCCCTTCAGGTAGGTGAACCTGGTTGGGAAGCGTTCGTGTTGGGTTACACGTCAGAGATCAAGGTACGACCACTGCATCGGTACATGTGAGTGTTACTATCTTGTATCTAGCTATGTCTTCTGAATAGTGGAATTCATGGGTTTGGCTGCCCTGGAGTGGTTTTTCTCTTAACTGAGTTTCCACTTCATCAACAAAAATCTATGTGTCATTTACTTTCTGCTGTGCTTTAATTTTTTGTTGACACATATGCACACACTTGTTGTTTAAATTAGAAGTCATTTCAAATTTTAATTTTTCAAAATCCTTTACCTTAGGGCCAACCCTTAAGATAGACTTCACAGCTTATCAAATCACACACTGGCAAAGCTAGAGAGCTAGCAGATCTTTAATATTTACCTAAACACCCTCTTTAAGTTGTGGAGAATTCACCACCGAATTCTATGTTGAAAGCATGCCTCAAGCCTCTTATTTATAGGCTTTGGAAACCCAAAATCGAGTCAAAAATGGATTCTAAGGCACGCGCATCCGGACGGGTGCCAGGGCCATCCGGACGCTATTAATGTCCGTCCAGAAGATTAAATTACAGAACTTTTCCTAACTTTCCAATGAAGCCAATTTCGTCCCAATCTGATATTTGAGTAAAACGTTATGACCAAAATACTCGAGGGTGTCCGAATGGCTTGACCGAGTGTCCGGACGGTTAACTGCAACCGCCTTTCCAAAGTAGCACCGAAAGCTTTCATACAAGGCCGCTTCCGGACGGTGTCGCCCGAGCATCTGGACAGTTGCACTTCGGCTGCACGTAATTACCATAATAAGGCTTGGAGCGTCCAGACCTTGAAGGATGACGTTCGGACGGTTGAACTGGTGCACACAATTTCCATATATGAACTTGATCGTCAGGACCATTAAGTCTGACGTCCGGACGGTTGAACTTTGTATGCATGTCTTGCCTTATAGAGAACATCGTCTTGACGGTAGCAGCCGTCTTCCCATAACTGTGTCTTTAGGCAAAAACCCTAATACTTGTCAAACACTGAATGGCGTCTGGACGGTATAACCACATCGTCCGGATGGATGCGCTGGAATAGTGGGACCTTCTCGAACCTTGAAGAGCGTTCGGACGATTTGCCATTACGTCCGGACAGATGAAACCTTGAACTATTTGAATCTTCTAGACACTAATGGGCGTCCGGATGGAAAGTTCTCGCCGTCCGGACGGATGTTGCTGACCGATGAGCGTCCGGACGGAATACCACGTCGTCTGGATGGCTGACAGGGAACCGAAATAAACTTCCTTGAAAACTTCACAGAATCTTCTTGAAGAACATAGCCGAAGAGTAGACTCTGGATAAAGCAGCATCCCTGTGAAAGCAGCAACATTACATAGAAGTGATTTTGTCCAACAGAATGCAGCCAACACAAAAACTAACAGGATGCTAGGTCAATCATCATTCAACACGGAGTTGGATTTCAGAAGTCGACACTATTTGGGAAGTCTCTACAAGTTGTTAGACACTATCCAGCATTTCAGAATATTCCAGTGTTCCGTTTGAATGCAGATAAGACTTATAGCGAAGACCGTTCGGACGCTCGACCAAGCAGTCAGGACGTGGACCTGATAAGGATAGAATTGCGCTATTTCTGAAAGACAATCGCAGAAGACCGTCCGGACGTGGCTAACTTCCGTCTGGACACTCGACATCTAGAGTTTGAATCTCAGCAGATTTAAGTTTTCTATAAGCCTATAAATAGAGGGCCCTAGGCTTGTCAATTGTACAGAATTCAGTATTGAATTCTTTTAGCTTTGAGAGGGTTTTTAGGGAGAATCGAAGATACGCTAGCTCTCAAGCCGTTGCTGGTGTGTGCTTAATAGTTCGTGTGAAGTCTATCTTAAGGGACAGCCCTAAGGTAAAGGAATCCATTGAAGACCCCTTCCAGTAGGAGACTTGGTTGGGAAGTGTTCACGATGGGCTTCGTGTCAAAGTTAAAGGTATGACTACTGCAAAAAGGTATGTGAGTACGAGTGTCTTTTAACTAGCTTTGTTTTCAGTATAGTGGATATCCTGGGTTTGGCTGCCCCGTTGTGGTTTTTCTCTTCATATAGTTTCCACTTCGTAACAAATATCTTGTCTTCTTTAAATTCCGCATTTAAGTTATTTTGTTGCATACAAACACACACACACTTAGTTCTGTTAGAAGTCAGTATTTATTTTCAATTGGTATCAGAGCGTGGTACACTCTGTTTAAGATTTATTTCTTGAGTGTGATCTTTTTTACTTCAATTTTTTTATATGATGTCTCAATCTCGTCATTACATTCCTGCTTTGATGGCACGAATTATGGGTATTGGAATGGTATGTGCTTCTTTTAAAAATCTATTGATGTTTGGCAAATTGTGGAAACTGGTTGGATTAAGCTAGAGGCTACAACTTCCGAACTATCTGTTCATCAAAATAGTGCACGACTTTCCAATGATTAAGCCCTCCATGCTCTATGTCAAGCGTTTTCCCCATCTGAATTTGCAAGAATTTCAAATTGTGAATCCGCTAAAGAAGCATGGCAAATCTTAGAAACAACATATGAGGGCACCAAACTTGTTAAATCTGCCAAGCTCCAGATGTTGATTTCTAGGTTTGAAGAAATTAAGATGTTAGAGAATGAGACATTTAGTGAGTTTTACACCAGGATCAATGACTTGAGAAACTCGATGGTGAGTATCGGGAAGAAGGTCTCTAATGCAAAACTCATCAAAAAGATTCTAAGGTCTTTGCCAGAGCGTTTCAGGATTAAAGTAACTTCCATTGAAGAAAGCAAGGATTTAGATTCTATGAAAATTGAAGAGTTGGTGGGATCTCTTCAAACTTATGAGTATTCCCTACCCCCAGTCAAGAAAGCAAAAGGGATGGCCTTCAAAGCAACTAAAAGCAAAGTCTCATCAGATGAAGACTTAGACAATGAAGAAGAGTTAGCCATGATCGACAACAAGATCAATTAATTGATGAAGACTGATAAATTCATTGAAGGACTGAGGGAAACTTCCACTGAAGCCGAGACAGAAGAAGATCCAAGAGGTCAGAGATGTTGTGAGTGCTCTGGCTTTGGGCACATGAGAATTGAATGTGCAAATCTTAAACAGGCTGAAGGGAAGGCCTACATTGCAACTCTCAGCAATGAGTCTGAGAAAGAAGAAAAATCTCTTGAGAAGTGTCTAACACGTGTGGCGCCACGTGAAAACCAGGACAATCTTTACTACTTTGAGCATGGTGACGAAGAACTAAAAGAGGATTATTTTTTCATGTACATGGGACTCATGAAGCTGAGAAAATCCAATCAGAAGAAGGTGATAAAGCTAAACACAATGAAGATAGAGAGAGACACATTACTTCAAAAGATCATGGACTTGGAAGATAAACTGATGGATGCACAGTTACAGCTGGAGAAGTTCTCATACAACAAGATAGCTCAGATGTTGACAGGTCAGAAGTGGTCATTTGACAAAACTGGTCTCGGGTATGTAGAACTGTGTTTTTGAAGCCCTCAGGTTCAGAGCCTCAGAATGACAAAGGTAAGACTATTATAGTTTCTTGTGAGAATGATAATACTACTCTTGCAAACTCTGAGCATTCTACAGAGAGAAGCCTACGTACATGTCATCATTGTGGGATAGTGGGACATATTAGACCAAACTGTGGTCAGTTAAAATTTCCAAGAACTTGGAATAAGAAGAATGCTCCTAAGAAGGAGAAAGATGTTGAAGAACATTCCAAGACAAAATATGTTCCTCCACATAGGAGACAACTCATTCAAAAATTTGTCCCTATTTTCCATCACTGTGGGTAGAGCGGTCACATCCGAACCAAGTGCCCCCACGTACTTGTTCAGAGGTCTAAAATTGAGTTGCCAAAGAAATATTCTGCTAGCACCAAACCTCCTAGGAAGCATCAGGCTCAGAGGAAATTATCAAGGTATGCTCCACCAGTGCACAAAACTCCTACTTGTCACCAATGTGGAGTTAATAGTCTTGTCAGACCCAGGGGTCCTCAGCCTCAGAAATACCCACCTAGAAAGTCTGGACCTCATGCAAGATATCATGCTCCAAGGCATCAGCGAAAATAGCAGAGGTTTGTTTTTGTAAAACAGGCTTGGTTGCCAAAGAAGAACGAATCTTAGCATCATAAGGAGAAGCCGCAGAAGCCTAAAAAGGATCCATCCTATGAAGAATTTCCCATTGCTGGTAGCTTTATGCGGAGCTTGATCAGATATATGGATCTACAGCCAAAGGATGGAGGATAGGATTGGGACACTCACTTCCCTAAGGGGAGCAGACCCACCTAGTAGGTGAGGTCACACATGCCAAGGAATGAGTTTCCTAAATCCTAGTGCATGTCAGGTACACTTGCATTGCATCTTTTATATTGTCATATCTTGTGCTTGCTATGAAACCATTTTGTTATCCTTATATAGTTTCTCTTGTTGTCTTGAGAAATTTCTGCAGTTATTTCATAGGGATGACAGACAAAGCACGTCGGGCAACTACTTTTCTGTCTTGGTACAGGTAAACCTCTCTCCCTGAGGTCAGGTTTGTCCTTACACTACATGCTTGGACTGATTGTCTTTTTTTCTTTTTATGCATGATGATTTGTTTTTAATAAAAAAAAAAAAGGGATTTGATGCAAAGTTTCTTCTAAAGTTTTCATCTATCTCATGTATATTTATCTGTTTTGACATTTCTCTGTGCCTTGATAGGATATACATTCATATGTTAAGATTCTAAATCTGATATGTGCTGAGTTTTCCTCCTGCATCTTTACTAGATAGTTGCTTTTCTCATGCGATAAAAAATGTGCACTATCCAAGGCTCCCCTATGGTATATTTTTTTTTCCTCTTTGACTTTTAGCTTCTGGACATTCTAAATGAGAGAGATTTTTTTTTGCTAAGATGGTCAAATTGACCAACTTGCTAGTTGAACCTAGAACCCATAAATTCTAGCATTCTTTCTAAGTTGCAGCACTTGTGATAAAAAGCATTCAACTCTGAATAAATATGGATAAATAAAAACATCCACTACTTTTGTGCTATAAATCTATTCTTGAACTTGTCCCTATAGAAACAGTCAGTGACCAAATCATTGCGGAAATAGACAGGCACTAAAGGACGAAGTAAAAGAAAAGTGTTGCAGCATAGAGGGAGTGTATTAGATGAGGGTGGCTAGGCTCTAGTAAAATAAGGTTTGACCTTTGACTGATCTAATATTGATTTTCTCTCTTTTTTCGAAAATTCGGGTGATTTAAGTCATATCAGTGAACTTCATACCTTATTGAGAAAGTCTTCACACACACACACACACACATTGCATGAGTATAGTTGACTATTGAAAAATTTCTGTCTGCAAGGAAATTTATGCTCATTGATTACTGGACTCTTCTTTATTTGTTTGCGTATTTTTGACTAGCTATCTGACTGTTTTCTCAGGTTTAGATACATGTGTGTGCTGATTTCTTGTTGAAGACCTAACCTTGTTCTTTTCTCTTATTTTTGTTTTGGTTATGGTTTTGCTTTATACTTTGTGACAAAAAGGGGGAGTATTTTTTGTTTTTGGATCGGGAATGTATTTCCAAACCGGTCAAGTGTTTTCGTCCCAGAATGGCCAAAGGGGGAGTTTGTTAGTATTTTATGTTGGCTACATTCTGGATAACAAAAAACACTTTATGTAATGGTTCCAAATTAACAGGATGATCGGTTTTTATTCAGAGTCTTCATTTATTCATCCAGTGCTCATGTGACTGATCACAAGCTTGTAGAAGATGTTCATGAAGATTCCTTGCATATTCCAAGCCAAATCAACCAGTTCCTTTGCAACCATTCGGATGAGCCTTTGAAGGCGTCCAGACGCCCCGCAGTGTATAGCAGATTATGTTGAAGACGTCCGAAAGACAGAGCAACACCGTCTGGACGCTAGGTCAATCATCATTCAACACAGAGTTGGATTTCAGAATTCGACACTGTTTGGGAAATCTATGTAAGCCGTCCGGAGGATGTGGCAACACGTCCGGATGCTGTCTAGCATTTCAGAATATTCCAGTGTTCCATTCGAACGTAGAAATGAGTTATAGTGAAGACCATCTGGACGTGGACCTGATAAGGATAGAATTGCGCTATTTCTGAAAGGCAATCACAGAAGACCGTCCGGATGTGGCTAACTTCCGTCAAGACACTCGACAGCCAGAGTCCGAATCTCAGCAGATTTAGGTTTTCTGTAAACCTATAAATAGAGGGCCCTAGGCTTGTCAATTGTACAGAATTCGGTATTGAATTCTCTTAGCTTTGAGAGGGTGTTTAGGGAGAATTGAAGTTCTGCTAGCTCTCAAGCTGTTGCCGGTGTGTGCTCAACAGTTCATGTGAATTCTATCTTAGGGTTCAGCCCTAAGATAAATGAATCCATTGAAGACCCCTTTAAGTAGGAGACTTGGTTGGGAAGCGTTCACTATGGGCTTCGTGTCAAAGTTAAAGGTATGACTACTGCATAAGGGTATGTGAGTATGAGTGTCTTATAACTAGCTTTATTTTTAGTATAGTGGATATCCTGGGTCTGGCTGCCCCGAAGTGGTTTTTCTCTTCACAGAGTTTCCACTTCGTAACAAATATCTTGTCTTCTTTAAATTCCTCATTTAAGATATTTTGTTGCACACAAACACACACACACTTGGTTCTGTTAGAAGTCAATATTTATTTTCAGTATTAACTATGGCTATTGGAAAGCTAGCATGCGTTTCTTTTTAAATCCATTGATTGTTTGGCAGATTGTTGAATCTGGTTGGACTAAGCTAGAGGATACAACTCTCGAACTGATTCCTATAAGAAACACACGACTTGTTAACGATAAAGCCCTCCATGCTCTTTGTCAAGCTCTTTCATTGTTTGAATTTGCAAAAAATTCAAACTGTGAAACCGCTTGAGAAGCATGGCGAATCTTAGAAACAACGTATGAGGGCACAAAACTTGTTAAATCTGCCAAGCTCCAAATGTTGATTTCTAGATTTGAAGAGATTAAGATGCTTGAAAAAGAGACATTCAGAGAGTTTTACACTAAGATGAGTGACCTAAGAAACTCGATCGTGAGTCTCAGGAAGACCGTCTCAGATGTAAAACTCATCTGAAAAATTCTAAGATCTTTGCCTGAGAATTTCAGAATTAAGGTGACTACCATTGATGAAAGCAAGGATCTCGAAGAGATGAAGATTGAAGTGTTGGTGAGATCTTTTCAAACATACGAGCTTTCCCTACCTCCAGTCAAGAAGGTAATGACTATTGCCCTCAAGGTATCCAAGAAGAAGGCCAGAGTCTCATCTGAGGAAGACTCTGATAATGAAGAAGATGCAGTGGCAATGCTGGCCAAGAATTTCAGAAGATTAATGGAGAATGATAAATTCAAGAAGAAATTCTCTGAAAGATTGAAGAAGGCCCCTCAAGAATCTGAGCCTGAAGAAGCTTAGAAGAAAGACCCAAGAGGCCCTAGATGTTTTAAATGCTCAAGCTTTGGGCATATTCGGGCTGTCTGTGGGAATCTCAAGCAGGGTAAGGGAATGACTACAATGTGACTCTCAGTGATGAGTCAAAAGAAGAAGAAACTCCTGCTCAAGATCAATTTCTAGCTTTTGTGGCTCCACATGAAGACCATGAGGATTGTCAATCCTACTGCTCTAAGCACAATGATGAAGACGGGGAAGAACTCAAAGGGGCTTATAAAGTCCTTTATGTAGAGTTCGTGAAGTTGAGGGAGACTCGCAAGCAGCACATACATGAGCTTAACAGTTTGCAGACTGAGAAGAATTCCTTGCTGCTCAAGGTTAAGGATTTAGAGAAGAAGCTATTGGAGACAGAGCTACAGTTGGAGAGAGTCTCTGATGAGAAGCTGACCCATATGCTATCAATCCAGAAGAGCCCAATAGACAAGACTGGACTCGGGTATGTGGCTTCTTCCTCTTATATCCCTTTTACTTCTAAGACTGTATTTGTCAAGCCTATAGTCCTCGAGCCTCCATCCGTTGGCTTGGATAAAGGAAAGGAAGTAATTGGCGGGGACATTCCAGTTAGTGCAAAGGCAACTGAAAAGCCTCCCCTCACTAGAAGACCTCCTATATGCCACCGCTGTGGTTTAAAAGGGCACATCTGACCCCAGTGCCCCCTTTTCAAAGATCAGAGATCAAAGGTCAAGAAAGAGTTGCCAAGACAAGCTACGTTCAGCACTAGACCTTTGGCCCAACATTAAGCTCCCCAGTATCAAGCTCCGTGGCATCAGGCTCCACGACATCAGGCCCCACGGTATCATTGGCATTAGCAATGATTTGTTCCTGCCAATCAGAATGGCAAACCCAAGAAAAACAAATCAAGGTACTACAAGAATAAGCCACAGAAGCTTGAGGATGATCAATTCTATAGGGAGCTGCCTATATTGATGCAGAGTATGATACGGTGGATGGATCACCAAATGAAGGCATATCAACAACCACTACCAGGAAGGCAAGCATGGGTTAGAAAGGATGAAGCCGTTCACCCCTTGAGTGGGAATGGACACACCTAGATGGTGAGGGTACACATGCCAAGGTTTTGGTTCCTAATCCTAAATGAAAAACAAAATTGACTTCAAAAATAAACCGTGTGTGCACAAGTGTCAACAAAAATTAAACACAGCGGAAAATAAATGAAACACAGATTTCTGTTGACGAAGTGGAAACTCAATTAAGAGAAAAACCACTCCGGGGCAGCCAAACCCAGGAATTCCACTATTCAGAAGACATAGCTAGATACAAGATAGTAACACTCACATATACTCGATGCAGTGGTCATATCTTGATCTCTGACGTGTAACCCAACACGAACACTTCCCAACCAGGTTCTCCTACCTGAAGGGGTCTTCAATGGAAATATCACGTCAACAGCACAACAACAGCACACTTGATAGGGCTTCAGAGGAAATATCACGTCTCTGAGCAGTTGTGGAATTCAATACCGAATTCTTGCCGTTCTCAATGCCCAGGGGCCTTTATTTGTAGGCTGGGGGCTCAAATGAGCGTCAGGAAAAATATACATGGGCCCCGTCCGGACGGTGGACATCGGCCATCCGGACGGACAACTGTACGACAAGATTTTCCAAAAATTTCGCGAGGAAATCTTTCCTGTTTAAGAGCCTCGTCCGGACGGTCGCACGTCCGCTGCAAGTAATTTCCTTATAAGGCTTTCGAGCGTCCGGACCATGGGGGATGAGCGTCCGGAAGACTATTCTTCAACACGCAATTTCCATATCTGCAATGCCCGCGTCCGGACGATGATAGGCAGTCGTCCGAATGGTTGAAGTCAAATCGGCAATTTCCTTCTTTGATGAACGCGCGTCCGGACCAGAGCTGTCAGACGTCCGGACAGTGATATTTGAATTGCGATTCTTGCCTTAAGGAGACGCGTGTCTGGAAGGGATACCACATCTTCCGGACGGTTGATTGATCTTCCCTTTCTTGGAACTTGGAAAGATTTCAGAAACTGATCGAGTACTGAGAGGCGTCCGGACTTGCTGCTGAAACGTCCGGATGGATGCAAACTGGAAAGAACCTTCTCGATACAGTATAGGGTCCGGACGGAATGATCACGTCGTCCGGACGGATGATGCTGATCTGTCTTGGAGGTCCGAACGGTAGACACATCGTCCAGACAGATGGAACAAAGGACAGATGGGCGTCCGGATAGGATGGCTCAATCGTCCGGACGGCTGACAGGGAACTTGAATTCTTTTGACTTACAGACTTTGAATAGTGGAATCCCTTTTTACAGCATCTTTACACTTAAGTGATTTTGTCCAAACACAGAATGAGGCCAAAATACTAACAAACTCCCCCTTTGGCCATTCTGGGACAAAAAATCACTTGACCGGTTTGGAAATACATTCCCTGTCTAGAAATAAAAATTACTCCCTCTTTTTGTCACAAAGGGACAAAGGGCAAAACAGAGTAATAAAAACTAACTGTCATAAAAATTACTCCCCCTAACGGTCTTAGAAAGACCCGGGTATACAGAGTAATATAAATCCAAATGTTATAGCAAAAACAAGGACTGAAAAACTGCTGAAGAAAACTTCCGAAGAGAGAGAAATCAGCAAGGTTAGGGCCTCCACAAGGATAGTAGCACATGCAACTATTTCTGTCTGAGAAACTAGTCATAGAGCAAGTCAGAATTATGAGAACATGGGATTCCACTAGACAAGTATAACAGATAAAAAAATCACCCTGCCAAAATAATGAAGAGAGCCTGCTCAACTCATGCAATGCGTGTGTGTGTGAAGACTCTTATTGACAAGGTTTGCATTTTACAAAAATGACAAGAAACCACCAGATTTTCTAGACAAGAGAGAAAATCAGTGACAGATTAGCCAAAAGTCAAACCTTATAACTTACTAGGGCCTAGTCACCCTCATCTGATACACTCCCCTAGAGATACATCACATATTCTGTTTTACTTGTACCATGTATGACAAGGTAAAATATTTTACTTGCTCATAGAGAGCAAGGTAAAGTTGAGCACATAAGCAGTGATTAAACAATTTAAAGCAGAAAACTTTTTATGAATTACTGGTCTAATCTGCAAACTGTAGGGAGTGCCAGAATTTATAGACGTTAGGTTCAACTAGCCTGTGGTCAATTTGGCCATCTAAGCAAAAACTTCTTCTCTTATCCAAAAATTTAGTAGTAAAAGGTCAGAGAAGGGAAAATACGCACCTTTTGGGAAGTTTAGTATAGTGCACAAGATCATCACATGAGACAAGCGACTATCAAACAAAACAATGAGCAAGAAAGACTTTTGTACGTGTCAGACTAATGTTTTCACCCATATGTAAACATAATACATCAATGCTTCAACAGACTAGAAAACAACAAAAAAAACATGAAATAGCTGACGTACCTCGTGAAAGACTTACCCTGCTACGAAGACTCCCCCCCCCTTTTTTTTTTAACATCATGCTATCAAAGGATACATGGAATATCATGACTAGGACATGGCACAAATACCAATGGCTTTTCGAAGAGACTCAAACCTGCTACCATCTAGAGGTTTGGCAAGAATGTCAGCCAATTGATTCTCGGTGGGGATGAATGAGAGAGAAACTACCTCAGATTCCACAAGATCACGTAAAAAGTGAGTTCTGATGTCGATGTGCTTGGTCCGAGAGTGCTGAACGGGATTATTTGAGATATTGATAGCACTAGTATTATCACAGTTGATAATCATAGTATCTTGATAGAATTCGTAGTCCCCCAGCAGTGTCTTCATCCACAGTAATTGGGTACAACAACTACCCGCAGTAATATACTCAGCCTCAGCAGTGGAGAGAGAAATTGACGTTTGTTTCTTGCTCATCCAAGCAACAAGATTGTTCCCCACATAGAAGCACCCTTCAGAGGTTCTTTTCTATCATCATCATTTCCAGCCCAATCTGCATCAGAGTATCCTGCAACAACAAGATTTGTTTCTCTAGAATACCATATGCCATAAGAGAGGGTATCATTTACATACCTGATGATACGCTTAACTGTAGTGAGGTGAGATTTCTTAGGATTTGCTTGGAAACGAGCACAAATACCCACACTGAAAGCAATGTCTGGCCGACTGGTTGTAAGATATAGAAGGCTCCCTATCATACTCCTATAAAGAGATGGATCAACAGACTTTCCTGCAAGATCACTACTGATCTTGAGACTGGTGCTCATGGGAGTGCGAGCACGACTTTTTCCATCCAACCCAAATCGTTTGACCAAATCCCTAGCATACTTAAACTGAGAAATGAAGATGTCTTCAGCAGTTTCCTTAACTTCAAGGCCAAGGAAGTAGTTCAGCTCACCAATCATGCTCATCTTAAATTCATGCTTCATTTCCTAAGAGAACTCATGGGCAAGAGTGTCTAAAGTAGCTCCAAAACTAATGTCATCAACATAAATTTGAGCGATGAGTTTGTGAGTACCTTACTGCCTGATAAACAGAGTTCGATCAGTTTGTCCCCTTGTGAATCCCTTGGCCAGGAGATAAGTGGTGAGACACTCATACCATGCCCGAGGAGCTTGTTTAAGCCCATATAGTGCCTTTTTCAGCTTGTACACATGATGGGGATGATGAGGGTCTTGAAAACCCTTTGGCTGTTCTACATAAACTTCTTCTTGCAGAACTCCATTTAAAAAGGCACTCTTTACATCCATCTGATATAACTTGAAGTCAAGATGACAAGCAATAGAGAGAAGAATTCTGATAGACTCTAACCTGGCAATAGGGGCAAATGTTTCATCAAAGTCTATTCCCTCTATCTGAGTATATCCTTGTGCAACAAGACGGGCTTTATTTCGAACCACAATACCATGTTCATCTATTTTATTCTTGAAGATCCACTTGGTAACAATAATATTCTGTTATGCAGGATGGGGAACCAAGGTCCAGACATCATTTCTGGGGAACTGATGGAGCTCATCATGCATTGCAGAGACCCTACCTTCATCCTGTAGGGCATCATCAACTTTCTTGGGTTCTGTCTAAGCTAGATAGCAGCTGTAAGAGACTTGATTGGCTACTTCACTGGTGGGCTGAATGACTCTGTTTCTCAGCCTATGCCATTCATCTATGTTCCCAAGCAGCTGCTCGGAGGATGATTATGCTTCACCCATGATCGTTTAGGAGGATTAGCAGGAGTATCCTCATCTTCGGAAGTAGTAGGAGTGGTATCCGAAGTCGTGGGAGAAGAAGGAGATTCATCTGGAGACCCCTTTGAAGAAGGGTTAATGATATCTGTTGGGGCTGCTGATGACTCAGCTGAATCGAGCTGTTTTTCCTCCCCGCTGATAGGTCTTTGAACTTCTTTATCATCAACAGCTACATTTAATGATTCCATCACAGTCTCTGTTCTTTTGTTTAAGACTCTGTATGCACGGCTGTTTGTGGAATATCCCAAGAATATACCTTCATCACTCTTGGTATCAAATTTCCCTAGATTTTCCCTGTCACGAAGTATATAACATTTACTTCCAAAAGTTTTAAAATACTTCCACTGTGGGTTTCTTACCTCGCCAAATTTCATAGGGAGTCTTGTTTGTTTCAGGCCTAAGGTAGAACCTGTTGATGATATGACAGGCAGTGTTTACAGCTTCTCCCCAGAAATGTTGAGCAAGATTTTTTGAGTAGATCATCACACGAGCCATCTCCTAAATTACCCTGTTCTTCCTTTCAACAACTCCATTCTGCTGAGGAGTGATTGGAGAAGAAAATTCCTGCTTGATTCCATAAGAGCGACATAATTCTTCAAACTTAGAATTTTCAAATTCTCTTCCATGATCACTGCGGATTCTCACAATCTCGCAATTTTGCTCAACCTGAATCTTCTTGAACAAATGTTGAGCTGTATCAAAAGCATCAGATTTTTCCCGAATAGGAATAGCCCATGTATATCGAGAGAAGTCATCAACAATAACCAGAATATATCTTTTCCCACCTAGACTAGCAGTTCTAGTGGGACCCGTGAGATCCATGTGCAGTAATTCCAAGTTTTTGGAAGTTAGAATACCTGAGGTCTTCTTATGGGCTGCTTGAGTTTGTTTCCCTAGTTGACAAGGACCACAGATTCCTTTACCAGTCTTCTCCATTTTGGGCAGGCCTTTAACAACATCTTTGCCTGCAATTTCCAACATATCGGAGAAATTGAGATGCCTTAAGCTCTGGTGCCATAGCTCACTGTCATCTATGGTTGCTTTGTTGCAGAAAATCTGAGGATCTACAGTCAAACCAGGAAGGCCGTAACAATTGTCAGCAGTTCTTTCTCCTCCCATGAGCCACCTGCCACTGCTATCAAATATATTGCATTCCTTCTTGGAGAATTGCACCACCAAGTCATTATCACAAAACTGGCTGATGCTGAGGAGATTTGCCTTGTGCTCTTCCACATACAGAGCTTCATGAGATGTTCCGAGGCTTGGAATGTCGATGATCCTTTTACCAATGACTCTGGATTGACTCCCATATCCATAGGTGATTCGCCCACCTTTACCCATTTGAACTTCTTTTAGCAAAGTCTTATCACCTGTCTTGTGTTTAGAACAACCACTATCCAAATACCACAAACAAGTATCAAGAATTTTCAGTACAGTATGAGAAACTAACCACATATTATCTTCCTTTTTAACCCAAACTAGTTTGGAAGTTTTTTGATTATTAACCAGGATAGATCTTTGCTCATTAGGGGTGAGGTATGCTAACTTCTCACTAATGAGTTTAACTTGATCACTTAACATTTTAACTTGTTCTTCAAAACCTGGTTCATCTTTCTTAGGGATAAGGGTTTTCTTCAACGGTTTCTGAGACCTAATTTGGAAACAGTTTGGACGAATATGACCAACAATACCACAATGATGACAATTTGGTACAGATTGTTTATCCCCTTTACCCTCACAAACAGATTGAGTATGAGACATGATAGGTTTAATGAACATGGTCTTATAAACAGACATATCATGTTAAATAGAAGCAATTTTATCCATACTCAACATAGACAAAATAGAAGTCAAAATAGGACTTAAGAAATTAATCTTCTCAGAGTGTACCATGCTCTAATACCAATTGAAAAACGAAATTGACTTTAAAAATAAAGTGTCTGTGCACGAGTGTCAACAAAAATTAAACACAGCGGAAAATAAATGACACACAGATTTTTGTTGACGAAGTGGAAACTCAATTAAGAGAAAAACCACTCTGGGGCAGCCAAGCCCAGGAATTCCACTATTCAGAAGACAGCTATATACAAGACAGTAACACTCACATATACCCGATGCAGTGGTCGTAACTTGATCTCTGACGTGTAACCCAACACAAACGCTTCCCAACCAGGTCCTCCTACCTGAAGGGGTCTTCAATGGAATTATTTATCTTAGAGCCGACCTCTAAGATAGACTTCAGTTGTAGCACAGCAACATCACACTTGATAGGGCTTCAGAGGAAATATCACGTCTCTGAGCAGTTTTCGGAATTCCATACCGAATTCTTGCAGTTCTCAAACCCCAAGGGCCTCTATTTATAGGCTAGGGGCTCAAATGAGCGTCAGGCAAAATTTACCTGGGCGCCGTCCGGATGATGTTGATCTGTCTTGGAGGTCCGGACGGATGGAACAGTGGACAGATGGGCGTCCGGACGGGATGGCTCGATCGTCCGGACGGCTGACAGGGAACTTGAATTCTTCTGACTTGCAGACTCTAAATAGTGGAATCCCTATTTACAGCATCTTTACACTTAAGTGATTTTGCCAAACACAGAATGAGGCCAAAATTCCTACTCCCTGAAATATTTCTGCTTTCTTTGCAATCTAGGAACTACAATTATTTTTCCCTTATTTCTCTTGTTGTCCTTGAGGAAATTCTGCATGTACTATTTGGGGATGACAGAAAAAGCACGTCAGACAGCTGCTTTCCTGTATTGGTAATTTTGATCATTTCTCCTAGAGGATAGGTTTGATCTTTCCACACATATTAGGTTTAGTTTTGTTTCTTTTCCTTTGAAGCATGTTTTTATTATTTTTTCATTAAAAATGTTAGTATTATTGGCCTCATTCTGTTTGGACAAAATCACTTGTGTGTATAGTTGCTGTTTTATCAGGGATTCCACTATTTAGAGTGATGTCAGAAGATTCTGCACTACTTTCAAGACAGAAGTTTTCAGTTCCCTGCCAGCCGTCAGGACGCCAGTCAAAACAAGCTTCATCCATCCGGACGACTTGCATTTTTCCGTCCGGACCTCTACTGTATCGAGAAGCTACTGTTCCAGCCTGTAGGGCAAGAATCGCAAATCAAATATCACCGTCCGGACGTCAGTCAGCCTTGGTCCGGATGCGTGTGCAACTAATATGGAAATTGCCGATTCGACTTCAACCATTCAGACGCCTGCCCCTCATGGTCTGGATGCGTGCATAGCAGATATGGGAATTGCGTGTTGAAGTTCAACTGTTCGGATGCTCATTCCCATAGTCTGGACACGCGAAACCTTATAAGGAAATTACTTGCAGTGGACTTGCGACCTCCCGGACGACGGTGTCTCACCGTCCGAACGCAGCGAAATTCTCAAAAAAATCCTGTCGTACTGTTTTTCGTCCGAACGGCGTCCATACATATTACAGCATTTGCCCATTCTACACCTCAGCCTATAAATAGAGGCCCCTGCGCATTGAGAACTGCAAGAATTCAGTATTGAATTCCACAAGTGCTCAGAGACGTTATTTTTCCTCTGAAGCCATTACAAGTGTGCTGTTGCTGCGCTACATCTGAAGTCTATCTTAGGGGTCGGCCCTAAGGTAAAGGATTCCATTGAAGACCCCTTCATGTAGGAGACCTGGTTGGGAGGCGTTCGTGTTGGGTTACACGTTAGAGAGCAAGGTACGACCACTGCATCAAGGGTATGTGAGTGTTACTATCTTGTATCTAGTCTTGTCTTCTGAATAGTGGATATCCTGGGTTTGGCTGCCCCGAAGTGGTTTTTCTCTTAATTGAGTTTCCACTTCGTCAACAAAATATTTGTTGCACACTGTTCACACACACTTGTATAAATTAGAAGTCCATTTATTTTTCAATTGGTATCAGAGCGGGTACACTTTGTTTAGGATTTATTTCCTGAGTGTGATCCTCATCTCTCTGTGACTTCTATTTTTTGATTACACCTTTTATCATGAATTCTTCTCAGTTATCTAATGAGGATTCTGATATTAAGCTCTTTAAGGTTTTTAATAAATTGAAGAATACTCAACATTCTAAAATTTCACATAAAGAGCTTAAAAAGGTGAAGCAAGAAAAAAAGTCTTTGATTGTTCAGTTATCTAAATCACATGCTTTGATTGACTCTTTGAGATCTAAGAATACCAAGTTATTTAACAATATTGATACACTTGAGAATAAATTAAAAGAATCTGAGGATCTCTTGAAAAAATTCTCAAGTGATAATTTGAAAAGCATGCTTTGTATTCATTCAGATATTGCTAACAAGCCTGCTTCAATTGTTGATGATATGAGTACTTCTACTTCACATCCTTCTGATTCTGAAATAGATTCTATTGATATTAAGCATGTGATAGTAGATACAGCTTGTTTAGAAAATTCTTGCTTAACTAATCATGTGATGCCAAAATCCAAAGATACACGTACACAAGCTCATGGTAAGTTTGTCCCTACTTGTCATAATTATGGGAAGATTGGTCATATTAGGCCAAATTGTTATTTGTTGAAATCCCATAGGCCTTGGATTAAGTAGGATGCTCTGAGGAAAAGTGAAGTTGAAGATTCTTCATCAGCAAAATATGTCCCTCCGCATAGGAAACATATAAAAGGTAAGGGCAATGTTATTTATAAGAATGCTAACCATAATTTTGCAGAGAATGTCAAGAAGCATTCAAACAAAGAAGCTTGCCCACATGTCATAACTGTGGCATCACCGGTCACATCAGATCCAAATGTCCACAGCTCTTGAAGTTGAAGGTTCAGAGGAAGCTGCCAACAAGAGCTACATCAGGAACTCTACCTCTTACGACACTTCAGGCTTCACGGCATCAGCAGCAATTTGTTCCTGCCTATCAGAGTGGCAAATCAAAGAAGAACAAACCAAGGCGCTACAAGAGAAAGCCGCAAAAGCCCAATGGCAGCCATGGCTATGAAGGGTTGTTGAGCCTAATACAAGGTATGCTATGGAGTATGGCCAACATGGACATGACCAGCAAACCATCTCCATGGGTGAAGCAGGTATGGGTGAAGAAGGATGAGACCATTCACCCCATGAGGGGGAATGAACGCACCTAGCAGGAGAAGGTGTTCATGCCTAGGATTCGGTTCCTAATCCTAAAGGCATCAGGTTTGATTGCTTGCACTTTTACTTGTTATATTTGTGTGCTTACTATGCAATCGATGAACCAGTTTGTTGTGCCCCCTATTCTCTTGAGAGAGCATTGCAGGTACTTGTTAGGGAAGACAGAAAAAGTAGGTCAAGCGACTGTTTTTTTTGTATTGGCATCATCAGGTTTGATCTTGTCTTGCATATGATGTCATTTCCATATTGCATTTTTTTTTAATTTAAAAAAAAATGGGGAGAATTTGTAGGATATTATTTCTTGGCATATCAGATAATTGCATGTATTTTCTCCTGATATCTCAATTCTTTGGGTATTAATTTACTTTTCTTAGATATAATTGAGAGTTTTTGACTATAATTTGCCAAGTGTTTTCCTGTATATGCAAAAATTGGATAGCTTCTTTTCTCATGCGATGAAAAATGTGCACTATCCATGACTCCCCTAAATGTACATCTTTCCTTCTCTGACTTTCTGTTTCTAGAAATTCTGGATAAGAGAATAGGTTTTTGATAAGATGGCCAAATTGACCACATGCTAGTTGAACCTAGAACCTAAAAACTCCGGCATTCCCTTTAGATTGCAGCACCATAAGAATCAAGCAGTAAATCATATGAATTTTGCACTTTAAATTGTATACTCACTGCTTATGTGCTGGATTTGCTATATGCCTTGCCCTCTACGTGCAAGTAAAAATTTTACTCTGCCCTTCATGGTACAAGTAAAACAATTAAGTGCTGCATCTCAGGGGGAGTGTATCAGATGAGGGTGGCTAGGCCCTAGTAAGTTATAAGGTTTGACTTTTGGCTAATTTGTCACATATTTTCTCTCTTGTCTAGAAAATCTAGTTGCTCTTTGTCATTTCTGTAATAGCCATACCTTGTGGGTTAAGTCTTCACACACACACGCATTGCATGAGTTGAGCTGTCTATTTGAATTTTCTATGTCCAAGAAAATGTTTGCGCTGATTGAACTCTCAACTCTCTTTTATATCTCTGCTTAGTTTTGAGATGCTCACTGATTGTGTTATCAGTGGATTATACATGCGTGTTCTGAAACTAACTTGAGAAAAATTAAAATTCTGGAAATTTTTCTTCAGTCTTATGTTTTTTAGTGTGAAGCGTCCGGACAAGCGTAGTCTTGCCATATACTGACCTAGCAGTTGCCATCCGGATGATTAAGTGACACATCCGGACATGATCTCTACAGGTTTAAGACTTGCATCTCTTTCTCTGCCATACACATCTTTGCATTTTTATTGATTTATCATGGCATCTTGTGTGTTTCTCTCGTGGATTTCTCCCGAGATTTTGACATTTTTTTGCGCTTCTCTTTTCATCCCATGATCTTCATTGTGTCTTCCGTTATTCTTTTAAGTCTTTGTGCTTTTAGGATATTGGAATATTTGTTGGGATATTTTCTTGAGATAGTGTGCATGAAATTCCTTTTATGTCTGTGTGTTGGGCTGATCTTGATATACTTATGCCTTATGAGTAGCTGCATTGCTTATATTTCTCTTTGGCATCCATTTGACAGCTGTCTTAAATACCACATTATTTTTAGAACTAACAGGATCTAATGGTATTTTTGGAAGTATTTCTGGTTGGTTTTGATTCAGGAATATGACATCCAGCGGCTCCCAGCACAATGTTTGACAGATGGATCCTTTCGAAAACTGACTGTTGTTGAAGTTGGATGTTCAAATTCCAAAGGTCTCGGGATTAAGATGAGCTTTTCGCCCTAGCTCATACAGAGCCTTCCGTAGCATTCCCTTAGATCTGCATCATTTTGAGGTTCAGTAGTGACTCTCCTCAGTTACCTTGCAGACCAGTTGCTTAGAGGATGTCAATCTGTGGATAACCAGTTTCAGGCTTTACAAAATCAAGAGATTGAAGGATTTTCAGTCCGTGGTTCCCGGCTTCCTGAGCTAGAAGGCGAAGTAGTACAAATCCTGCTTTTTATACGGTTTGCTCTCCGTTACTTGATTTCAGTGGATAAACAGGGATTGGTACTTGGAGGATTTTTATTCCTCTTTTTCGGCCATTTGCAGACGTTTCTCTACTTTCCTATTGTTTTGGATTTTAGAATGTTTTTGTCTGTGGATATTATTACTCCGTTTACCCTTGTCCTTCTGAGACATTGAGGGGGAGTAATTGTTGTGTGGTTTTTCTCATTACTCTGTTTACCCTTTGTCCCGTTGTGACAAAAAGGGGGAGTAATTTTTGATTTGGACCGGGATTGTATTTTTAAGTGATTTTTGTCCCAGAATGGCCAAAGGGGGAGTTTGTTAGTATTATTGGCCTCATTCTGTTTGGCCAAAATCACTTGTGTGTATAGATGTTGTTTTATCAGGGATTCCACTATTCAGAGTGATGTCAGAAGATTCTGCACTGCTTTCAAGACAGAAGTTTTCGGTTCCCTGCCAGCCGTCCAGACGACGTGCCATACCGTCCGGACGCCATTCAGACCAACCTTCATCCGTCCGGACGACGTGCATTTTTCTGTCCAGACCTCTTCTGTATCGAGAAGCTACTGTTCCAGCCTGTATCCGTCCGAACGTCTCAGCAGCCCGTCAGGACGCCTCTCAGTGATCGATCAGCTTCAGATTCTTTCCAAGTTCAGAGTAAGGGAAGATTGATATACCCGTCCGGACGATGTGGTTTCCCGTCCAGACGCGCTCATATATAAGGCAAGAATCGCAATTCAAATATCACCATCCGGATGTCATTCAGCCTTGGTCTGGACTCACGTGCAACAAATATGGAAATTGTCGATTCGACTTCAACCATCCGGACGCCTGCCCCTTATGGTCCGGATGCGAGCATAGTAGATATGGAAATTGCGTGTTGAAGTTCAGCTGTCTGGATGCTCATCCCCCATCCTTCAGGTAGGAGACCTGGTTGTGAGGCATTCGTGTTGGGTTACACGTTAGAGAGCAAGGTACGACCACTGCATTAGACCTGGTTACTATCTTGTATCTAGTCTCGTCTTCTGAATAGTGGATATCGTGGGTTTGGCTGCCCCGAAGTGGTTTTTCTCTTAATTGAGTTTTCACTTCGTCAACAAAATATTTTTCTCCTTTAATTTCCGCATTGAATATTTTGTTGCACATTGTTCACACACACTTGTATAAATTAGAAGTCCTTTTATTTTTCAAAAAGAAAAAAAAAATTATTGGGGGAGAAGATGCATAATTTTTTTTTTCTTTTCTCTTAGTAGCTTTGCAAATATTGTATGTATGTGTGCTTGATATCTCAGTCCATTGTGCATTGATTGCCTCTACTTATATATGATTGAGAGTTTATACCTGATATCTAATAAGTTTTCCTGTGCATCTTAATGCTAGATAGTTACTTTTCTCATGCGATGAAAATTGTGCACTATCCAAAGCTCCCCTAAGGTACATTTTTTTCTCTCTCTGACTTTTTGCTTTTGAAGATTCTTATGAGAGAGATTTTTTTTTTTTAAAGATGGTCAAATTGACCAACTCGCTAGTTGAACCTAGAACCTATAAATTCTGGCATTCTTTCTAGGTTGCAGCACCAAGTGATAAAAATCATTTAAATTTCAGTATATATGGATGTTGGAAAAGATCCACTACTTATTATGCTATAAATCTATTCTTGAACTTGTCCTAAAGAAACAGTTGGTGATCAAATTATTGCGGAAATAGATGATCACTAAAGGACTAAGTAAAAGAAAAAGCGTTGTAGCTTAGGGGGAGTGTATCAGATGAGGGTGGCTAGGCTCTAGTAAAATAAGGTTTGACTTTTTCTGACCTATCATTGATTTTTTTTCTTGTTTAGAAAATTCAAATGATTTAAGTCATATTAGCGAACTTTATACCTTATTGAGAAAGCTTTCACACACGCACGTATTGCATGAGTTGAGTAATCTATTTAAAATTTCTATCTACAGGGAAATTTGTACGTGTTGAATACTTAACTTTCAATTGTATCTTTGCATATTTTTGAATTGCGATTTGACTGCATTATTAGTTGATTAAGCATGCATGTTTTGAAGCTATTTTTAGGGAAATATATTTTTCTACAAATTTTCCTCCAGTTTCAGATTTTTTGTGTGAAGCGTTCGGACGGTCCTCCTCTTGGGTTTGGACTCGAGTGGCTCAGACGTCTGGACGGTTAAGTTACACGTCCGGACACACGCGGTTGAGCCGAGTGCTGATTTGGCAGTGGCTGTCTGGACGGATAAGTTGCGTGTCCGGATGGGTACACTACAGGTTTTAAAACCGCATATCTCCCCCTCCCTACGCTGCACAACTCTCTTTCTCACTTGATTTTTGTACTTTTGTGCAGTTTTCTCATTTTTTCTCACGAGTTTTTTGTCCTATTTTGTCATTTTGTGCCTTTTCTCTCCATTCCAGGTATTTTACTCTATCTTTTGCATTCTTTTCAGTTCTTTTTAACTATTAGATTTTTAAGATATGTTTTGGAATATATTTGAGATGAATAGTGCATAATATTGATTATTTTCTCTGCTGTTGAGATTGGATATTTGTTCTGTCATTTATTTGGACTTTGTTGAGTTATTTATTGTGTTTGTATTTTTGGAAAAGTCCAAATTACTGCAGTAATAATGCCAAATTTTTTTTAGGGGACTAATAAACTTTCATTGGATTATTTTTGGCAACCTTTTGGGGTTTTTTTTTTTTTTTTTTTCAGAATCATGTCTGCTGGCAGTTCTCAGAGCAGAGTCCGTTAAATGACAGAAGTAGGCTTAGCTACTACCTGGGCTAGAATAGATAACAGACAAGCTATTCCTGAGAGGAATGTGGTCTGTGCAAATGTCAGGGTGGCTCCTTTGGACATTATTGCTGACATTATCCAGACTTATCATTGGCTTCCCATGCAGGTTAGAGAGTTTTGTGGGAACCTGGAGGTGGTGCAGGATGAGGACAATGGCATTATCCTTCAATCTATTGTTCATGGGCATGCCTTTTAGGTTGATCCTCAGGTCATCTGTAGGATTATTGGTGTACCTGTGCATCCCATTTTAGCAAATCCCTTCAATGAGGTTCTGGAGCCTCCTACTTTGGACCAACCTAGTTCCAATTTTTTGGTATTTTGAAGGAAAATAATTGGATAAAATAAAATAGAATAAAAACAATTAATAAAAAGCACTAAGGTTTTAGAATCCACCTCGTCAAATCAAAGTACATATTTTCATGTTTGTTCATATATCCTATGCATGTTCTGATTTTTATAAAATTACCTATTGAAATTCAATGAATCCATCATTTCCACAAATCACAATGAATATCCAATTTAATTCAAAACCATCCAATGTATCTGTTTGATTTACAAATCACAATGGATATCCAAATTAAATCAAAAAATTCAATGTATCTGTTGGATGAAACACATTGAATATCCAACGTTTACACATACATTAATCAAAACAATCAATTAAAAGAGTTTTAATTATTTAATTGAATTGAAAGGAACATACATTCGGATTATACGAATCAAAACATGAAAACACGAAATCTAATCAATGGCGAGGCTTCATCTTCAACCTTAGTTGAAGACTTAGCCTTTCATAACTAAAAACAAAATACTAACTTTTATTGAGAACATAAAAATAAAAGACTTACAAAGAATAAAAGCCAAAGAACCTAGCTACCGTTATGTACAATGTTGGGATATGTCGTAAGTGGTGCCTATCGTGGGGTTTTTATAGCAAAAGATTTGGTTAAACCCATATTTTGAAAATGATACCTCTACCCCTCAAAAACCTATTAAGAGAAAAGAATGCTAGGGTTTGGAACCATATTTTCAAAAATGGCACCTCTACCTCTCCAAACCCTATTAAGAGAAAATAATGTTAGGGTTTGGAGTGTCTTTAATCGCCAAGAGCAAGGAAATTCGCGTTCTTATATTGCGGGGCACTTGTAACATAGTAGACGTTCGAATTAGGAAAATTCTATTTTACAATGATTTGTATTATTTTGAATTAGCTTTCCAACGCCATTAATTTCACCTTAATCTGAAACTTGTTTAGAACGTGAAATTTAATCCAATTCGATTTAATCCTTTCATTGATTTGGTTAAACATAACCATATCATCTAAGTCTTCTCAAAGTGTGCTTTCTTCCAAACCTTTGCATTTTTCACTTTAAAACAGTCGGTTTCTCTCAATGATTTGCTAAATACAAAATACAAAAACTAACTAAAAACATTAAAAAATAACAAAGCTAAAGGTTTAACAACTTACATTTTGCTAGTCCTTTAGCAAAACAAAATGAAAAATAAAATCAAAGCAAGAAACATAAGTCCGCTGTTGTGGGAGAGACGATTGCATTTAGCATATACAAGAAGCCTTTTAAACTCGTAGGACTCCCTAGTAGACGAGTGAAGTCTCGAGAGGGTTTGCCAATGAAAAATTATTGGACTTCTAATTTTAACAAGTGTGTGTGAACAGTGTGCAACAAATATTAAATGCGGAATTAAAGGAGACAAATATTTTGTTGACGAAGTGGAAACTCAATTAAGAGAAAAATCACTCCGGGGCAGCCAAACCCAGGATATCCACTATTCTGAAGACAATACTAGATACAAAGTAGTAACACTCACATACCTCATATACAGTGGTCGTACTTTGCTCTCCAACGTGTAACCCAACACGAACGCCTCCCAACCAGGTCTCCTACTTGAATGGGTCTTCAATGGAATCCTTTACCTTAGGGCCAACCCCTAAGATAGACTTCACAGCTGATCAAATCACACACTGGCAAAGCTTGAGAGCTAGCAGATCTTCAATATCTCCCTAAACACCCTCTCTAAGCTGTATGGAATTCACTACCGAATTATGTGTTGAATGCATGCCTACAAACCCTTATTTATAGGCTTTACAAGCTCTAAATCTGATCAAAAACAGATTATGTGGCATGCGCGTTCGGACGGGAGCCTTGGCCGTCCGGACGGGCAACTTTTTCCCTGTCCGGAAAGTAATTCTGGAATTTTCGTAGGGCCGTCCGGACGCAAGATGTTTCCGTCCTGACGGGGGCCGTCCGGATGCTTCTATTTGCCGTCTGGATCGTCATTTCACAGAAATTTTTTTTTGCTTTGTCCCAATCCGATATTTGAGTAAAAAGTTATTATCAAAATACCAGAGGGCGTCCTGACGGCTTGACCGAGCGTCTGGACGGTCAACTGCAACCTCCTTTCCAAAGTAGCACTGAAAGCTTCCATAACAAGGCCGCGTCCGGACGGCCCTGCGAAAATTCCTTGAAAACTTCACAGAATCTTTTTGAAGAACATAGCTGAACAGTAGACTCTGGATAAAGCAGCATCCCTATGAAAACAACAAAATTACATAGAAGTGATTTTTTCTAACAGAATGTAGCCAACACAAAAACTACAAACTCCCCCGTTAGCCATTCTGGGACAAAAATCACTTGACCGGTTAAATATACAGTCCCGGTCCAAATCAAAAATTACTCCCCTTTTTGTGACAAAGGGACAAAGGGTAAAACAGAGTAATGAGAAAAACCACACAACAATTACTCCCCCTAAGTGTCTCAGAAGGACAAGGGTAAACAGAGTAATAATATCCACAGACAAAAATGTTCTAAAATCCAAAAGAATAGGAAAATAGAGAAGAGTCTGCAAGTGGCCCAAAAGAGAGAAACAAAAATCGTCCAAGTACCAAATGCTACTTTGGCTTCTATCTCAGGAAGCCGGGAACCATGGACTGAAAGACCTTCAATCTCTTGATTTTGCAAAGCTTGAAACTGATTATCCGCAGATTGACATCCTCTAAGCAACTGGTCTGCAAGATAAATGAGGAGATTCACCATTGAACCTCTAACTGATGCAGATCTGAGGGAATGCTATGGAAGGCTCTGCATGAGCTGGGGGGAAAAAGCTCATCTTAAATCCTGAGACCCTTGGAAATTTTGATCACATGACCTCAAACAAAATTAATTTTCCAAAGGGTGCATCTGCAAACACTGTGCTGGGAGCCGCTGGATGTCGTATTCTTGAACCAAAACCAATCAGAAATATCTCCAAAAAAACCATTAGATCCTGTTAGTTCCAAAAATAATGTGGTATTTAGGAAAGCTGACAAATGGATGCCAAAGAATTACAAAAACAAAGATCGCAATCCAAATGGGCAAGACTGCTCTCGTCTGGACGTAAGAATAGGTCCATCCAGACGCTTCACACTGAAAATCTGAAGCTGGAGAAAAATTTGCAGAAAAATATTTTTCCATAAAGTTAGCTTCAGAACACGCATGTATAATCAACTGGTAAAACAATCAAATAACATTGCAAAAATATGCAAAGATACAAATGAGAGTTAAGTATTCAATAAGCACAAATTTCCCTACAGATAGTAATTTTAAATAGATTACTCAACTCATGCAATGCGTGTGTCTTTGAAGACTTTTCCCATAAGGTATGACTTTAACTCATATGACAAAAAGCAACCAGATTTTCTATACAAGAGAGAAAATTAGTGAAAGATTAGTCAAAAGTCAAACCTTATAACTTACTAGGGCCTAGCCACCCTCATCTGATACACTCCCCCTAAGATGTAGCATCCAATTGTTTTACTTGTACCAGGAAGGACAAGGTAAATATTTTACTTGTACCATGGAGGACAAGACATATTTTAGCACATAAGCAGAAAATATACATATATCGCTCAGAATTCATAAAGGTAGCTGCTTGATTCTTTTGATGCTGCAACGTAGAGAGAATGCCAGAATTTTTAGGTTCTAGGTTCAACTAGCATTTGGTCAATTTGGTCATCTTATCAAAAACCTCTTCTCTTATCTAGAATTTCTAGAAGTAAAAAGTCAGGGAAGGAAAAGATGTACCTTAGGGGAGTCTTGGATAGTGCACATTTTCATCGCATGAGGAAAGTAACTATCTATCATTAAGATGCAACAGGAAAACTTAGCAGATATCATGCATAAACTCTCAATTAGGGGTGTAAACGAGCCGATCCTGAGCGGGTACTAGCTGTTCGGGATCGGCTCATTTATTTTGGTCTGAAGCTCGAGCTCGACACGAGTCTAAATTTGTTGTGCGAGCTCGGCTCGCTATGGAAGAATTACAGATCGAGCTCGAGCTCGAGCTTGATCCTTTTGGTTGATCCCAAGCTCGAGTACTCGACTCGAGTTCGGCTCGAACCTAGAAGGCTAGTACCAACCAAAAAATGAACAAATTCCATACACAAAATCCAGAAAAGCAAAGGATGGGAAAAAATAGAACGCAAGCCTAATGGAAAGGATCTGAAGCCAGTATCGTTGGAATCAAAGCCAGAAACGGCTGTCACCCAAACGGTTTGAGTAATAGAAATGACTATCACGCAAATAGTACGAGTCCATCGCCCAAAGGTCGGGAACTGCATGTGACGGCTTCCCCGACGTGCTCTCTTGCCGGAGACTACCGCAATGGCTAGTGACACGCCCAGCACCGCCCCTTCAGCCCTTTAATCTCTCTCTCTCAACCACGTTACACCTAATGCTGAAACATCCTAAAGGCTAAAGACGGCGGCCTACTGAACGATTGAGAACAACACCTTTGCCTGATGTTTTGGTAAGGACGGGTAAAAGAAAATGATGAAGAAGAAAAGGCTCTGCGTGAGTGTGATAAAAGAAAATGAAGAAGAAAAAGAAGAACAGAAGAAGTGAGAACACGTTTCTAGTTTCTTGAATGATCGAGAAAGGAAAAGAGAGTAAACAAAATGTTTTTTTTTTTTTGTAAGGGAGTAAACGAAATGTTAAAATCAGGGAAACCCATCGGATCCAAAAGCCTCATTCTTAGTCTGGAGAAAACTGAAAAGTTGAAAATTGGATATGGAAAAAATTGGATAGCTTTTTCTCTCATGCGATGAAAATGTACATTATCCAAGATTCCCTTAAAGGTACATCTTTCCTCTTTGACCTTTTGCTTTTGGGTACTCTAAACAAGAGAGATGCTTTTGACAAGATGGTCAAATTGACCAAGATGCTAGTTGAACCTAGAACCTAAAAATTCTAGCACTCTCTAGGTTGCAGCATCAAAAAGAATCAAGCAATTACTCTTATGAATTTTGTGCTATGTACGTATATTCACTGCTTATGTGCTAAATTAGCAATATACCTTGTCCTTCATGGTGCAAGTAAAATTTTACCTTGTCCTTTATGGTACAAGTTAAACAATTGGGTGCTGCATCTTAGAGGGAGTGTATCAGATGAGGGTGGCTAGGCCCTAGTAATTAATAAGGTTTGACTTTTGACTAATCTTTCACTGATTTTCTCTATTGTCTATAAAATCTGGTTGCTTTTTGTCATATCAATGAAAGTCATACCTTTTGGGAAAGTCTTCACACACACACGCATTGCATGAGTTGAGCAATCTATTGCAATTTTTTGTCCACAGGAAAATCTTTGTACTGATTGAACACAGAACACTTTATTATATCTCTACATAATCTTGTCCTTTTCCGCAGTTTCTGTCTTTTTCAGTGTGAAGCATCCGGGCGGTACCTCTTTGGGTCTGGACAGGTATGGTTCAGACGGCCGTACTGTAATGTTACACGTCCGGACGCTTGCGGCTCCGACGGCCGGACAGTAAGGTTACACGTCCAAATGTGCGCAGCCTGTCGCATTTTTACGAGGCAACGCACCTTTGGACGGGTTAATGAGCCGTCCAGATGAGGACCCCACAGGTTATAATACGGGTTCTACCCTAGCCACTGCCGGATATCTCTTGACCCCACTCGTTTTTTTCTTCTCTTTTTGGCTTTTAGTGCGTGGTTTCTCAAGATTTTGGCTTTATCTCGCCCTATTTTGTCCTTTTGTGCTTACATCTCTTCATTCCATGTATTTTTTTTTTCTAGTCATCTTTATTCTTTTTAGTATTTTGATAACAGCTAGAATATCGTTTATTTTGGGGAATATTTTGAGATTATCAAGTACATATTTGTGATATCTATTGTGTTGGGATTATCTATTTCGATATTATTGTGGACTGTATTGTGATATTTACTGTTTGTAATTTTTGAAAAGTCCATCTTACTGCCGTTATAATGCCGGATTTTCTATGTGAACTAACATTTTTTTTAGACTATTATTCGCAAATCTTGTTGGTTACTTTTGCAAAATCATGTCTGCCGGCAGTCCACAACGAAGAGTCCGACAGAGGACCGAAGGAGATAGGGCAGCCCTTAGAGCTAAAATTATGGACCGACCAATCATTGCTAAGAGAAATGTAGTTCGGTCAGACATCATGGTGGCTCCTCTAGACAGTATCCACGACATTATCCAGACTTACCATTGGGGCTACATACACAAATGTGCCTGTGTTGTGTTCACTAGGCTTGTCAAATTATTTTATGCCAACCTTGAGGTGGTTTAGGATGATGACCGCGGGGCGATGCTTTGTCCACTGTGGATGGGCTTACTATCACTGTTGATCCCCAGATCATTAGTCAGTTCATAGGAGTGCTTGTTCTCCAGATCTCTGGCAGCCCGTACAATGAGGTGGTAATACCTCCTTCTTTGGATGATCTCAAAGAATTTTTCTATGATGTTCCCCAATGGGAGGAGCTCTCCACCACCATCAGGATCGGTGCCCCATCTGCCCCACACCGCATGCTTACCAAGATTGTCCAGCACAACCTCTGGCCCGTTGTTAGGCGCAGTGATCTGATCTTGAAGAGGGCCTAGTTTGTTTATGCTATCTACCTGTGCAAGCATATTTTGGGAGTTATTCTAGAGGCCAATGATGAGGGCAATACTGGTCTCAAATTTGGATGCCTACTCACACAGATTATTCTACAGTCAGGCATCAGTATTGCTGGCGAGTCGTAGATGAAGATCCAGGATCCTATCAGCAAGCAGACTCTGATGAAGTCCAATGCTCAGCTGCAGCAAGTTGATCAGGATGATGATGTGCCCCCGCCTCCTCATATTCCTTTAAGAGTACCAGACGTGGCGTCCTCTTCTCAGACTGCTCCACCACCTCAGCAGGATGCCAGTTATTCTCATATTTTGGTGGCATTGGCAGCTATACAAGGGGATTTGAGTTCCATGCAGCTATCCATGTCATCCATGCAGCAGTCCATCTCTGCCATGCAGCAGGAGGTTCACTTTATTAACCTCCGTGTGGAGTAGAACTAGCTAGATCTACAGGAGTGCCTCAAGTACCATCATCCATCCAGTAGTGATGATGAGGATGATGCGCCTATGGCAGACGCTGGATGGCTTTTATGGTGTATTTTTTTATGTTCAAGACAATATTTTGAACAATTTGTTAAACATGTGTTAACTTTTGGACTTTATTACTTTGTTTACCCTGGTCCTTATGAGACCTTTAGGGGGAGTAATTTTTATTTTTGGATCGGGATTGTATTTTTAACCGGTCAAGTGATTTTTGTCCCAGAATGGCCAAAGGGTGAGTTTGTTAGTTTGTAATTGGCTTCATTCTGTTAGACAAAATCACTTCTTTGTAATGATGCTTTTAAATAAGGTTTCGCTATTCAGAGTGCTTCCAGATGATTTTGCACAGTCTACAAGTCAGAAAAATTGGATCCCTTACAGTCGTCCGGACGACATGTTGTACCGTCCGGATGTCCAACTGTTCAAAGCATCATCCGTTCGGACGATGAGAACTTTCTGTCCGGACCTTCCTTTCTGTCAAAAAGCTTTGAACTATTCGAGCTTGCATCCGTTCGGACATTTCAACAGCACTTCCGGACGACACTCAGTGTTTGACCAGCTATGGAATTTCCTTCCAAAACACAGATATTGGAAGATCGCTGCATGGTCATCCGGACGTCAGCCTTCATGGTCCTAACGCGCGAGATGTTTATATGGAAATTGCGTGCATCAAATCAACCGTCCGGATGACCATTCCCTTGGTCTGGACATGCGAAGCCTCAATATGGAAATTGTGTACCGCTGAAGTGCTACCGTCCGGACGACAGGGCAACACCGTCCGGATGCGGCTTAAATCAAGAAAGAATTTCAGCAAAATTTCAGAAAGCCTATAGCACAGTTGCTTGTCTGGATAGCGCCTAGGTTTTATCAAGCCAGACGCTCAGTTGAACCTGCAGCCTATAAATAGAGGTCCCTAGGCTTGAGAACAACAAGAATTCGGTATTGAATTCCTTAGTGCATAGAGAGTTATATTGTAAGGTTATTGTACTGAGTTAGTCTCTCTGAAGCTATTGCTGTGTGTGTTGTTGTTGCGCTGATCTGAAGTCTATCTTAAGGGTTGGCCTTAAGGTAAAGGATTCCATTGAAGACCCCTTCAAGTAAGAGACCTGGTAGGGAGGCGTTCGTGTTGGGTTACACATTAGAGAGAGATCAACTCAGCTCAATAATCTCACTATCTGGCATTAGGATTGACAGGAAAACTTAGCAGATATCAGACATAAACTCTCAATTATATATAAGCACATTCAATTAATGCACAATGAACTGAGATATCAGGCAAAAACACATACAATATCTGAAAAACTATATAAAAAAAATTCTGCATCTTCTCCCCCAATTTTTTTTTTTTGTTGAAAACAATAAAATAGAAAAACAACAAGGACATGGTTATGGAAAAGGAAATAACATCTAGTCCCAGCATGTAAGGTAAAATTAAACCTATCCTCAGGGAGAGAGGCTTAGAAATACCAAGATAGAAAAGCAGTGACATGCTTTCTCTGTCATCCCTAGAATGTAACTGCATAAAATTCTCAAAGCAACCAAGAGAAAATCTAAGGATAGAAAATGTGGTTCCTCAAATAGAATGCAAGGAAAAAATAGGATATATAAGATATGACAATCAATGCAATGCAAAACATACCTGACATGCACTAGGATTTAGGAACCAAAATACTAGGCATTCTAAGCCTTCACCTCTACTAGGTAAGTCCACTCCCCCTCAAGGGGTGAATGGTCTCATCATTCCTGACCCATACCTACTTGACCTATGGCGGTAGTTTGCAGGTCTTGTTCATGTTGTCCATTCTTCTTAGCGTACATTGCATGAGGCTCAGTAACCCTTCATAGCCATGGTTGCTAATGGGCTTTTGCGACTTTCTCTTGTAGGGCCTTGATTTGTTCTTCTTCTATTTGCCACTCTGATTGGCAGGAACCAACTTCAGCTATCACTACTGATGCCTTGGAGCCTGGAATGTAGTCGGAGGTAGAGTATCTGATGTAGCTCTTGTTGGTAGCCATTTCTGAACCTTCGACTTCTGAGAGCCTGAAGATATGGACATTTGGGTCGGATGTGACTTGTGATACCGCAGTGATGATAGGTGGGTAGGCTTCTTTTGTTGGAATGCTACTTATCTTTCTCTGCAGAAATATGGTTAGCATCCTTACAAACAATATTGCCCTCAGAGTGTCCTGCTTAATCCAAGGCCCGTGGGATTTCAACAAATAACAATTTGGCCTAATATGACCAATCTTTCCAAAATTATGACACTTAGGAATAAACTTACCTTGTATTACTGATTCCTTGGAGTTAGGCATCACATGATTAGTTAATCAAGAATTATCTAAACAAGCTGTATCTTTTATCACAGGCTTAATATCAATAGAATCTAATTCAGAATCAGAAGCATGTGAAGTAAAAGTACTTAAATCATTAACAATTAAATCAAGCTTGTTAGAAATATCTGTATAAATACAAAGCATGCCTTTCAAATTATTACTTGAGAATTTTTCCAAGAGATCCTCTGATTCTTTTAATTTATTCTCTAGTGCATCAACAGTATCAAAAAGCATGGTATTCTCAGATTTCAAAGAGTCAATCAAAACACGTGATTCAGATAATTCTAAAATCAAAGACTCTTTTTCTTGCTTAATCTTCTTGAGTTCTTTATTGAATTTCTTAAAGAGTTTACCTATTAAAAGGGTATCTTTAGAGAAATCATAAATATCATCTTCAGAGAACTCAGGAAGATTTATGTTAGAAGAAGTCATGGATCACACTCAAGAAATAAATCTAAAACAGAAGTGTAACCTGCTCTGATACCAATTGAAAATAATTTATTGACTTCTAATTAAAACCAAGATGTGTTTGTGTGCAAAAAAATATCTTAAATGTGGAATTTAAATAAGACAAGATATTTGTTACGAAGTGGAAACTCTATGAAGAGAAAAAACCACTATCCAAAAACAAAGCTAGTTACAAGACACTCTTACTCACATACCCTTATGCAGTAGTCATACCTTTAACTCTGACACGAAGCCCATCGTGAACGCTTCCCAACCAAATCTTCCACCTAAAGGGGTTTTTTATGGATTCCTTTACCTTAGGGCCGACCCCTAAGATAGATTTGACACGATCAAATCACACACTGGCAAAAGCTAGAGAGCTAGTGGATCTTCAATATCTCCCTAAACACCCTCTGTAAGCTATAAGGAATTCTCTATCGAATTTTGTACAAAATACAAGTCTAGGGCCCTCTATTTATAAGCTTACAAAAACCTAAATCAACTCAAATAATAAGTCCTACACCAACACTGATTCAGACTCTGGGCGTGCGTCCGGACTATTTTCTTGGCCATTCGGATAATTAGGTTGTATAATTTTTTGTTATCTTTCCAATGAAACCAATTTCATCACAATCCGATATTTGAGTAGAAAGTTATGATCAAAATACTGGAGGGAGTCCAGACGACTTGGCAGAGCTTACGGACGGTCAACTGCAACCGCCTTTTCAAAATAGCGCTGAAAGCTTCCATAACAAGGCCGCGTCCAGACGGTGTTGCCCTAGCATCCGTATGGTTGCACTTCTGCTGCATGACTTGCTTTACCAGGGATAGCGTCCGAACAGGAAAACCACATCATCCGGACGGTTTGCAGCTGTCTCCCATAACAGTGTCTGAGGCAGAAACCCTATTACTTGTCGAACACTAAATGGCGTCCGGACAGTATTGCCACGTTTTCCGACGGATGCACTTGAACACTGGATTCTTCTTAAACTCTTAATAGCGGCCGGACGATTTACCATTACGTTCGGACAAATACAATCTTGAATAATTCGAAGTTTCTAGACACCGATAGGCGTCCAGATGGAAAGTTCACGTCGTCCATACAGATGTTGCTAACTGATGAGCGTCCGAACGGGAACACCACATCGTCCAGACGGTTGCTTGGGATCCGACTTCACTGTGTTAGAATCTGTACAGAATCTTCCTTGAACACTGAAAAAGCCTTCATGAAGCTTGTGACACTTGCAACTTGTCATAATACGGCTCTTTCCACATGAGAGAAATAAACTCTGAATATCTGAAGACTCAGAAATATACGGCATCCTTTTGAAAGTAGCAACATTACATAATAGTAATTTTGTCAACAGAATGCTGTCAATCAATAACTAACAGTTTCCCACGTAGAAACATCCTCCAGAGGTGCTCTTTCTATCATCATCATTTCTAGCCCAGTCTACATTAGAGTATCCTGCAACAAGATTTGTTTCTCTGGAATACCATATGCCATAAGGAAGAGTATTATTTATATACCTGATGATACGCTTAACTGCAGTGAGGTGAGATTCCTTAGGATTTGCCTGAAAGTGAGCACAAACTCCCACACTGAAGGCAATGCCTGGTCGACTAGTTGTAAAATATAGGAGACTCCCTATCATACTCTTGTAAAGAGATGGATCAACCGGTTTCCCTGCAAGATCACTACTAATCTTGACACTGGTGCTCATGGGAGTTCTGGCACGACTCTTCCCATTCAGACCATAACGTTTCTCCAGATCCTTGGCATACTTGGATTGGGGGATGAAGATGCCTTCAGCAGTTTGTTTGACTTGAAGACCAAGAAAATAGTTCACCTCACCAATCATGCTCATCTCAAATTCTTGCTTCATCTCTTAAAAAAACTCATGGGCAAGAGACTCTAAAGTAGCTCCAAAAATAATGTTGTTAGTTTTATTGGCCTCATTTTGTGTATGGACAAAAACACTTGTATGTAAAAGATGCTGTAAACAGGGATTCCACTATTCAGAGTGATGTCAGAAGATTCTGCCTGCAAGTCAGAAGAATTCAAGTTCCCTGTCAGCCGTCCAGACGATCGAGCCATCTCGTCCGGACGCCCATCTATCAACCGTTCCAGCCGTCTGGACGACGTGCCATACCGTCTGGACCCTATACTTTATCGAGAAGCTTTTGTACTAGCTTGCATACGTCCGGACACCTCAGCAGCCCGTCCGGACGACCTTTAGTGATCGACTAGCTTCAGATTCTTTCCAAGTTCAGAGTAAGGGAAGATTGATACATCCGTCCGGACGATGTTGGTGTCCCGTCTAGACGCGTGTCTCCATAAGGCAAGAATTACAATTCAAATATCATGGTCCGGACATCAGTCAGCCTAGGTCCGGATGCGCGTGCAACTAATATGGAAATTGCCGATTCGACTTCAACCGTCCGGACACTTGCCCTTCATGGTCCGGACACGCGCATAACTGATATGGAAATTGCGTGTTGAAGTTCAGCCGTCCTGACGTTCATCCCCCTTGGTCCGGACGCGCGAAGCTTTATATGGAAATTACTTGCAGCGGACGTATGACCGTCCCGACGTCAATGTCTCACTGTCTGGACGTGGCTCTTAAATAGGAAAGATTTTCAGCGAAATTTTTAGAAAATCCTGTCCCATAGTTGTCTGTCCGGACGGCTCAAGTTCACCGTCCAAACGGCGTCCATACATATGACAGCAATCTCCCATTCTGCACCTCAGCCTATAAATAGAGGCCCCTAGGCATTGAGAACTGCAAGAATTCGGTATTGAATTCGACAAGAGCTTAGAGAAGTTCAAGATCCCTCTGAAGCTGTCACAAGTGTGCTGCGCTACATCTGAAGTCTATCTTAAGGGTTGGCCCTAATGTAAAGGATTCCATTGAAGACCCCTTCAGGTAGGAGACCTGGTTGGGAAGCGTTCGTGTTGGGTTACACGTTAGAGAGCAAGGTACTACCACTGCATCGGGTATATGTGAGTGTTACTATCTTGTATCTAGCTTTGTCTTTTGAGTAGTGGATATCCTGGGTTTTGCTGCCCCGGGCTGGTTTTTCTCTTAATTGAGTTTCCACTTCGTCAACAAAATATTTGTCTCCTTTAATTCCGCATTTGATATTTTGTTGCACACTGTTTACACACACTTGTATAAATTAGAAGTCCATTTATTTTTCAGTTGGTATCAGAGCAGGCACACTCCGTTGAAATGATTTATTTCCTGAGTGTGATCCTCATCTATTTGTGACTTCTATTTTTCTATTACACCTTTTATCATGGATTTCTCTCAGTCGTCTGAAGAAAATTATGATATTGAGCTCTCTAAATTTTTTGCAAAATTCGATAAACTTATTTCTCCAAAAGAGCTAAAAAAGGTGAAGCAAGAAAAAGAGTCTTTGATTGTTCAGTTATCTGAATCACATGCTTTAATTGAATCTTTGAGATCTGAGAATACCATGCTATTTAACATCATTGATACACTTGAGAATAAATTAAAAGAATCTGAGGATCTCTTGAAAAATTTCTCAAGTGATAATTTGAAAAGCATGCTTTGTATTCATTCAGATATTTCTAACAAGCCTGCTTCAATTGTCGATATGAGTACTTTTACTTCACATGCTTTTGATTCTAAAATAGATTCTATTGATATTAAGCGTGTGATAGTAGATACAGCTTGTTTAGAAAATTCTTGCTTAAATAATCATGTGATGCCAAAATCCTAAGATACAGGTACACAAGCTCATGGTAAGTTTCTCCCTACTTGTCATAATTGTGGGAAGATTGGTCATATTAGACCAATTGTTACTTGTTGAGATCCAACAGGCCTTGGATTAAGCAGGATGCTTTGAGGAAAAGTGAAGCTGAAGATTCTTCCTCATCAAAATATGTCCCTCCTCATAGGAGACATATAAAAGGTAAAGGCAATGATGTTTGTAAGAATGCTAATCATAATTCTGCAGAGACTACAAAGAAGCATTCAAACAAAAGAAGCTTGCCTACCTGTCATCACTACGGCATCACCGGTCACATCCGACCCAAATGTCCATAGCTCCAGTCTCATAAGTCGAAGGTTCAAAGGGAGCTTCCAGCAAGAGCTACTTCGGGCATTCTACCTTCGACAGCACATCAAGCTCCACGGCATCAGCAACAGTTTGTTCCCGCCAATCAGAGTGGCAAATCAAAGAAGATCAAACCAAAGCGCTACAAGAGGAAGCCGCAGAAGCCCACTAGCAACCATGGCTATGAAGGGTTGCTGAGCTTGATGCAAGATATACTAAGGAGTATGGCCAATATGGATATGACCCGCAAACCATCTCCACGGGTTAAGTAGGTATGGGTCAAGAAGGATGAGACCATTCACCCCATGAGGGGGAATGAACCCACCTAGCAGGAGAAGGTGTTCATGCCTAGGATTAGGTTCCTAATCCTAAGGCATCAGGCTTGATTTCTTGCATTTTACTTGTTATATTTGTGTGCTTACTATGCAATCTAGGAACCAGTTTGTTGTGCCCCCTATTCTCTTGAGAAAGCATTGCAGGTACTCGTTGGGGAAGACAGAAAAAGCAGGTTGAACGACTATTTTTCTGTATTGGCATCATCAGGATATTTTTTCTCTTGGCATATCAGATAATTGCATGTATTTTCTCCTGATATCTCAATTCTTTGGGTATTAATTTACTTTGCTTAGATATAATTGAGAGTTTCTGACTATAATTTTCCAAGTGTTTTCCTGTATATGCAAAAATTGGATAGCTTCTTTTCTCATGCGATGAAAAATGTGCACTATCCACGACCCCCTTAAAGGTACATATTTCCTTCTCTGACTTTTTGTTTCTAGAAATTCTGGATAAGAGAAGAGGTTTCTGATAAGATGGCCAAATTGACCACATGCTAGTTGAACCTAGAACCTAAAAACTCTGGCATTCCCTTTAGATTGCAGCACCATAAGAATCAAGCAGTAAATCATATGAATTATGCACTTTAAATTGTATATTCACTGCTTATGTGCTGAATTTGCTATATGCCTTGCCCTCTACGTGCAAGTAAAAATTTTACTTTGTCCTTCATGGTACAAGTAAAACAATTAGGTGCTGCATCTTAGGGGGAGTGTATCAGATGAGGGTGGCTAGGCCCTAGTAAGTTATAAGGTTTGACTTTTGGCTAATCTGTCACAGATTTTCTCTCTTGTCTAGAAAATCTGGTTGCTCTTTGTCATTTCTGTGATAGTCATACCTTGTGGGTTAAGTCTTCACACACACATGCATTGCATAAGTTGAGCTGTCTATTTAAATTTTCTATGTCCAAAAATGTTTGTGCTGATTGAACTCTCAACTCTCTTTTATATCTCTGCTTAGTTTTGAGATGCTCCCTTATTGTGTTATCAGTGGATTATACATGCGTGTTCTGAAACTTACTTGAAAAAAATAAAAATTCTGTAAATTTTTCTTCAGTCTTCTGTTTTTCGGTGTGAAGCGTCCAGACTGACCTATTCTTATGTCCGGACAAGTACAGTCTTGCCAAATGCTGACCTAGCAGTTGCCATCCGGATGGTTAAGTGACACATTCGACAAGATCTCTACAGGTTTAAGACTTGCGTCTCTTTCTCTGCCATACACACATCTTTGCATTTTTATTGATTTATCATGGCATCTTGTGTGTTTTGCTCATGGATTTCTCCTGAGATTTTGGCATTTTTTGCACATCTCTTTCCATCCCATGATTTTCATTGTGTCTTCCGTTATTCTTTTAAGTCTTTGTGCTTTTAGAATATTGGAATATTTGTTGGGATATTTTCTTGAGATAGTGTGCATGAAAATCCTTCTCTGTCTGTGTGTTAGGCTGATCATGATATATTTATGCCTTATGAGTAGCTGCATTGCTTATGTTTCTCTTTGGCATCCATTTGACAGCCGTGTTAAATACCACATTATTTTTGGAACTAACAGGATTTAATGGTAATTCTGGAGATATTTCTGGTTGGTTTTGATTCTGGAATATGATATCCAGCGGCTCCCAGCACAATGTTTGACAGATGGATCCTTTGGAAAACTGATTGTTGTTGAAGTTGGATGTTCAAATTCCAAAGGTCTCAGGATTAAGATGAGCTTTTTCCCCCTAGCTCATGCAGAACCTTCCGTAGCATTCCCTTAGATCTGCATCAGTTTGAGGTTCAGTGGTGACTCTCCTTAGTTATCTTGCATACCAGTTGCTTAGAGGATGTCAATCTGTGGATAACCAGTTTCTGGCTTTGCAAAATCAATAGATTGAAGGATTTTCATTTCGTGGTTCCCGACTTCCTGAGCTAGAAGCCAAAATAGTACAAATCCAGCTTTTACGGATTTCTCTCCGTTACTTGATTTCAGTGGATCAGCAGGATTTGGTACTTGGAGGATTTATGTTCCTCTCTTTTGAGCCACTTGCAAACTTTTCTCTATTTTCCTATTGTTTTGGATTTTAGAAAGTTTTTTGTCTATGGATATTATTACTCTGTTTACCCTTGTACTTTTGAGACTTTGAGGGGGAGTAACTGTTGTGTGGTTTTTTTCATTACTCTGTTTTACCCTTTGTCCCTTTGTGACAAAAAGGGGGAGTAATTTTTCATTTGGACCGGGATTGTATTTTTAACCGGTCAAGTGATTTTTGTCCCAGAATAGCCAAAGGGGGAGTTTGTTAGTTTTATTGGACTCGTTCTGTGTATGGACAAAAACACTTGTATGTAAAAGATGTTGTAAACAGGGATTCCACTATTCAGAGTGATGTCTGAAGATTCTGCCTGCAAGTCAGAAGAACTCAAGTTCCCTGTCAGCTGTCTGGACGATCGAGCCATCCCGTCCGGACGCCCATCTGTCAACCGTTCCAGCCATTCGGACGACGTGCCATACCGTCCGGACCCTATGCTGTATCGAGAAGCTTCTATACCGGCTTGCATACGTCCGGACGCCTCAGTTGCCCGTCCGGACGACCATCAGTGATCGACCAGCTTCAGATTCTTTCCAAGTTCAGAATAAGGGAAGATCGATACATCCGTCCGGACGATGTTGGTGTCCCGTCCAGATGCGCGTTTCCATAAGGCAAGAATCACAATTCAAATATCATGGTCCGGACGTCAATCAGCCTTGTTCCGGACGCGCAGGCAACTAATATGAAAATTGTCGATTCGACTTCAACCGTCCGGACGCCTGCCCTTCATGGTCCGGACGCGCGCATAACTGATATGGAAATTACGTGTTGAAGTTCAGCCATCCGGACGCACGAAGCCTTATATGGAAATTACTTGCAGCGGATGTGCGACCGTCTGGGCATCAGTGTCTCACCGTCCGGACGCGGCTCTTAAACAAGAAAGATTTTCAGCGAAAATTTTGGAAAATCCTGTCGCACAGTTGTCCGTCCGGACGGCTCAAGTTCACCGTCCGGACGCCATCCGTACATATTACAGCAGTCGCCCATTCTGCACCTCAGCCTATAAATAGAGGCCCCTGGGCATTGAGAACTGCAAGAATTCAGTATTGAATTCCACAAGAGCTCAAAGAAGTTCAAGATCCCTCTGAAGCCGTCACAAGTGTGCTGCGTGATGAGTGCCAAAAAGTGTATATTTGGACCCCTTAATTTACATTAGTTAAACCTTTAGCTTTGTTACTTTCTGATGTTTTGGTTAGTTTTAGTGTTTTTGCGTTTTGCAAGGCAATAAGAGAAAAATGACAATTTTCAAGGCAAAAATATATAGAAAAGCTGGATTTTCGGAAGTGCTGAAAAAGTAGATCGATCGAATATTAATTTGATCGATTGAAAAGTAGATCGATCGATTTTAAAATCGATCGTTCGAATTTTTGCGGGACAGAAACCTTAGCTAACTCTATAAATACGTCTTTTTCTCATTTTCTCAAAAGGAGTAGGCTGCTTAGGAGTGCCCTAGGGGCCGATTTCACTGTATCTTAGGGTTTTTGAGTCGATTTTGACTTAGAACTTCAATCTTTTGTAAGTTTATTCATTTTTAAAGCATTCTTGTAGTTTATTTATGCTTTCTTTATTCATGTCTAGCTAATACTTTCCTCTAGGATTGAGGATGAAACCTCACCAGTGAATAGAAACTGAGTTGCATGCTTGTTTATGCTATTTGAGTTTATGGGCTTGATTTCTCATTGTTCTATTTTGGTTTTTGAGATTATTTTTTGATATCTCTTGTGATTTCCGGATACAAGTGATGTTTTGATATGGTTTCATTAAATTGATGGTTTGGGTTTCCATTTATGTTGGATATTCATTGTGTTTCATTCTATGGATACATTTGATGATTTAGTTGAAACTAGATATCTTTTGTGATTTGTGGAAGAATGGATTCATTGAATGATTTAAACTATTTATGAAGCAAAAGTAGAACATACCTAAGATTGGTTTGAAAGAATTCAAAATATGTGTGATGAGCATGAGATTAGGTTGTTGTGATTTGGTGAGTGTGGATTCCAAAACCCTAGACCCCTTTTATTTTCATTAATTTTGTTTATGTTTTATTTTATCAAAAACCACTAAATTTGGAACTAGGTTAAAATAGGAATAGTTCGAATAGAGATTAATTTTCGCAACTCAATTCCCTGTGGGATCGACCTCGCACTTACAAAACGCTATATTGCAAACGATTCATGCACTTGCGAGTATTATAATTTGCACAACACTGCGCTACATCTGAAGTCTATCTTAGGGGTTGGCCATAAGGTAAAGGATTCCATTGAAGACCCCTTCAGGTAGGAGACCTGGTTGGGAAGCGTTCGTGTTGGGTTACACGTTAGAGAGCAAGGTACGACCACTGCATTGGGTATATGTGAGTGTTACTATCTTGTATCTAGCTTTGTCTTCTGAATAGTGGATATCCTGGGTTTGGCTGCCACGAAGTGGTTTTTCTCTTAATTGAGTTTCCACTTCGTCAACAAAATATTTGTCTACTTTAATTCCGCATTTAATATTTTGTTGCACACTGTTCACACACACTTGTATAAATTAGAAGTCCATTTATTTTTTAAATGTCATCAACATAGATTTGAGCAATGAGTTTGTGAGTACCTTGATTTTTGATAAACAAGGTTCGATCAGCTTGTCCCCTTGTAAATCCCTTAGTCAGGAGATAAGTGGTGAGACACTCATACCATGCCCGAGGAGCCTGCTTAAGCCCATATAAAGCCTTTTTCAGCTTGTACACATGATTGGGATGATGAGGATCCTGAAATCATTTCGGTTGTTCTACATAAACCTCATCTTGAAGAACACCATTCTGAAATGCACTCTTTACATCCATCTGATACAACTTGAAATCAAGATGGCAAGCAATGTAGAGAAGAATTCTGATGGATTCTAACCTGGCAACCAGGGCAAAATTTTCATCAAAGTCTACTCCCTCTATCTGAGTATATCCCTGGGTAACAAGACGGGCTTTATTCGGGACCACAGTACCATGCTCATCTGTTTTGTTCTTGAATATCCACTTGGTTTTAATGATATTCTATTCTGCAGGACGAGGAACCAAGGTCCAAACATCATTTCTGATGAATTGATGGAGCTCTTCATGCATGGCAGACACCCAACCTTTATCTTGAAGTGCTTCATCAATTTTCTTGGGCTCTATTTGTGCAAGGTAGCAACTGTAGGAGACTTGATTAACTACTTCACTAGTAGGCTGGATGACTCTGTTTCTTAGCCTACGCCCTTCATTAACGGTCCCAAGAAGCTGCTGAGGAGGATGATTGAGCTCCACCCATGACCGCTTAGGAGGATTTACAGGAGTATCCTCATCTTCTGCCACGCTGGCAATGGTATCCGAAGTTGTGGGAGAAGAAGAAGATTCAACCAGAGACACACTTGGAGAAGCCTTGATAATGTCAGTTGAAGTTACTAACGGATCAACTGAAACGAACTGATTTTCCTCCCCACTGCTTGGTCTCTCAACTTCTTCATCATCAATAACAACATTTATAGATTCCACCATAGTCTCTGTTCTTTTATTGAAAACCCTGTAAGCACGACTGTTTGTGGAATATCCCAAGAATATTCCAAGATTCTCCCCGTCATGAAAGATATAGCATTTACTTTCAAAAGTTCTAAAGTACTTTATTGTGGGCTTTTTACCTTGCCAAATCTCATAGGGAGTCTTGTTTGTTTCAGGCCTTAGGTAGACTCTGTTGATAATATGACATGCAGTGTTAACTGCTTCTCCCGAAAAGTGTTGAGTGAGATTCTTTGAGTGGATCATCACACGAGCCATCTCCTGAATTACCCTGTTCTTTCGTTCTACAACTCCATTCTGCTGAGGAGTGATAGGAGAAGAAAATTCCTGCTTGATTCCATACGAAAGACAAAATTCTTCAAACTTGGAATTTTTGAATTCTCTTCTATGATCATTGCGGATTCTCATAATCTGGCAATTTTGCTCAACTTGAATCTTCTTGAATAAATGTTGAGCTGCATCAAAAGCATAAGATTTTCCCCGAAGAGGAATAGCCCATGTATATCGAGAGAAATTAGCCACAATTACCAATATATACCTTCTCCCACCTAGACTAGCAGTTCTAGTCGGACCAATGAGTTCCATATGCAGTAATTCTAAATTTTTGGAAGTTTGAATACCTAAGGTCTTTCTATGAGCTGCTTGAGTCTGTTTCCCTAGTTGGCAAGAACCACAGATTCATTTCCCGGTCTTCTCCATTTTGGGTAGATCTTTAACAATGTCTTTGCCCTCAATCTTCAACATATCGGTAAAATTTAGATGCCCCAACCTTTGATGCCACAGTTCACTGTCATCTATGGTTACCTTGTTGCAAAAGATTTAAGGATCTGTAGTGAGACCAAGAAGACCATAGCAATTGTCAGCAGTTCTTTCTCCCCCATAAGCCAATTACCACTGCTGTCAAATATATTACATTCCTTCTTGGAGAATTGCACAACCAAATCATTGTTACAAAATTGGCTGATGCTGAGGAGATTTGCTTTGAGTCCTCCACATACAAAGCTTCCTAAGATGTTCCGCGACCTGGAATGTCGATGATTCATTTTCCAATAACTTTGGATTGACTCCCATCTCCATAGGTGATCCTTCCTCTTTTGCCCATCTGAACTTCTTTCAGTAGAGTCTTGTCACCTGTCATGTGCTTAGAACAGCCACTATCCAAATATCACAAACAAGTATCAAGAATTTTTAGGGCAGTATGAGAAACTAAACACAGATTATCTTCCTTTTTGGCCCAGACTTGTTTGGAAGCTTTCTTTTTATTCATCAAGACAGATCTTTATTCATTATGGGAGAGGTAAGTTAACTTCTCACTAGTGAGCTTAACTTGATCACTTAACTTCTTGACTTGTTCTTCAAAACCTGGTTCATCTTTTATAGGAGCATGAGATTTATTCCAAGGTTTTTGAGAACTAATATGGAAACAATTGGGGTGAATATGACCATTTACACTGCAGTGGTGACATGTTGGTATAGAATGACTTGCCCCTTTATCTTGAGTATGATTATGAGACATGCTAGGTTTAATGAACATAGTTCTATGAACAGACATAGCATGAGAAATAGGAACAACTTTATCCATACTCAAAGAAGACATGATAGAAGTCAAAAAAAAAAATTAATAACACTCAAGAATTTAATCTTCTCAGAGTGTACCCAACTCTGATACCAATTGGAAAATTGAAATTGACTTCTAAGTGTGTGTGTGCACAAAGTGTTAAGAAAATAATAACAGTGCGGAATTTAAATAACACAAGAATTTTTGTTCACGAAGTGGAAAACTCAATATGAGAAAAACCACTCCGGGGCAGCCAAACCCAGGATATCCACTATTCAAAAGACAAGACTAGTTACAAAGTAGTAGCACTCACATACCCTTGATGCAGTGGTCGTACCTTGCACTCTAATGTGTAACCCAACACGAACGACTCCCAACCAGGTCTCCTAACTGAAGGGGTCTTCAATGGAATCCTTTACCTTAGGGTCAACCCCTAAGATAGACTTCAGTTTAAGCGCAGCAACAACATACACATCAACAGCTTCAAAGAGATCAACTGAGCTCAATAATCTCACAATATAGCTCTCAAAGCACTAATGGAATTCAATACCAAATTCTTGCTATTCTCAAGCCTAAGGACCTCTATTTATAGGCTGACGGTTCAAATGAACGTCTGGCTTGATAAAATCTAGGTTCCGTCTGGATGGTAGTCATGGGCCATCCGGACAGACAACTGTACGATCTATTTTTTGAGAATTTCGCTAAAATTCTTTCATGTTTTTGAGCTGCGTCCGAATGGCGGTGCCTTGTCGTCCGAACGGTCGCACGTTCACTATAAGTAATTTCAATATAAAGACTTCACGCGTCCGGACCGTGGGGATGATCGTCTGGACGGTTGATTTGATGCACGCAATTTCCATATCTGATGCACGCTCGTCTGAACATTTGGATTTGAATTGCGATACTTGCCTCATGGATGAACGTGTCCAGACGGGAATCCACGTCGTCCGGACGGCTGCAGCAATCTTCCTATAACTGTGCTTTGGAAAGAAATCCTGAAGCTTGTCGAACACTGAGAGTCGTCTGGACGTGCTGCTGAAAAGTCCGGACGGTTGCAAGCTGGAGCAATTCGAAACTTCTCGACACAGGGGAAGATCCAGACGGAAAGTTCTCGTCATCCGGATGGATGATGCTTTAGACCGATGGGCCGCCGGACGGTATGACAACGTCGTCCAGACGGCTGGCACTTAGGACAGATGGGCGTCCGTACTATATGATACGTCATCCAGACGGTTGACAGGGAACCGAATTTTCTGACTTGCAAACTGTACAGAATCTTCTAGAAGCACTTTCGAATAGCGGAATCCCTATTAGAAAGCATTATTACAAAGAAGTAATTTTGTCCAACAGAATGTGGTCAATTACAAACTAACATTAACAAAATATCTGTCTCCTTTTGATATTTGTTGCATACATTTTTGCACACATTTGTTTATATTAGAAGTCATTTAAATTTTCAATTGATATCAAAGCTTGGTACACTCTGTTTAGATTCAATTCTTGAGTGTTATTCTTTCCTCTTTGACTTCTATTTTGATACAATGTCTCAAAGTCTTAATATTGTTCCTGCCTTTGACGGTACGAACTATGGCTATTGGAAAGCTCGTATGCGGTTCTTTTTAAAATCTATTGGCTGTTGGAGTATTGTTGAAACTGGTTCGACTAAGCTAGTGGATACAACTCTCAAACTAGTCTCTGAGAAAAATGCTTGACTTTTAAATGATAAAGCCCTCTATGCTCTTTGTCAAGCGGTTTCACCATCTGAATTCACAAGAATCTCAAATAGTGAATCCGCTAAAGAAGCGTGGCAAATTCTTGAAACAACATATGAAGGCACCAAACTTGTTAAATCTACAAAACATCAAATGTTGATTTCTAAATTTGAAGAAATTAAGATGTTGGAGGATGAGACATTCGAAGAGTTTTACTCCAAAATGAGCGACCTAAGAAACTCAATGGTGAGTCTCGGGAAAACTATCTCTGATGTAAAACTCATCTATAAAATACTAAGATCTTTTCCTGAGCGTTTCAGAATCAAGGTAACTACAATTTAAGAAAGCAAAGATCTGGAAGAAATGAAGATTGAAGAGTTGGTGGGATCTCTTCAAACCTATGATTTGTCTCTACCCCCGGTCAAGAAGCTGAAGACCAAAGCCTTGAAAGCTTCCAAGAAAAAGGTGGAAGTCTCATCTGTAGACGACTCTGAGGATGAAGAAAAAGTTGTGGCCATGCTGGCCAAGAATTTCAGAAGATTAATGAGAAATGAGCGATTGCATTTAGTATATGCAACAAGTCTTTTAAACGACAAGGCCACACCATCTGGACGTGGTTCTTGTTATGGCAATTATGTTCAGACAAAGTGCAACCGTTTGGACTCTAGGGCAGCCTTAATATGGAAACGTATGAAGCATGTTATGGAAAGCCGGTTGCACAGAAGACCATCCAGACACTCAATGCTTCTGTTTGGACGCTCAATGCTTCCTTTCGAAAGCCGCTTGAAGAAATTATAGACAGACACGATTTAGGTCTTCTTAGCCTATAAATAGGGGCCTCTAGGCATGTATTCTTTACAGAATTTGGTATTGAATTCTCTATAGCTTAGAGAGGGTGTTTAGGGAGATATTGTGAAGATCTGCAAGCTCTCAAGCTGTTTTCGTTGTGCTGTTGTTGTTTCGTGTAAAGTCTATCTTAGGGAGGAGCCCTAAGGTAAAGGAATCCATTAAAGATACCTTCAAGGAGGTGACTTGGTTGGGAGGCATTCACGTTGGGTTACGTGTTAGAGCGCAAGATACGATTGTTGCATCGGGTATGTGAGTGTTACTGTCTTTGTACTAACTTTGTCTTCTGAATAGTGGATTTCCTGTATGTGGCTACCTTACAGTGGTTTTTCTCTTAATTGAGTTTCCTCTTCGTTAACAAAATATCTGTCTCATTTAAATTCCATACTTTTGATATTTTTCTACACGTTGCACACACACACTGTAAATTATAAGTTAATTTATTTTTCAATTGGTATCAAAGCTCGGTACACTCTATGTAGATAAAATTCTTGAGTGTGATTCTATTTGACTTCTAATTATTTTCTACCATGTCTATCAATGTTGATTTGATGGAAAAAGGTCAACTCCAAAGGATGTGTGTCAAATTGTTCAATCAATTTGAACGATTTCAAAAATTCTAGCGTTGATCATCTACAAAGACTTAAAAATTTTGAAATAGAGAAAGATGTTCTGATTGAAAAAATTAAGTCTTTCGAAGATGCTATAATGAAATCAAAACTTCCTTCGGAAAAACCTTTTGATTCTAGATTGAGTATTGATAGTGAAAATGACTTCTAAAATAAAAGGAAAATGTGTGCTTAACGTGTTAACAAATAACACGAGAATTTTTGTTAACGAAGTGGAAACTCAAGATGAGAAAAATCACTCTAGGGCAGCCAAACCCAGGATATCCACTATTCAAAAGACAAAGCTAGATACAAAGTAGTAACACTCACATACCCCTGATGCAGTGGTCGTACCTTGCTCTCTAACGTGTAACCCAACACGAACGCTTCCCAACCAGGTCTCCTACCTGAACGGGTCTTCAATGGAATCCTTTATCTTAGGGCCATCCCCCAAGATAGCCTTCAGTTATAGTGCAACAACAACACACTTGCAATGGCTTGAGAGAGAACAAGTCAGCTCCGATAACTTCACAAAATAACTCTCTAAGCTCTGAAGGAATTCAATACCGAATTCTTGCAGTTCTCAATGCCCAAGGACCTCTATGTACAGACGCCGTCTAGACGGTGAACCTAAGCCATCCCGACAGTCAACTGTGCGACCAGAATTTGTAAGATTTTCGATGAAAATCTTTCCTGTTTGAGAGCCGCGTCCGGACGGTGAGGCATTGTCGTCCGAACGGTCACATGTCCACTGCAAGTAATTTCCATATAAGGATTCACGCGTCCGGACCAAGGGGGATGGTCGTCCGGACGGTTGATCTTCAACATGCAATTTCCATATCTGTGGTGCGCGCGTCCGAACCATGATAGGAAGGCGTCCAGACAGTTGAAGTTAAATCCGCAATTTCCATATCAGATGCACGCGCGTCCGAACGATGGCATACTGGCGTCCAGACGGTTGAATTTGAATTGCGATTCTTGCCTTAAGTAGAAGCGCGTCTAGACGGGAATCCACGTCATCTGGACGGTTGAATTTGAATTGCAATTCTTACCTTAAGGAGAAGCGCGTCTGGACGGGAATCCACATCGTCCGGACGGTTGAATTTGAATTGCGATTCTTGCCTTAAGGAGAAGCGCGTCCGGACAGGAATCCACATCGTCCGGACGGTTGAATCAATCTTCCCATAACTAAACTTGGAAAGAATCTGAAGCTTCGTAATATACTGAGAGTAGTCCGGACGGGCTGCTGAGACATCCGGACGGATGCAAGCTGGAACAGAAGCTTCTCGATACAATGGAGGGTCCAGACGGAAATATACGTCGTCTGGACGGATGATGCTTGGTCTGTCTGGCGTCCGAACGGATGGAATAGTGGACAGATGAGCATCCGGACGGGATGGCACGATCGTCCGTACCGCTGACATGGAACCGGAAATCTTCTGACTTGCAAGCAGTTAAGAATCTTCTGAAACACTTCTAAATAGCGGAATCCCTTGTAAAACAGCATCTTTACATACAAGTGATTTTGTCCAAACAGAATGAGGCCAATCACAAACTAACCAACTCCCCATTTGGCCATTCTGGGACAAAAATCACTTGACTGGTTTGTAAATACATTCCCGGTCCAAAATTAAAAATTACTCCCTCTTTTTGTCATAAAGGGACAAAGGGTAAAACATAGTTGTTGGTACAGTTTCCGGTATGGTGTGAATCTGCACGTTCCTTTGATGTTCTCCACGCTTCTCAATGATTCTGCAAAACAACAAAAACTAGGGACCCTTCCGGGGGTCCCGCTCCGATGCCTAAGTTAGTTTCTGTGAGAAAATAGTGCTCTATGTATAAAAACTGAGTCCTAGTTTATACCTGGGGTATGGGCCTATTTATAGGCATAGAGGTGGAGTCAAACCTGGATTAGGACTCCTGCTCCTTGTTGATTTAGAACTACTGTCCGAGTTCTAATTGGACTTTAATCCTTTACTAGACTTCTAATTGGATATCTTCTTAGACTTCTGATCTGATATCTTCTTATCTGTTTGGACCTTATTTGACTCCTCTTTGGATCGGGTTGAGTGGGATTTATCCCCAACAATAGTAATTACAACACACTGCAATAAAAATTACTCCCCCTAACGATCTCAGATAGAACAGGGTAAACAGAGTAATATAAGTCCAAAAGTTTTACAAACAAAAAGAAAGGACGAAATAAGAAAACATCAAGCTGAACTGCAGGAAGAAGAGCAGCATGGTTAGGTCCTTCACAAGTATAATAGTACACGCATGTGTCCCTATCTTGAGAAAATAGTCACAAAGCATGTCAAATGCAAACTGTTAGTATTTTGGCATCATTCAGTGTTTGGACAAAATCACTTGTGTGTGTAAAGATGCTGTAAACAGGGATTTCCTATTCATAGCACTCTCAGAAGACTTTGCACTACGAAGATTTCGGTTCTCTGTCAGCCTTTCAGACGATCGAGCCATCCCGTCCGGACGCCCATCTGACCAATGTTCCATCAGTCCGGACGACGTGCCATACCGTCCAAACGCCATTCAGACCAAGCATCATTCGTCCAAACGACGTGCACTTCCGTCCGGACCCACCACTGTGTTGAGAAGGTTCTATCTAGCTTGCATCCGTCCGGACGTTTCAGCAGCACGTCCGGACACCTCTTGGTACTCCACCAGTCTTAGATTCTTTCCAAGTTCCGATAAAGGAAAGATCGTCCAACCGTCCGGACGAAGTGGTATCCCATCAAGACGCAAACTTGATGTGAATTTTAAATGTACTCCCAAGTGCACGAATCGTTTGCAATAAAGGGTTTTTCAAGTACGAGGTCGATCACACAGGGAATTTTGTTTTTGAAGAACAATTTTGTTTCTAAACTAATTGAATCTTAACCTAGTTCCAAAAAAGGTTTGATTTTTGAATAAAAAGAAAACAAACTAAATAAAGTAAAATAAAACAAAAGAAAAGGTACTAAGGTTTTGGAATCCACACCCACCAAATCATAGCAACATATTCTCATGTTCATCAATACACATCCGAAGTTCTCACCATACAACTCTTATGTATGTTCTACTATACTTAAAAAAATCATTAAATCATTCAATGAATCCGTTCTTTGCACAAATCACAAAAGATATCCGGTTTAAACTAAATCATCAAATGTATCCGTAGAACGAAACACAATGAATATCTAACGTTTTGATAAATAAAAACCGAAGCAATCAATTATGTGAAATTATCTCAACTCATCAAATGTATCCTTGAATCACAAAAGATATCCAAGAATCATCCCACAAATTGAAAAGAAGTAAAACATTGAAAAAATTAAACCAAATAAAATGGATAGTATAAACTTACATGAAAATATTGTTGCTCTTCAATGGTGAGGCTTCATCCTCAACCTTAGTTGAAAAAATAGCTACACATGACTATGAAAACTAAATTCTAAACTAAAGAAAAACTAAACTAAAAAGAAAAGAATGTATTTGGTCTCTAGCTTCTTCCCCTTTTTATCTTGAGGCTTAGAGGTCTATTTTTAGGGAGAAAACAAATCCTAGAAGCCCTAGAATTTCTAGAAAAATCGGAGGTTAGTCTCCTAGTTTGAGTAGGAAACTCAAAACATAATCCAATAAGGAAAAGGACTCCAAATTCGTCCAGATTTGTGGCCTTTTATTGTGGGGCACTTTTGGCATAGCAGACGTCCGAATTAGGAAAATCCTATTTCTTAAGGATTTGTAGAAAATTGAGTTAGCTTTTCAACACCACTTGATTCACCTTAATCGAATACTTGAACCGAAAGTTATGGGCAAAATACTGTGACATGTGCAAATCTGAAATCTAATCCGATTTTGACTCCAATTAGAGAAATTCCGATTTAGTCCTCTCCTTGATTTGGTTGAACATAACCACATCATCTAGGTCTTCTCAAAGTGTGCTTTCTTTCACCATAAAGCTATTGTTTTCTCTCAATGACCTGGAAAATACTAAAATACCAAAACTAACCAAAAACATTAGAAAATAACAAAACTAAAGGTTTAGTAAATGCAAATTAAGGGGTCTACATCTGCAATATTTGGCACTCATCAACGCCTCTCCGTAAGGTAAAATTGCAATTCAAATATCATCATCCGGACGTCTGTCAGTCATGGTCCGGACGCGCGTGCAACTTATATGGAAATTGCGGATTCGACTTCAACTGTCCGGACGACTACCTCTCATGGTCCGGACGCGCGCATAGCAGATATGAAAATTGCGTGTTGAAGTTCAGCCGTCCGGACGCTCATTCCCCATGGTCCGGACGATGTTCCATCCCGTCCGGACGCAGCTCTTAAACAGATTTCTCAGCGAAATTTTCAAAAAATCCTGTCACACAGTTGTCCGTCTGGACGGTCCATGTCCACCGTCCGGACGGCGCCCAGCTATATTTTGCCTAACGCTCATTTGAGGCCCAGCCTATAAATAGAGGCTCCTAGGCATTGAGAACTACAAGAATTCGGTATTGAATTCCACAACTGCTCAGAGACGTGATATTTCCTCTGAAGCCATTTCAAGTGTGATGTTGTCGTGCTACATCTGAAGTCTATCTTAGGGGTTGGCCCTAAGGTAAAGGATTCCATTGAAGACCCCTTCAGGTAGGAGACCTGGTTGGGAAGCGTTCGTGTTGGGTTACACGTCAGAGAGCAAGGTACAACCACTTCATCGGATATATGTGAGTGTTACTATCTTGTATCTAGCTTTGTCTTCTGAATAGTGGAATTCCTGGGTTTTGCTGCCCCGGAGTGGTTTTTCTCTTGATTGAGTTTCCACTTCGTCAACAAAAATCTCTATGTCTTTTACTTTCCGCTGTGCTTATTTTTGTTGACACTTTGCGCACACACTTGTTATTTTAGAAGTCAAATTCAATTTTCACAAACATATAGTCGATAGACAAGGATAAGATAGGCAAAGATTCCCTTGCAAACAGATTAATGAGAATAGCGCTTTTAGCTCATGCAATGTGTGGGTGTGTGAAGACTTTGCCCATAAGGTATGACTTTCAATATTTTGACAATTAGCAACCAGATTTCCTAGACAAGAGAGAAAATCGGAGACAGAAAAGTCAAAAGTCAAACCTTATAACTTACTAGGGCCTAGTCACCCTCATCTGATACACTCCCCCTAAGATGCAGCACCTAAAAGTTTTACTTGTACCATGAAGGACAAAGTAAATGTTTTACTTCCACGTAGAGGGCAAGGGATATTGCAAAATCAGCACATAAGCAGTAAACACACAGTTAAAGCACAGAATTCATATGATTGACTGCTTGATTCTTTTTTGTGCTGCAACCTAGAGAGAATGCAAGAGTTTTTAGGCTCTAGGTTCAACTAGCATGTGGTCAATTTGGCCATCTTATCAAAGACCTCTTCTCTTTATCCAAAAATTCTAGAAACACAAAGTCAGAGAAGGAAAGATGTACCTTTAGGGGAGTCTTTGATAGTGCACATTTTCATCTCATGAGGAAAGAAGCTATCAATCATTACAGTTGAACAAGAAAACTTTGCATATGTCAGACTTATGTTCTCAAACATATGTAAGAATAATTCATCAATGCATAATGAACTAATAACCCAAGAAAAATACATGAGATAGCTGACATACCTTAGAAGGGACCAACCTGCTACAAAAAAAAAAAAAAAAAAAAACTCTCAAATTAATTAATTAATTAATTATTATTATTATTATTTTTATAACAAAAACAACATCATGCTAACAAAGGATAAGACAAAAATCCTAGCATGGAAGCGCATGTCTAGGACATAGCACAAACACCAATGGCTTTCTGAAGGGACTCAAACTTGCTACCATCTAGAGGTTTGGTAAGAATGTCAGCCAATTGGTTTTCAGTGGGGATGAACGTAAGAAGTGATGTCTGATGTCTATGTGCTTGGTTCGAGAGTGCTAAACAGGATTCTTGGAGATATTGATAGCACTGGTATTATCATAGTTGATAATCATAGTATCTCGAGAGGATCCATAGTCGCCTAGCCGTGTCTTCATCCACAGTAATTGGGTGCAACAGCTACCGCAGCAATATACTCAGCCTCAGCAGTAGAGAGAGTTATGGAGGCTTGTTTCTTGCTCATCCATGCTACAAGATTGTTCCCCACATAGAAACATCCTCCCGAAGTGCTCTTTCTATCATCAGTATTTCTAGCCCAGTCTGCATCAGAGTATCCTGCAACAACAAGGTTTGTTTCTCTAGAATACCAAATGCCATAGACAAGGGTATGATTGACATACCTAATGATACGCTTGACTGCAGTGAGATGAGATTCCTTTGGATTCGCTTGAAAGCGAGCACAAACTCCAACACTGAAGGTAATGTCTGGTCGGCTGGCTGTAAGATACAGAAGACTCCCTATCATACTTCCTGCAAGATCACTACTAATATTGACGCTGGTGCTCATGGGAGTTCGGGCAAGACTCTTTCAATCCAAACCAAACCGTTTGACCAGATCCTTAGCATACTTGGACTGAGAGATGAAGATGCCTTCAGTAGTTTGCTTGACTTGAAGGCCAAGAAAATAGTTCAGCTCACCATTCATGCTCATCTCAAATTCCTACTTCATTTCTTCAAAAAGCTCATGGGCAAGAGAATCTAAGGTAGCTCCAAAAATGATGTCATCAACATAGATTTGAGCAATGAGTTTGTGAGTACCTTGATTTCTGATGAACAAGGTTCGGTCAACTTGTCCCCTTGTAAATCCCTTAGCTAAGAGATAAGTGGTGAGTGATGAGTGCTAAATATTGTATATTTGGACCCCTTAATTTACATTAGTTAAACCTTTAGCTTTGTTATTTTCTGATGTTTTGGTTAGTTTTGGTGCTTTTACGTTTTTGCGGGACATTAAGAGAAAAATGGTAATTTTCAAGTGAAAATACATAAAAAGCTGGAAATTTGGAATTGCTGGGAAGTCGATCGATCGAAAATTGCCTGAAGTCGATCGATCGATTATAAAATCAATTGATCGAATTTACGAGGAGCTGGAATTTCAGAAACCCTAGCTAACTCTATAAATACCATTCTTTTCTCATTTTTTAGAGAGGAGGCCGCTTGGGAGCGCCCTAGGCGCCGTTCTCACTGTAGTTTAGGGTTTTTGGTTTGATTTTGACCTAGAACATCAATCCTTTGTAAGTTTCTTTGATTTTAATGCATTCTTGTTGTTTATTTATGCTTTCTTTAGTTATGTGTAGCTGAAATTTCGTCTAGGGTTGAGGAAGAAACCTCACCATTGAAGAGAAACTGAGTTTCCATGCTTGTTTATGCTATTTGAAATTATGGGTTTTGATTTCTCATTGTTCTACTTCAATTATTGAGATTATTGTTGGATATCTCTTGTGATTTCTGGATACAAGTAATGATTTGATATAGTTTCATTAAATTGATGGCTTGGGTTTTCATTTATCAACCTGTTGGATATTCGTTGTGTTTCATTCCATGGATACATTTGATGATTTAGTCAAAACTAGATATCTTTTGTGATTTGTGCAAGTATGGATTCATCGAATGATTTAAACAACTTTTGAAGCAAAGTAGAGCATACCTAAGTTTTGCATGTGAAAACTTCAAATATGTGTGATGAGCATGAGAATAGGTTGCTACGATTTGGTGACTGTGGATTCCAAAACCCTAGACCCCTTTATTTACATTAATTTTGTTTATGTTTTCTTTTGTTAAAAATCCATAAACTTGGAACTAGGTTAAAATAGGATTAGTTTGAATAGAGATTAATTTTCGCAACACAATTTCCTGTGGGATTGACCTCGCACTTGCATAACACTATATTGCAAACGATTCGTGTGCTTGCGAGTATTATAATTTGCACAACAAGTTTTTGGCGCCGTTGCCGGGGAATTGTTTTGTTTGTGGAAATTGATTTTTGTTTGAATTGATTTTATTTTTCTACTAGTTTTAGTTAGATTTTTGTTTTGTAAATTTGATGTTTTGTTTCTATTTTATGTTCTAAAACAAAAGAAAAACAAATATAGAAAATTGTTTGTGTTTTCGGTTCTGTTTCTGCAGCTGCTGCACTTTCTAAGTGCCTTGTATAATTGATCGATCTAACCAAAAGTCGATCGATCGAAAATAGATCGATTGAGTTAACATTCGCTTGATCGAAAATCGATCTATCGAACTTAATTTCGATCAAGCGAATGTCCGAAGTCAACAGGAAACCGGGAGCAGCTAAGTGAAAAAAAAATAAGTTTGTTTTTAGTTTATTTTCTTAATATTTTGTTTCTGTTTTACCTTATTTTATTGTTTGTTTCTCTTTGTTAGTTTATTTTAACTTTTAAAAAATAAAAATAAATAAAAAAACGCTTGGTTCATTTCTTTTGTGGGATATTTGCATGCTATAGGGTACAAGTGAAGCATGGATTTTTATTTTGATAATTATAGTGATTTTTCTGCACAACATGCTTCGCCTAGTGGTAAGACACCCGCTCCAACCAACTACCCTCACAATTTCTACCCACATGAACCATGTTCATATTGCTCTGATCCTTATCATAGTGCTAGTAATTGTCCATCGTGGGGACAATTCTGCAATCTTTCTTATGAGCAAATGAACACCAATTTCTCCAGCCCGGGATTTAATTCAAATTCTAATTTTTACAACCCGGACTAGAGCGACCATCCTGAACTGCACCATCCTGATTATCCGCAATTCGACAACCAATCTTCCCATCCTTCATCCTACAATTATCTAGCTTTTTCTTCACAGTCCACTTTGGAAGACACTCTCAAGGTCTTCATGGAGCTCACAGGCCAAGCTATTAGTGACGTGAAGAATGCTGTTATGGAAAACACTCAGGCGATTACCAGGATAGAAGGACAGTTTGAATATCTGGTTGATGAAGTCACAAGAAGAAAGGAAGAAGAGTTTCAAAGTCTGCGGATGGCTACAGGGCACTACATGATTGATGAGGATGATTTCAGCAATTCTTATCACGAGCATGTCCCCGCCATCACCATATTTGAGAGTGAGGAAATTGTGGATAGCAACCAAGAGGAAGAAAAAGAGGAGCACCTAGAGCAAGCAGCACCCCCCGTCTAATCCAAAGCCGTCCAACGACAAGAAAATGAGTACTGACGCTCATTCCTTCATTACCATCCCTCTTGAGACATTTCATGAGCTCCAAGTTTCAATTCTTAAATGTCTCAAAGAGCCATCTTATGCCAAAACTGTCAAGGATCTATGCACACAACCGCGCAAATCTAGGAACCATCGTCCTAAGAAGATCCTTCGAAGCAAGCAAGTGGGCTACATGAGATGGCGAAACATTCCACCAAAGGGTGGAAGGGATTGGTTGGACATCCACATGATCGGGGAAGGCGCTGTCAATTTTCTTTTCCCTTTTTACTTTCTGTACATTTAATTTCTTTCATTTCTTGTTATTTTATTTTTGTTTCTGACAGCAATTAACCTTTTGATGTTTGTTTCTATGAGAAAATGTTGTTGTTAGTTTTGTTGACAGGTGTTTGGTGTTTAAGTTTTGGAGACGCCTTGACCTTTTTCACACCTTGATGTTTCCTTACTTCTGGTAATGTATTTCTACACTACACATTGAGGACAATGTGTAATTCAAGTTTGGGGGTATGAAAAAAAACTCTTTCTGTTAGTTTGTTTGTTTATTTTTTATGTTTGTTTAGTTATTTTTAGTTGTCTTTTTGTTCCTAAAAAAAAAAAAAAATTGTTGTCAAGTTTGAGTTAAACCGTAACTGTGGTTTGCATTTCATTGGCTTGCTTAAAGTTTTGAACACATCATGTCATTAGGAATTTGAGTCTTTTGACTTATTTTTGGGCTAGGGAGACTTCACTTGTTTGAGTTGAATTATCATGATCACATTAGCATGTAATTTGTGGGCTATGAATTTGTGCTTAATTGTGTATTTTGAGAATTGTTAGATGACCTATTGATAAATAACCTTGGCTTGCAAGATATTTAAAAAAAAGAAAAGAAAAAAGATCATTTTGAGCTTTTCACAGAGTTACCGGGCCTCTTGCCTCACTAAGCATTGAGTGTTCGCGTCAAAAGGTGAGAATTTCAATTTGGTTAATTGTATGGCTAGTTTGGCTTCGTAGCCTTTTTGACTTGAGTAATTAAGCCCTTAGGGATGTTTCTACATCTAGTGCCGTAAGACCATCTGGTTTGGGAGCCACTGGCCCAACACTCGTTATATGGGTCAACTAGAAAGCTTAAGGGAGCCGAACATTGCACAGCCTACACAAAAAAAAAATATATATATATATATATAAAATAAAATAATTTGCATATCTTGCCTTGGTTGTTTCATTTGATAGGGAGTCCAATGATTTTTGAGGTACTTATCTTGAGATTAAAATGAAACCTCATGATTGGATGTAAATTTCACTCTAAACTTTTGTGAAAATGTGATGTCTTAATTATCCATTTATGAGTGATTTGATGTTGGATCCCCTGTTGATGTTGATGATGGGGTTTGTCTTTTTAAGCATGCCAATGACGTATGAACCATGGTTTGTGTAAAAATTCTTTCTTATTGACAACATAGTGTTTCAATGTTTGTGGGTATTGATGAGTACCAAATATTGTGTATTTGGACCCCTTGATTTACGTTAGTTACACCTTTAGCCTTGTTATTTTCTGATGCTTTGGTTAGTTTTTGTGTTTTTATGTTTTGTAGGTCAATAAGTGAGGAATGGCAAAATTCATGTGGAATTGCTTAGAAAATTCAGAAGTTCTAAAGAACTCGATCGATCGAACTTAAATTCGATCGATCGAATTTTGCCCTAAGTCGATCGATCGATCGAAATTTCCCAGAACACCCAATCAGGAGCTTCTCCATGACAAAAAGTAGTTCTCCCTCTGATTTTCGCAGCAGAACACGCTGGTTTCGTGTTCTTGGTTGTCTCTAGCAAGAGAGGAACCCTAGAGGGGGCTAGAGGAGTCATTTTACATGGGTTTCTAGCCCTAATTTCCTTCTATAAAAGCCATAGCCATGCCTCCTTGTTGGAGAGTTCAGAGAACAATAGCTAGGTTTAATTTCGTGCATTTTGTAGTGTATTCTAGTAGCCTTTGTTCTTAGACACTTTCTTTTTGTAAAGCTTTCCTTTTATTTCCATGGTTGTTCTTCATTTTCTTGTGGTGTTCTTAGTCATGGAAGGCTAGTAACCTCAACTAAGGTTGAGGATGAAACCTTTCCATTGATGACATTCACACTCTTGTTATAATACTTGCACATTTGATGAATATATTATATTTTTTATTCAAGTTCCATTCATTTAAATGCTTTATCTTTTGCAATGAATGTGGTTGTTGGTAGATATAGGACATTTAATGTGTTTCAACCAATTGATACATGGTTTTATCGGTTTGAATGATGATATCCATTGTGATTTGTTCATTGAATGGATACATTGGATGATTTGATTTCAAATGGGTACTCTTTGTGATTTATCTTTGAGTTGGATTCATTTAATGGTTCTAGAATAGGTGGTTGAGAAACTTGAATGACATCCTAAGCTTAATGTTCTTTGGGTGTTCAAGTAAAAACCAAGAAGTGTGAGTTGTTGGATTTTGTTTGGTGGATTCCTTAGCCTTAGTTCCTTTTAATTTGCACATTTCATTTCATCTCGTTTGTTTAGTCTTTTACTCTTGAATCAATCCTCCAACCTTTGGAACTAGGTTAAAATGAGGTTGATTAAACAAGACACCAACATTTGACCATTTCCCTGTGGATTCGACCTCGCACTTGCACACACTATATTGCAAACGATTCGTGTGCTTGTGAGTACTCATTAAAACACACATCAAGTTTTTGGCGCCGTTGCCGGGGAAATCGGTTCAAAAATTGGTTTTTGTGTGAGTGATTTTGTTTTTCTACTAGTTAGATAGATTTTTGTTTCATTTTTCTGTTGTTTAGCTTCTGTTCTGCATTCTAAGTTCTTTCTTTGTTTTTCCCAGATCTATTCTGCAGCTTCTACAACTTACTGGGTGCCCTGAATATACGATCGATCGAAAATAAATTCGATCGATCGAAAATATACTTCGATCGAGTGAACTTTCTGCACAGCATCAGCTCGGAACTAGGTGAGTATCTCTGTTCCAGTACTTCTTTTAGTCCATTTTGTTCATTTTTGTTCATAATTTGTTTCTGTTTAAATAGTATTTTGCTGTTTGTTTAATTTTCTTTTAGTTCATTATAATTTAGTTCAAATTCTGTGTAGTTTGTGTTTCATATTACCCTCAATTTGTTTTATTTTGTTCTAACAAAGAAAAAAAAAAGGAGAGTTTCTGTTCTGGTTTTGTTCCTGTTTCTATTTCTGTTCCTGCACAATTTCAAAGATTTGATCGATCTACTAAAATTTCGATTGATCGAAGTTTTGATCGATTGAGTTTATATTCGATCGATCGACTTTAACTCAGAAGGCAGCTCCTGGATAAGATCAGTAGTAGAAATTTTTACCAAAAATTTTTTTGGTCCCAATTTGTAAGTATTCTTATTTTTACTTTTGCTGCTATCTTTGTGTAAATTGTATGCATTTTTGTTAGTCTTTACATTTTATCTTAGTTGTGTTACTTTTCTTTGATTTAAAAAAAAAAAAAAAACATTTTTTTTTAGTGTGGGTCTACTTAGCTATCTAAGGGCAATGACAAGGTGAATTCTGGCAAGGAAAGGTCTTGGGATTTAAGTGTGTCCAATGTGACCCCCCTCACCTACCTGGGAACTAGCCTAGATTGTACTTTGGAGAACTTTGTTCCCCATTAGCAAATTCTTTTCTTTATTTTTTATTGTCTTTTGGTTAAACATTTGTGTATGCTTGGTGTATGCTTGGTAGAAGATCATTGAACCTAGACTTGACATCTTTAGATCCCGAAATTGAAAGATCTCTTAGGAGAAGGTTTAGAAATTCTGTTGAGATGGGAGATAACATGCATGCGAATGAGAATGAGAGGAATCGGGGAGAAAACGTTGATCATACTAGGACACTTAGGGATTTGTCTGCACCCGTTGCAACAAATTCTCCTTCATGTATAGTGTTACCCCTAACCAATGCCACTCACTTTGACCTCAAGCCTCATGTCATCCAACTCCTACCCGCATTCCATGGCTTGGACCTCAAAAATCCTTATAGCCATGTGAAGAAATTCAAAGACATCTGTGCCACCTTCAAATTTCAAAATTTTTCTGAAGAGTCTGTGCATCTTAGGCTTTTTCCTTTCTCACTGCATGATAGAGCCAAGGCATAGTTGGATTCAAACATGCCTGGTTCCAGCACTTCTTGGGAGAACTTCCTAAACAAGTTTTACAAAAAATTCTTCCTCATGTCCAAAGTCAATGAGTGTAGGAAGGAGATAAGCTCATTTACTCAAGAAGAAGATGAGAAAATTTCTGAGAGTTGGGAGAGATTTCAAGATATGCTGATTAAGTGCCCTCCACATTGATACGAGAAGTTGAGACTCGTGCAATTTTTCTATCAAGGATTAACTCAATCCAACCGTAGCATGATCGAGTCGATGAACGGAGGCGCATTTCTGAATTTGACGGGAGAGGAAGCGTATAGGACCTTAGATCAGTTATCCGACAATTCCCAACAATGGGATTTTTCAAGCTGTCGAGATAAAGCTGCTCGCATTCAGAAGAAGGGAGGCATCTACGAGGTTAAGGAGGATATAGAATTAAAAATGAGGATAGATGCCCTCACCAAAAAGGTCGAAGCCCTAGTTGTTAGCAAATCCATGAATGCTGCCAATCCATTCCATGTTGACTGTTGTTCCATCTGTGCTAGTCCCATGCATTTAGCACAGACTTGCCCATCATTGCCAGCTTTTGTCGAGTCACCAATGGAGCAAGTGAACGCTTTCAACGACTATAGGAAGCAAGTTAATGGACCTTTCTCCAAATCATACAATCCAAGGTGGCGGAACCATCCTAACTTTTCTTGGAAGCAGAACCAGCCTATGACTCAAGGGGGAGTTCCTCACCAATCCCATACTCAATACCCCCCTGGATTTCATCAGCCGGTTCACCATCAAAGCCGTCCATCCCAGCTAGTACCATCATACCAAGCCCCTACTCAAGCGCCTCCCTCTTCTTCACAGTCTTCTTTGGAAGACACTCTTAAGGCCTTCATCCAGCTTATAGGCCAATCCATCAATGACGTGAAGAATGCTACCATGGTGAACACTCAAGCTATTGCCAAGATGGAGACCCAGATCGGGAAAATTGCTAGTCACCTGGGGGAAAGGGAGAAGGGAAAGCTCCCTAGTCATCCTGTGCCAAACCCAAAGTTGCAGTTCCATGAGGGAAGTTCATCAAATGCAGTGCATGGGCTGGAGCATGTGCAAGCCGTTGTCACACTGAGGTCAGGGAAACAAGTAAACAACCAAGTGGTTCACCCTGAGGAGAACCCTGCTGCACAAGAAGGACAAGGAAGCAGGAGCGTAGAGAAGAGAGATGCCGAGCCATCTATATTAGCTCCGACCATAGAGACTCCTCCTAGGTCGTTCATACTGAAGGCACCATTCCCTGATAGACTTCTCGCGCCAAAGAAGGGAGGAAAGTTCAAGGACATTCTGGAGGTGTTCAAACAAGTGCAGATCAACATCCCGTTCTTGGATGCCATCCAGCAAGTGCCGTCTTACACTAAGTTCTTGAAGGATTTGGTTACTGTAAAGCGGAAAACCAATGTCCCAAAAAAAGTTTGTTTGACCGAGCAAGTCAGCTCAATCCTCCAGTGTAGGCTGCCTATCAAGTATAAGGACCCCGGATGTCCTACTATTTCCTGCACAATAGGCATCAACCACATTGAGAAGGCACTGCTAGACCTTGGAGCCAGTGTCAATCTCCTACCCTATTCAGTTTACCTGCAATTGGGGTTAGGAGAATTGAAGCTCACCTCCATGACACTGCAGCTGGCCGATCGGTCAGTTAAGATACCACGGGGAATAGTGGAGGATGTTTTGATTAAGGTGGACAAGTTTTATTTCCCCGTGGACTTTATAGTGCTTGACACCGAGCCGGTACAGAACGTTGGAGTTCAGATACCGGTAATCCTAGGGCGACCATTCTTAGCTACGGCTAATGCCTTGATCAACTGTAGGACGGGGGTAATGAAGATCTCCTTCGGCAATATGACAGTGGAGCTGAACATCTTTGACATCAGCAAAAGGCCGAGGGAATGTGATGAGATCGGAAGTGCCTGCTTGATTGAGGAGATCATAGAGGAAGAATCAAGCACCAAAGATCCCCTGGAGGCATGCTTTTCTCAGTTCGGAGAGGATCTGGACTTGGATGAGTTACTTGAGCAAGCAAATGCCATTTTAGAGTTTGCTCCTCTGGTAAGCAAGGAAGAAGATGAGGGAACAGTACCCGAGCCTCCTAAGAAGGAACTTAAGCCCCTACTGGGCAATCTTTAGTATAAGTTCTTAGGTCCAGCCGAAACTTTGCCTGCAATTATAGCTTCAGATCTACATACTTCTCAGGAGGGAAAATTGTTAGACGTGTTGAGAGAGCACAAAGAAGCTATAGGCTGGACAATAGAGGATATTAAGGGAATCAGCCCCTCGGTGGTTATGCACAAGATACATCTGGAGGAAGACACCAAACCATCGAGGGAGCCACAGAGAAGGCTCAACCCGACCATGCAGGAAGTCGTCAGAGGAGAAGTAATCAAGTTATTGGATGTAGGAGTCATCTACCCAATCTTTGACAGCAAATGGGTGAGCCCCATTCATGTCGTGCCCAAGCGAGCTGGAGTAACGGTCGTGCAGAACAAGGAAGGCGAGTTGGTCCCAACTCGAGTACAGTCTGGATGGAGAGTCTGCATCGACTACCGCAAGCTGAACACCGCCACCAGGAAAGATCACTTTCCTCTTCCGTTCATTGATCAAATGGTGGAGCGTTTGGCCTGGCACAAGTATTACTATTTTTTGGATGGTTATTCTGGATATAACCAGGTCCCTGTGGACCCTGAAGACCAAGAGAAGACGACCTTCACTTGTCCGTTCAGGACGTTCGGCTACCGACGCATGCCCTTTGGCTTATGCAATGCACCCGCTACTTTTCAGCGGTGCATGATCAGCATCTTTTCTGACATGGTGGAGCGTTTCCTGGAGGTATTTATGGATGACTTCTCAGTTTTCGGGTCATCTTTTGAGGAGTGTTTGCACCACCTCACGTTAGTCTTGGTGAGGTGTAAAGAGAAGAACCTGGTGCTCAATTGGGAAAAGTGCCATTTTATTTTATGGTACAGCAAGGAATTGTGCTCGGGCACGTCATCTCTCGTCGGGGGATAGACGTAGACAAGGCGAACGTAGATCTGATATCTAACCTTCCGCCCCCACGAACGGTGAAAGAGGTTCGCTCTTTTCTGGGCCATGCAGGATTTTATCGGCGATTCATCCAGGACTTCAGCAAGATCGCCCGGCCCTTGTGCAAACTATTTGTGAAGGAGGCCCATTTCATTTTTGATGAGGACTGCAAGAAGGCATTTGGGGCCTTGAAGGCAATTCTGACGTCCGCACCCATCATTCAGCCCCCTGGCTGGGGTACACCTTTCGAGATCATGTGTGACGCGTCCAATTACGCCGTTGGAGTTGTGTTGGGGCAGCGCATTGACAAACTTCCCCACGTTATTTATTATGCAAGTCGAACTCTAAAAGACGCCCAGCTGAATTATTTGACCACTGAAAATGAGCTGCTGGCAATCGTATTTGCTCTGGATAAGTTTCGATCCTACCTATTAGGATCGAAAGTCATCATCTACTCGGATCACGCGGCATTGAAGTATCTTTTCTCCAAAAAGGATGCTAAATCTTGCCTCATCCGGTGGATTTTACTCTTACAAGAGTTCGACATTGAGATTCGGGACAAGAAAGGTTCAGAAAACATGGTGGCTGATCATCTCTCGAGGATTACCGTGGACTTCACGGAAGAAGCCATCCCCATCTTTGAGACCTTCCCCGATGAGCAGTTGATGCATATTGCTCATGCTCACTCACCATGGTTTGCTGACATAGTGAACTATCTTGTCACCGGTCAAATGCCTTTGCATTGGGGGCGGCAAGATAAGTCCAAATTCATGTCCATGGTGAAGAATTTTTTCTGGGACGATCCTTACTTGTTCAAGTATTGTCCCAATCAGATCATTAGGAGATGCATTCCCAAGCCTGACCAATCCAGTGTCATCTCCTTCTGTCATGATCATGCCTGTGGAGGCCACTTCAGTGCAAAGAAGACCGCTGCTAAAATTTTACAGTGCGGTTTTTACTGGCCTACCATCTTTCAAGACGCTCACACTTATTGTGTTTCATGCGAGCGCTGTCAGAAGCTAGGGAGTATTTCACGCCGAAATATGATGCCCCTCAACCCCATTCTCGTTGTTGAGATCTTTAATGTGTGGGGCCTCGATTTCATGGGACCTTTCCCACTCTCCTTCGGCTATTTGTACATTCTCGTTGCAGTGGACTACGTGTCCAAATGGGTGGAGGCGGTTGCCTGCAAGACCAATGACCACAGAGTTGTGGTTCAGTTTTTAAAAGACACTATATTTGCTCGTTTTGGTACTCCTCGAGCAATTATTAGTGATGGTGGAAAGCATTTCTGCAACCGGGTCTTCGTGCAGCTGATGAAGAAATATTGCATCACGCACATGGTTGCCACTCCCTATCACCCTCAGATGAGTGGACAAGTGGAGGTTTAAAACAGAGAGATCAAGAGGATTTTAGAGAAAACGGTAAACCCGTCAAGGAAAGATTGGTCTCTCCGGTTGAACGATGAATTATGGGCGTACCGGACAGCTTTCAAGACACCGATTGGCATGTCACCTTACCGTATCATGTACGGGAAAGCATGCCACCTGCCTGTGGAGTTGGAGCACAGAGCCTACTGGGCCATTAAGCAGCTGAATTTCGATCTCACCAAGGCTGGCTCACAGAGGAAGCTCCAACTCAATGAATTGGAAGAGATGAGGAACGATGCTTATGATTGTGCTAGGATGTACAAAGCACGGATGAAGAAGGTTCACGACTAGAACATATTGAGGTGATTCTTTGAGCCTGGTCAGAAAGTCCTTCTTTACAATTCACGTCTGCATCTGTTTCCAGGGAAGCTCCGATCTCGATGGACAGGCCCTTTCATAGTTCGATCAGTTTTTTCTTATGGGGCTATTGAGATTGAGGATCCAAAAAATGGCAGCACGTTCAAGGGGAACGGGCAACGACTGAAGCCATTTTTGGAGTTACAGAGCTCGGAGGTGGAGACGACCCTTTTAGAGGATCCGAGTTACTCGGAGTGATTGTCGTCAAGATGGAAAGTCTGGCTAAAGACTGAAAACTTACCGCTTGTGGGAGGCAACCCTCATCATTTTTTCTTATCATTTGATTTTATTTCTTGTGTTTTAGTTGAGATATCCAGGACAGTTTCTGCCGTTCAAGTTTGGGGGAGCGCTTCTCTTGCAGTGTGCCCAGCTTGCATCACCATTTCGGTATTGTATCTCTAGCCACATTGGGGACAATGTGTCATTCTAGTTTGGGGGTGGGGTAGACATTTCTGTCTGTTTTTCATTTAATGTTTGCTTTGTTAATACTTGTTAATATATATAACTTATTGTTAGTTGAGCATGGTTACATCTTACTATGGTTTGCATCTTATTGGTTTGTTTAACATGTTGAATTTTGCATATCATTAAAATCTGAGATCTTTTGACTCATCCTTGGATTAGAGAGACTTGACAAGTTTAAATTGTTTATCACAAGCACATTAGCATTGTTTCTGTGGGGTATGAGATTTGAATTAAAAATTATGTGTCTTGAGATTTGTAGGATGGCTTGTTGATGAAACCTTGGCTTATTATTCCAAAAAAAAAAAAAAAAAAAAAAAAAAAAATCTGCTTAGAACAATATCACCAATTTGACTTCTCATTGAGTAACCGGGCCCCTTGCCTCATTAAGCATTGGGTGTTCGCGTAAAAAGATGAGAATTTCATCTTGGATGTTTGTTTGGCTAGTTTGACTTCGTAGCCTTTTTGACTTGAGTAATTAAGCCCTTAGGGATGTTTTTACATCTAGTGCCCTAAAACTATCTGGTTTGGGAGTCACTGGCCCAACACTCGTTACATGGGTCAATTAGAAAGCTTAATGGAGTCAAGCATTGCACAGCCGACACAAAACTAATAAATAAACAATAATAAACGTAAGATAAGCCTTGGTTATTTGATAGAAGTCCTGCAAATTTTTGGATATACGTGCTTTGAGAAAAATCGAAACCCCATGTTATTCACACCTTACACTTTTGAACATGTATTGTCTCAATTTTCCATCTATGAGTTGATCGATTTTTGATAACATGATAATATGATATTCATTTTGTTAAATATACTCATGATGTGTGAACCATGTGTTTGAAAGATGATTTTTGCTCAATTGATAATTCAGTACTTCAATGTTTGTGGGTATCATTTCTGGCAAACCCTCACGAGACTTCACTCGTCCACTAGGGAGTCCTAGGGGTTTAAAAGGCTTGTTGCATATGCTAAATGCAATCGTTTCTCCCACGAAAGAGGATTTATGTTTCATGCTTTGATTTTGTTTTCCATTTTGTTTTTGCTAAGGGACTAGCAAAATGTAAGTTTGGGGGTATTTGATGAGTACCAAATATTGTGTATTTGGACCCCTTGATTTACATTAGTTAGACCTTTAGCCTTGTTATTTTCTGATGCTTTGATTAGTTTTTGTGTTTTTATGTTTTGTAGGTCAATAAGTGAGGAATGACAAAATTCATGTGGAATTGCTTGGAAAACTCGGAAGTTCTGAAGAACTCAATCGATCGAACTTAAATTTGATCGATTGAATTTTGCCCAAAGTCGATCGATCAAAATTTCCCAGAACTTACTTTTACAGAAGCGCGTCAGAACACTTAATCAGGAGCTTCTCCGTGACAAAAAGCAGTTCTCCTTCTGATTTTCGCAGCAGAACACGCTGGTTTCGTGTTCTTGGTTGTCTCTAGCAAGAGAGGAACCCTAGAGGGGCTAGAGGAGTCATTTTACATGGGTTTCTAGCCCTAATTTCCTTCTATAAAAGCCATAGCCATGCCTCCTTGTTGGAGAGTTCAGAGAACAGTAGCTAGGTTTAATTTCGTTCATTTTGTAGTGTATTCTAGTAGCTTTTGTTCTTAGACACTTTCTTTTTGTAAAGCTTTCCTTTTATTTCCATGGTTGTTCTTCATTTTCTTGTGGTGTTCTTAGTCATGGAAGGCTAGTAACCTCAACTAAGGTTGAGGATGAAACCTTTCCATTGATGACACTCACACTCTTGTTATAATACTTGCACATTTGATGATATATCATATTTTTTATTCAAGTTTCATTCATTTAATGCTTTATCTTTTGCAATGAATGTGGTTGTTGGTAGATATAGGACATTTAATGTGTTTCAACCGATGGATACATGGTTTTATCAGTTTGAATGATGATATCCATTGTGATTTGTTCATTGAATGGATACATTGGATGATTTGATTTCAAATGGGTACTCTTTGTGATTTTTCTTTGAGTTGGATTCATTTAATGGTTCTAGAATAGGTGGTTGAGAAACTTGAATGACATCCTAAGCTTAATGTTCTTTGGGTGTTCAAGTAGAAACCAAGAAGTGTGAGTTGTTGGATTTGGTTGGTGGATTCCTTAGCCTTAGTTCCTTTTAATTTGCACATTTTATTTCATCTCGTTTGTTTAGTTTTTTACTCTTGAATCAATCCTCCAACCTTTAGAACTAGGTTAAAATGAGGTTGATTAAACAAGACACCAACATTTGACCATTTCCCTGTGGATTCGACCTCGCACTTGCACGCACTATATTGCAAACGATTCGTGCGCTTGCGAGTACTCATTAAAACACACATCAGGTATCATTTCTGCCAAACCCTCACGAGACTTCACTCGTCCGCTAGGGAGTCCTAGGGGTTTAAAAGGCTTGTTGCATACGCTAAATGGAATCGTCTTTCCCACGAAAGAGGATTTATCTTTCTTGCTTTGATTTTGTTTTTCATTTTGTTTTGCTAAGGGACTAGCAAAATGTAAGTTTGGGGGTATTTGATGAGTGCCAAATATTGTATATTTGGACCCCTTAATTTATATTAGTTAAACCTTTTGCTTTGTTATTTTTCTGATGTTTTGGTTAGTTTTGGTGTTTTTGCGGTTTTGCAGGACATTAAGAGAAAAATGGTAATTTTCAAGTGAAAATACATAAAAAGCTGGAAATTCAAAATTGCTAGGAAGTCGATCGATCAAAAATTGCCCGAAGTCGATTATAAAATCGATCGATTGAATTTATGCGGAGCTGGAATTTCAGAAACCCTAGCTAACTCTATAAATACCATTCTTTTCTCATTTTTTAGTGAGGAGGCCGCTTGGGAGCGTCCTAGGCGCCGTACTCACTGTAGTTTAGGGTTTTTGGTTTGATTTTGACCTAGAACTTCAATCCTTGTAAGTTTCTTTGATTTTAATGCATTCTTGTTGTTTATTTATGCTTTCTTTAGTTATGTGTAGCTGAAATTTCATCTAGGGTTGAGGAGGAAACCTCACCATTGAAGAGAAACTGAGTTTCCATGCTTGTTTATGCTATTTGAGTTTATGGGTTTTGATTTCTCATTGTTCTACTTCAATTATTGAGATTATTGTTGGATATCTCTTGTGATTTCCGGATACAAGTGATGATTTGATATAGTTTCATTAAATTGATGGGTTGGGTTTGCATTTATCAAAATGTTGGATATTCGTTGTGTTTCATTCCATGGATACATTTGATGATTTAGTCAAAACTAGATATCTTTTGTGATTTGTGCAAGTATGGATTCATCGAATGATTTAAACAACTTTTGAAGCAAAGTAGAGCATACCTAAATTTTGCATGTGAAAACTTCAAATATGTGTGATGAGCATGAGAATAGGTTGCTACGATTTGGTTACTGTGGATTCCAAAACCCTAGACCCCTTTATTTTCATTAATTTTGTTTATGTTTTCTTTTGTTAAAAATCCCTAAATTTGGAACTAGGTTAAAATAGGATTAGTTTGAATAGAGATTAATTTTTGCAACACAATTCCTTGTGGGATTGACCTCGCACTTGCATAACACTATATTGCAAACGATTCGTGCACTTGCGAGTATTATAATTTGCACAACAATGAGATGCTCATACCATGCCCGAGAATCCTGCTTAAGCCCATATAAAGCCTTCTTCAGCTTGTACACATGATGGGGATGATGAGGATTTTGAAAACCCTTCGGCTGTTCTTCATAAACTTCTTCTTGAAGAACACCGTTCAGAAAGGCACTCTTTACATCCATCTGATACAGCTTGAACCCAAGATGACAAGCAATGGAGAGAAGAATTCTGATGGACTTTAACCTAGCAACTGGAGCAAAGGTTTCCATCAAAGTCTACTCCCTCTATCTAAGTGTATCCCTGGGCAACAAGGCGGGCTTTATTCCGAACCACAGTGCCATGCTCATATGTTTTATTCTTGAAAATCCACTTAGTACCAATGATATTATGTTTTGCAGGACGAGGAACCAAGGTCCAAACATCATTTATAGTGAATTGATGGAGCTCATCATGCATGGCAGATACCCAGCCTTCATCCTGTAGGGCTTCATCAACTTTCTTGGGTTCTGACTGAGCAAGGTAGCAGTTGTGGGAGACTTGATTGGCTACTTCATTGTTAGGCTGAATGACTCTACTTCTTAGTCTACGCCCTTCATCTATGGTCCCAAGCAGCTACTGTGGAGGATGATTGTGCTTCACCCATGACCGCTTGGGAGGATTTGCAAGAGCATCTTCATCTTCAGAAGTACTGGACGTTGTATCTGAAGCCGGGAGAAGGGAAGGAGGCTCATCCGGAGACACACTTGGAGATGCCTTGTCATTATCAGTTGTTCCATCAGAAACTTCCACTGGAGCAAGCTGATTTTCTTCCCCGCTACTTGGTCTTTCAACTTCTTCATCATCAATGACGACATTTATGGATTCCATCACAGTCTCTGTTCTTTTATTGAAAACTCTATAAGCACGACTGGTAGAGGAATATCCCAAAAATATGCCTTCATCACTCTTCTGATCAAATTTCCCTAGATTCTACCTATCATGAAGGATATAGCATTTACTTCCAAAGGTTCTAAAATACTTTACCATGGGCTTTTTACCTCGCCAAATTTCATAGGGAATCTTGCTTGTTTCAGGCCTTAGAAAGACTCTGTTGATAATATGACACGCAGTGTTTACAGCTTCTCCCCAAAAGTGTTGAGTAAGATTTTTAGAGTGGATCATCACACGAGCCATCTCCTGAATTACCCTATTCTTTCTTTCAACTACTCTATTCTGCTGAGGAGTGATAGGAGAAGAAAATTCCTGCTTGATTCTATATGAGAGACAGAACTCTTCGAACTTGGAATTTTTGAATTGTCTTCCATGATCACTGCAGATTCTCATGATCTGGCAGTTTTGCTCAACTTGAATCTTCTTGAATAAATGTTGAGCTGCATCAAAAGCATTAGATTTTTCCCGAATAGGAATAGCCCATGTATATTGAGAGAAATCATCCACAATTACCAGGATATACCTTTTCCCACCTAGACTAGCAGTTCTAGTGGGACCCATGAGATCCATGTGCAGTAATTCTAAATTTCTGGAAGTTTGAGGTCTTCTTATGAGCTGCTTGAGTCTATTTCCCTAGTTGGCAAGAACCACAGATTCCTTTTCCAGTCTTCTCCATTTTGGGCAGACCTTTAACAATGTCTTTGCCTGCAATTTTCAACATATCAGAGAAATTCATATGCCCTAACCTTTGGTGCCACAGCTCACTGTCATCTATGGTTACCTTGTTGCAGAAAATATGAGGATCAGTAGTAAGGCCAGGAAGACCAAAGCAATTTTCAACAGTTCTTTTTCCCCCCATAAGCCATTTGCCACTGCTATCAAATATGTTACATTCCTTTTTCGAGAATTGCACCACCAAATCATTGTCGCAGACCTGGAATGTCAATGATTCCTTTTCCAATGACTTTGGATTGGCTTCCATCTCCATAGGTGATCCGTCCACCTTTGCCCATCTGAACTTCTTTCAGTAAAGTCTTGTCACCTGTCATGTGTTTAGAACAGTCACTATCCAAATACCACAAACAAGTATCAAGAATTTTCAGTACAGTACGAGAAACTAAACACAGATTATCTTCCTTTTTGACCCAGACTTGTTTGGAAGCTTTCTTATGATTATTGACCAGGATAGATCTTTGCTCATTAGGGGTGAGGTATGCTAACTTCTCACTAATGAGCTTAACTTGATCACTTAACATTTCAACTTGTTCTTCAAAACCTGGTTCATCTTTTCTAAGGACAAGAGTTTTGTTCCAGGGTTTTTGAGACGTAATCTGGAAACAATTTCGGCGAATATGACCAATAATACCACAATGGTGACATGTAGGTATAGACCGATTTACCCCTTTACCCCCACAAATAGATTGAGTATGATTATGAGACATGATAGGCTTCATGAACATGGTTCTATGAACGGACATATCATGGCAACCGTGATGACAAATTCCCACCTCCACCTCCACCATTTAATGATGGAGTGCATTCGGCCTTAGCTCAATTTATGGCTGAAACTACTAGGCAGTTTGCCGAAGTAGTGGCAAGAATTCCACATCTTGCCGGCCGATTAGAATAGGTAGGTTGCTCTCTGCGTAATTTTGCTAGCTAGCAATTTCACCTTTTTGATGGAGCACAGGGACCATTAGTAGCTGAAGCCTGGATTACGGATATCCAGCTATTGCATGAGACACTGGGCTGTACTGATGAGCAAAAGGTTAGGTATACAGGACTAAGGATAACGGATGAAGCTACAAGATGGTGGAAGTCTAAGAAAGGACTTAGGAATAGAGTTGGGACGTGGAGTTGCTATCCTTTGGGATAGGTTTGTAGAAGAATTCAATGGGCGCTTCTTTCCGAGGGCACAAAGGCAGATGAGGGCCATCGAATTCCAGAATCTGGTACAAGGCGCTATGACGGTAGAGCAATATTCCTCTAGGTTTATTGTACTAGCAAGGTTTGGCCTCAACCTAATCCCTGATGAAGAATCAAAGGCAGAACATTTTGAAAATGGCCTTAATCCTCGTATTAAGGAAAGAGTCATGTGCCACGAAATCAGAGACTTTGTCAAACTGGTCGATATAGCATCAGTTGCTGAAAGAGGAATCCGCGAATCATCCCCTGCTTACGAACTAAAGAGGTGAGTAGCGTCGTAGGTGACATACCCACCAAGGCGACCCGCCCAAGCAAGGGTGTATACCTTAACTCCGGTTGAGGTAGATGAAGAAGAAGAACAAGGTGTTAACGATGTTGTGATAGTTACCATCTTTTTGTTTGGTATCCTTGCGTGTACTCTTTTTGATTCAGGAGCTACACATTCATTCATTTCTGAAGCATACATTAAATTACGTCATGTTAGCACACGACCTTTATTACAAAATCTTTCGGTTGAAACCCCTGGAGGAAAGAAAGTCGTATGCGATAAAATGGTGGAGAACTGTCCAATCGTTATAAAAGGAAGGAACTTACCCATCAATCTATTAGTGTTTAAATCTCTAGGATATGATGTAATCCTAGGCATGGACTAGTTATCAAGGTATTATGCGAGTATAAATTGTAGAGAGAAGGTAGTTGTTTTTCAATTACCAGGTGTTGAAAGATTTAAATTCAATGGATCTTGTACGCGAGCTACTCCACCGCTACTTTCCGCAATACAAGCTACAAGGAATATTCGACAAGGAGCGTCAGCGTTCTTAGCATATGTGACAGCGAAACCCGAAGCTAAGCGTAAGTTGGAAGATATTCCAGTGGCGTGCGATTACCCAGACATGTTTGCTGAAGCTGCGACAGGATTGCCACCTGAACGTGAGATTGAGTTTACCATCGATTTGATTCCATGAACTCAACCCATTCACAAAGCACCTTATCGTATGGCTCTCGCCGATTTGAAAGAGCTAAAGAAACAACTCCAAGAACTTTTGGACAGAGGATTCATATGCCCAAGCGTATCACCGTGGGGAGAACCGGTATTGTTTGTCAAGAAGAAAGATGGGACTATGCGACTATGCATAGACTACCGAGAGCGAAACCGCGTTACCAAAAAGAATAAATATCCTCTACCAAGAATTGACGACTTATTCGACCAATTAAAAGAAGCCAAAGTATTCTCGAAAATCGACCTTCGATCGGGATACAATCAACTTAAGGTAAAAGAAGAAGATGTGCAAGGTATGGTCATTACGAATTCCGAGTCATGCCTTTTGGGGTGACTAACGCACCGTCGGTATTTATGGATCTAATGAATCGCGTTTTCCAAATGTACCTCAATTTGTTCGTAGTTGTGTTTATTGGATGGAGTAAGTTTCATTCTTAGGGCACGTTATCTCAAAAGATGGAATAGCAGTTGATCCTAGCAAAGTTGAGGCTGTCGTCAACTGGGAGCGGCCAACCAACGTCCATGAAATCTGCAGCTTTCTTGGATTGGGAGGTTACTACCGAAGATTCGTAGAAGGTTTTTCCAATCTTTCCGGCTCTTTGACCTCCCTCACTAAGAAGAACGCTCATTTTCAATGGAACGATAAGTGCGAAGCAAGCTTTCAATAGCTGAAAAAGAGGTTAGTAATAGCACCTGTCCTTGTACTGCCAAGAGAGTCTGAAAAATTCTTAGTTTTTAGTGATGCCTCTCTTAAAGGACTAGGGTGCGTACTCATGCAGCAAGATAAAGTTATAGCTTACGCCTCTAGACAGTTGAAGGACCACGAGAGAAACTATCCTACTCATGACCATGAACTAGCTGCTGTAGTTTTTTCTTTCAAAATTTGGAGACATTATCTTTTTTCGTGAGAAGGTAGAAATTTATACTGATCATCAAAGTCTAAAATATATCTTCTCGCAAAAAGAATTGAACATGAGGCAGCGTAGGTGGTTAGAATTGTTAAAAGACTACGACTGCTATATTTTGTACCATCCAGGGAAAGCAAATGTAGTTGTAGACGCTTTGAGTAGGAAATCGCAGAGTGCATCAACAAACTCAACGCCTACCCCTAATCAACTTGCCAAGCAATTGGGATGAAGTTGGGGAAAGACAGCTAGTAGGACTGGAGATAATCCAGGATACTAAAGACAAGATTACCCTAATTCGAAAGCGGATGCTGGCCGCACAGAGTCACCAAAAGAGTTATACTGATACACGACGACGCAAGCTAGAATTTGAAGTCGGTGATCAGGTATTTCTGAAGGTCACCAATGAAGGGAGTCATGCGGTTCGGTAAAAAGGGAAAGCTATGTCCAAGGTATATCAGTCCCTTTTTAGTGACGGAGGTCTTAGGTCCGGTCCCCTATAGAGTCGAATACTCGTATCTATTCCTGTAAGCCATTTTGAAGTAGGTATGTTTAATACTTTCATGATTTATGATGTAGTAATTATAATTAAATAACTTTTACTTACTATACTGTAGTAATTGTCTTTAATACAGTTTGCGAGTAGTAACTATGGAAACATGTCGTAGTCGGTATGTCGAGCCCATAAAATAGATCATAGTACTATATAAAACAAAATACCCAGGTAAAGATAGTATGATTTGAAAAATATTATTTTTCTTACACCCTTTTTGATAATTGTTAAATATCATCGAGTTAAAATAAAGTTGAAAACTTTGTACATCAAACCATGTCCCAAGATCATCCAAAGAGAGAGTTACCTCAGTCTTCCACTAAGCCATGTCTCAATGACTTTGGAGATGATTAAGGTAAGTAACATCTCTGCTTGAAATTTCTCTTACTTAGTGTAAATTTTTTTTTTTTTTGGCATAACTTAGTTTACAAATTTCGGGGACGAAATTCTGATAAAGTGGGTAGGATGTAACGCCCAGTAATTTCAAGCTCTTAAGAAATTATTGATATTATTGAGGAGACAATATCCACATGTTTTTATAAGCAAACCTAAAGTTGTTTTGAAAAATTAAAAGATCAAAACCTAAAAACCCTTAAAAACCTAAAAGTAACATTTAAGCTTTAAACTTTGATTGCACCGAAAACAGGTCAAAGAGACTCAGATTTAGTTAATTCAAAGACAATATCTATCACATGGTAAAATTTTGTGAAAAGTCCACATGTTGAATTTTTGGATTTGTAGTTGATTATTTAGGTGCCAAGTGGCACTTTTAGTTAAACTTTGACCTTTAAATTTAGGCTTGATAAATATGTTTTTATGGCTTATAATTACTCAATATAGTATATATATAGTTTATACTTGAATCCTGGGAAGTTAGAATTCAATTTAGTGACAGTTGACTTTTTTATCCAAAACCGGTGCTTAAATAACCCAACTGTTGATATTAAACGAAAAACTGCCAAAGAAAAATATCTCCATGCTTCTAGAAACATTTATGTATTAAAAACAAGAAGTATTAATGAAGGTAAATATCTCAAGAGTAATCATGACAAGATAGAAAAATCAATAAAGTAAGTGTGAACGCATAAAGTGGTTTAAATATATTTTGGCTTTATAGACAGAAACTTTGACTTGACCGGAACTAAGTCAAAACGAACTCGAAATGAGTCGAACCAAAAAGAGAAAGTGTTTGTATTGAAGTTCTCTATCTACCCTAAAAATTTCACATCAATCTGAGTAGGTTTGACCATTGAAATAATTCTCGGAGTAGGCTGTCCTCTAGTTGGACGAAAATTCTAAAATCCAAATAAATAATAAAGTAAGGCCTAGTTTGCAAGACATTATCCAATAAGCTAATTCTTTTATTACATTTTGCACCTTAACACTCCTGCTTTCCTCCTATAAATAAGTATGCAAGGGTCTTAGCCTTTCCACACAAATCATAGACAACTTTCATCAAAGCTTGTACTTTAGTTTTCTCTCCCTCTTTCTCTCCTTCTACCACACGGCCACCTTGGTGTTCTTAAAGGGTTCTCTCTCCAAATCAACTTGGTAAGTGACCTTGATGCATGGAATGGCTTCTTGGATATTCCTAAGAAAGCGTTTGATTCACTTCCGCTATATCGAGTCCAAAAAACTCGAATGATATAGTTTGAACGTGAAACTTTCAAAGGAATATCTTATGAACCACTTGGCATCTCCTTCTTACTATTTGATTTCATTACTTGTTTTTATGAATTTTTTAAAGACCCAATAAGCTTACAAGATAAAAGAATTAAATTAAAGAGTAATATAAACTGCTTTTTCATTTTATTGTCCTCATGGCTTCATGAGTTGATCGTATTTATATTTCCCTTTTCATGTTATTGTCCTCATGGCTTCATGAGTTGATCGTATTTATATTTCCTTTTTCATTTTATTGTCCTCATGGCTTCATGAGTTGATCGTATTTATATTTCATTTTACATTTTATTGTCCTCAAGACTAATCTTATGACTTTCATGAGTTGATCGTATTTATATTTCCTTTTACATTTTATTGTCCTCATGACTGATCTTATGACTTTCATGATTTGATTGTATTTATATTTCATTGTTCTAATGACTGATCTTATGACTTTCATAAGTTGATCGTATTTACTCTTATTATCCTTATAATATATTTTAATCCTTCAAGTTCATATTTGGTGGTATTGATCATGTAGTCTCGTCATCAAATTATGAACTAAGGTTTTTAGATTGTTATAAGTGATCGTCTCAAACAGAATGAAGTGATGGATAATAATAAATATAAAGAGATGAGGGTCTATAAACAATGATTTGTTTGATAAATGATTGATATATATATTATTATATGGATGGATTTTTATGCAGAAAAGAAGGCTAAGAAACTACACAGAGAAGAGTGTAAGTATGGATGTACTTACTGAGGATTGATTCTATGTTTCATTAGGACTGTGTGGTGTGTGTTTATTGCATGTGGTTGTTCATGCATTGCATGTTGTGTCCAATTAATATAACGGCTGATGAGATAGCTATCAACAAGCTCATGTAGTAGCGGAAGGCTAATCAGTGGATCCATGGGGTTCGTAGTGACCCAGGGGAGTCCGAAGTCCTAATATATAACTAATGCTGGGACAGGTAGGATTCCAGTGCAAATAGGTAAGACTTTACGTGTGAGGAAAAGGACATGAACGAGTTTGGATACCTAAGAACGAGAGGTCTGAAGAAAGATGATCATAAAACCTCAAACTAAATGGTTACTACGAAGCACATTCATACAACCTTTGCATTTGTATTATTTATGAACTATTATTAATCTGATGGTAACTTAGATATGAAAATGGATGACTCACTTGTTTGTCTATGTAAATATGATAACCTCATATTTGCATAGTTACTAATGCAGATCTGGAGAACGAAGGCATGGACCCATATGCCAGTTTTGATGATTTTTGAAACCATCAACGAACTATTATGTGCTAGTTTAGAAATTACTAGTTGTGCTTATGTGTGATTTGTTTTATGGCATGTAAATATTTATAACGATGTCATGTTTGGCATGTTTTATGTTATATGCTTATGTGCCGTCTGTGGAACTAATTTTGATGTACCTAGTGTGCATATGGCAAGTGAAGATAAACCTAAGTAACTTTTAATAAACGTATCAAGGTATTTCAGTCAGCTCTAATGTGTTATGCTATCAATTCCTAAGTCTTTAGAAGAAAAAATTATATTCCGCTGCGAGAGTTTATCTCTGATGTATTAATGTCACGTGGAAACTAGAGGTTTCTGCTTATGAATTTCCAGGATCAAATTCGGGGCGTTACAATGATGGCTATCAATTGGATGCATAAAAATACAAAAGTAGATATAGCAATCCAAAAGGCACATATTAGTAATATCCATCCAACATAAAGACAGAAAAAGATATTCATGCACAATCTCTCAAATCATAATCAATTAAAGATTCCAATATTCTAAAAAGAACCAAAGCTTAAGAGAGTAAGGAAAGTCAAAGGAAATACCTGGGAATGAGAAAAGATGTGCAGAGAATGCCAAAATCTCAGGATCAGTCCGAGAGAAAACACACACAACACAACATGATAGAATAGGCAAAAAGTAGTGTGTGTGTGTTTGGAAGAGAAAGCAAAGAGTTCGCGTCCGGACATGGTACATTCTCGTTCGGACAGCATACTGTCAGATAAGAGATCGACAAAGATGAGCGCGTCTGGATGCAAGAATATGTCTGTCCGAACGCTTCACACTAGAAGTTGAAAAATAGAGGGAAATATGCAACAACAAAAAAAATTTCCCTAACGTTAGCTTCAGAACATGCATGTATAAATAACTGATATCCCAGTTCAATTTGCATTAAAAAAAATACCAAGATATAATTGAAAGTTAAGAGTCAATAAGCACAAAAATTTCCCTGCAGAAAGACATTTTTCAATAGTAAATTTAACTCAAGCAATGCGTGTGTGTGTGTGTGAAGGCTTTCTCAATAAGGTATGAAGTTCGCTGATATGACCTAAATCACCCAGATTTTCTAAATAAGAGAGAAAATCAATGTTAGATCAGTCAAAAGTCAAACCTTATTTTACTAAGGCCTAGCCACCCTCATCTGATGCACTCCCCCTAAGCTGCAACACTTTTCTTTTACTTCGTCCTTTAGTGACCTTCTATTTCCGCAATGATTTGTTCACTAATTGTTTCTACAGGGACAAGTTCAAGAACAGATTTATAGCACAAAAGCAGTGGATCTTTTTATTTATCCATATTTATTCTGTTTTGAATGCTTTTTATCGTTTGGTGCTGCAACTTAGAAAGAATGCCAGAATTTATGGGTTCTAGGTTCAACTAGCGAGTTGGTCAATTTGACCATCTTAGCAAAAAAATCTCTCTCATTAGAATTTTCAGAAGCTAAAAGTCAGAGAGAAAAAAAATGTACCTTAGGGGAGCTTTGGATAGTGTACGATTTTTCATCGCATGAGAAAAGCAACTACCTCTAGCATTAAGATGCATAGGAAAACTTGGCAAATATCAGACATAAACTCTCAATCATATATAAGCATATTCAATTAATGCACAATGAACTGAGATATCAGGCAAAAACATATACAATATTTGAAAAGCTATAAAAAAAATAAAAATTGCATCTTCTGCCCCAATTTTTTTTTTGTTGAAAACAATAAAATAGAAAAACAACAAGGACATGCTTATGGAAAAGGAAATAACATCTAGTCCCAGCATGTAAGGTAAAATCAAACCTGTCTTCAGGGAAAGAGGTTTAGAAATACCAAGACAAAAAAGCAGCCGCCCGACATGCTTTAACTGTTATCCCAAAAAAAAAATCTGCAAAAGTTTCTCAAGACAATAAGAGAAAATATGTGGATAGAATAAATGGTTCCTCAAATAGAATACAAGGCACGAATAGGATATGACATGATAAACTATGCAATGCAAAACATACCTGAAATGCACTAGGATTTAGGAACCAAAATCCTAGGCATGGTAAGACTTCACCTCTACTAGGTGAGTCCACTCCCCCTCAAGGGATGAATGGTCTCATCATTCCTGATCCATACCTGCTTGACCCATGGCGGTGGTTTGCATGTGTTATTCATGTTGTCCATTCTCCTTAGCATACATTGCATTAGGCTCAGCAACCCTTCATAGCCATTGTAACGATCCACCCCCAATGACACAATATTGTCCGCTTTTGGCTCCCCATACCAGACTTCCCAGGAAGTCACCCATCCTGGGATTGCTCTCGCAGCGGCTCGCTTAACTGCGGAGTTCTGATAGGTTCATTGCCATCACGGCTTTAAAACGTGTTGTGTCATATAGGGTGCATTTATACATATAAGCACATCCTCATTCCCAGGCAATGTGGGACGTCACAATCACCCCCCCTTGGGACCCAGCGTCCTCGCTGGCGATCCTCATGGGATCACCCCATTCTTGGCATCCCAGCGAGTTCCCGCCGGCAACCCTCTTAGGCTTGTGCACGCTCCCACCATCTCAGGCTGGGCAATGGCTCTGATACCATTTGTAACGATCCACCCCCAATGACACAATATTGTCCGCTTTTGGCTCCCCATACCAGACTTCCCAGGAAGTCACCCATCCTGAGATTGCTCTCGCAGCGGCTCGCTTAACTGCGGAGTTCTGATAGGTTCATTGCCATCACGGTTTTAAAACGTGTTGTGTCATATAGGGTGCATTTATACATATAAGCACATCCTCATTCCCAGGCGATGTGGGACGTCACAGCCATGGTTGCTAATGGGCTTTTGTGGCTTTCTCTTGTAGCGCCTTGATTTGTTCTTCTTTGATTTGCCACTCTCATTGGCAGGAACCAACTTCAGCTATCACTGCTGATGCCATGGAGCCTAGAATGAAGCCGGAGGTAGAGTGCCTAATGTAGCTCTTGTTGGCAGCTCCTTCTGAAGCTTCGACTTTTGAGCCTGAAGATGTGGACATTTGGGTCGGATGTGACTAGTGATGCTGCAATGATGATGGGTGGGCACAATTCTTTTGTTAGAATGCTGCTTGACTTTCTCTGTAGAAATATGGTTAGCATTCTTACAAACAATATTGCCCTTACCTTTTATATGTCTCCTATGCGGAGGGACATAGTTTGAAGAGGATGAATCTTCAACTTCACTTTTCCGTAGAGCATCCTACTTAATCCAAGGCCTTTGGGATTTCAACAAATAACAATTTGGCCTAATATGACCAATCTTCCCACAATTATGACAAAATAAACTTACCATGTATTCCTAATTCCTTGGAGTTAGCCATCACATGATTAGTTAAGCAAGATTTATCTAAACAAGTTCTATCTTCTATCACAGGCTTATTATCAATAGAATCTAATTCAGAATCAGAAGCATGTGAAGTAAAAGTACTTAAATCACTAACAATTAAATCATGCTTGTTAGAAATTTTTTTATATGAATACAAAGCATGCTTTTCAAATTATTACTAGAGAATTTTTCCAAGAGATCCTCTGATTTTTTTAATTTATTCTTTAGTGCATCAACAGTATCAAAAAACATGGTATTCTCAGATTTCAAAGAGTCGATCAAAACATGTGATTCAGATAATTGTAAAATCAAATACTTTTTTTCTTGCTTAATCTTCTTGACTTCCTTATTGGATTTCTTAAAGAGTTCACCTATCAAAAGGGTATCTTTAGAAAAATCATAAAACTCATCTTTAGAGAACTCAGGAAGATTTATGTTAGAAGAAGTCATGGATCACACTTTGGAAATAAATCCAAACACAAGTGTACCCGCTCTGATACCAATTGAAAATTAAAATAATGACTTCTAGAAGAACCAAGTGTGTGTTTGTGTGCAACAAAATATCTTAAATGCAGAATTTAAAGAAGACAAGATATTTGTTGACGAAGTGGAAACTCTGTGAAGAGAAAAACCACTCTGGGCAGCCAAACCCAGGATATGCACTATATCGAAAACAAAGATAGTTACAAGACACTCATACTCACATACCCTTATGCAGTAGCCATACCTTTAACTTTGACACAAAGCCCATCGTGAACGCTTCCCTAAGATAGACTTCACACGAATTGTTGAGCACACATTGGCAACGGCTTGAGAGCTAGCGAATCTTCGATTCTCCTTAAACACCCTCTCTAAGCACTATGAAATTAGATACATAATTCATACAATTTACAAGCCTAGGGACCTCTATTTATCGGCTTATAGAAAACCTAAATATGCTGAAATTCAAACTCTGGCTGTCGAGCGTCCAAACGGAAGATAGCCACGTCCGGACGGTCTTCTGCGACCGCCTTTCAGAAATACTGCAATTCTTTCCTTATCAGGTCCACGTCTGGATGGCTTGGCCGAGCGTCCGGACGGTCTTCGCTATTACTCCTTTCTGCATTCGAATGGGACACTGGAATATTCTGAAAAGATGGATGGCATCCGGATGTGTTGACACGTCTTCCGGACAACTTGTAAAGACTTCCTTAACAGTGTCGACTTCTGAAATCCAACTCAGTGTAGAATAATGATTGACCTAGCGTTCGAACGGTGTTGCTCTATCATCTGGATGACTTCAACGTAATCTACTAGACACTGTGGGGTGTGCGAACGCCTTCAAAGGCTCGTCTAGAAGATTGCACAGGAACCGGCTGATTTGGCTTGGAATTTGTAAGGTGAAAAATTGAAATGACTTCTAACATAAAGCAAGTGTGTGTGTGCACAAAGTGTTAACAAAATAATAACAACTCAGAATTTAAATGACACAAGATTTTTTTTAACTAAGTGGAAACTCAATATGAGAAAAACCACTCTGGGGCAGCCAAACCCAGAATATCCACTATTCAAAAGACAAAAATAGTTACAAAGTAGTAGCACTCACATACCCCTGATGCAGTGTTCGTACCTTGAACTCTAACGTGTATCCCAACACGAATGCCTCCTAAATAGGTCTCCTACCTGAAAGGGTCTTCAATAGAATCCTTTACTTTAAGGCCAACCCCTAAGATAGACTTCAAATAAGCGCAGCAACAGCACACACGATAATGGCTTTAGAGAGACAACTCAGCTCAATAATCTCACAATATAACTCTCTAAGAACTAAGGGAATTAAATACCGAATTCTAGCTGCTCTCAAGCCAAAGGACATCTATTTATAGGCTGAGAGTTCAAATGAACGTCTGGCTTGATAAAACCTAAGCTCCGTCCTAACGGTAGTCTTAGGGCGTCCTGACAAACAACTGTGAGATCAGGTTTCTGAAAATTTCGCTTAAATTCTTTCCAAATTTAAGCCGCGTCCGGACGGTGGTGCCCTGTCGTCCAGACAGTCGCACTTCCGTAGAAAGTAATTTCCATACCAAGGCTTCGGGCGTCTGGGCCAAGGGGATGGTCCTCCGGATAGTTGATCTGATGCACGCAATTTCCATATTTGATGCTCGCGTGTTTGGACCAAGAGGACTGATGTCCAGTCGTCTGGATTTTGAATGCGATACTTGCCTTATGGATAAGCGTGTCTGGACGGAAATCCACGTCGTCTAGACGGTTCCAGCGATCTTCCCGTAACTGTGTTTTGAAAGGAAATCCCATAGCTAGTCGAACACAGAGTGTCGTCCGGACGTGTTACTGAATCGTCCGGACGGATGCAAGTTGGAGCAGTTCGAAGCTTTTCGACACAGAGGAAGGTCCGGATGGAAAGTTCTCATTGTCCGAACAGATGATGCTTTGGACAGTTGGGCGTTCGGACGGTATGACATGTCATCCGGACGGGTGGCAGGGAACCGAATTTTCTGACTTGTAAATTGTGCAGAATCTTCTGGAAGCACTCTGAATAGCGGAATCCCTGTTAAAAAGCATTATTACAAAGAAGTGGTTTTGTCCAACAGAATGTGGCCATTTACAAACTAACAAACTCCCCCTTTGGCCATTTTGGGACAAAAATCACTTGACCGGTTAAAAATACAATCCCGGTCCAAATACAAATTACTCCCCCTTTCTGTGACAAAGAGACAAAGGGTAAAACAGAGTAATGATAAAAACCACACAAAAATTACTCCCCCTAAAGGTCTCAGAAGGACCAGGGTCAACAGAGTAATAAAATGTTAGTATTTTGGCCTCATTCTGTGTTTGGACAAAATCACTTAAGTGTAAAGATGCTGTAAACAAGGATTCCACTATCCAGAGTCTGCAAAACAGAAGAATTCAAGTTCCCTGTCAGCCGTCCGGACGATCGACCCATCCCGTCCGGACGCCCATCTGTCCACTGTTCCATCCGTCATGACAATGTGTCATCCCGTCCGGACGCTAGACAGACCAGCATCATCCGTCCGGATGAACTGTTCATTCCGTCAAGACCCCATACTGTATCGAGAAGTTTCTATGCCAGCTTGCATCCATCCGGACGTTTCATCAGCACGTCCGGACCCCTCCCAGTACTCGATCAGTTTCTGATTTCTTTCCAAGTTCCAAGAAAGGGAAGATCAATCAACCATCCAGACGATGTGGTATCCCATCCGGACGCGCGTCTCCTTAAGGCAAGAATCGCAATTCAAATATGACAATTCGGACACCTGACAGCTATGGTCCGGATGCGAGTGCATCAAAGAAGGAAATTGCCGATTCGAATTCAACCGTCTGGACGACTGCCTACCATGGTCTGGACGTACGCATTGCAGATATGGAAATTGCGTGTTGAAGAATAGCCGTCCAGACGCTCTAAAGCCTTATAAGGAAATTACTTGCAGCGGACGTACGACTGTCCAGACGATGTGTCATCCCGTCCGGACGATGTCCTTAAACAGAAAAGATTTCCCCGCAAATTTTTTAGAAAATCTTGTCGCACAGTTGTCCGTCCGGACGGTCCATGTCCACCGTCCAGACGGCGTCCATGTATATTTTGCCTGACGCTCATTTGAGCTCCCAGCCTATAAATAGAGACCCCTGGGCACTGAGAACTGCAAGAATTCGGTGTGAATTCCATTAGAGCTCAGAGAAGTCATCAATCCCTCTGAAGCCGTTTTACAAGTGTGTTGTGCTATAAATCGAAGTCTATCTTAGAGGTCGGCTCTAAGGTAAGGAGTTCCATTGAAGACCCCTTCAGGTAGGAGAACCTGGTTTGGAAGCGTTCGTGTTGGGTTACACGTCAGAGATCAAGGTACGACCACTGCATCGGTACATGTGAGTGTTACTGTCTTGTATCTAGCTATGTCTTCTGAATAGTGGAATTCCTGGGTTTGGTTGCCCCGGAGTGGTTTTTCTCTTAACTGAGTTCCCATTTCGTCAACAAAAATCTGTGTGTCATTTACTTTCCGCTGTGCTTTAATTTTTGTTGACACTTATGCACACACTTTGTTTTTAGAAGTCAATTTCAATTTTTCAATTGGTATCAGAGCTTGGTACACTCTGAGAAGATTAATTTCTTGAGTGTTATTATATTTGACTTCTATATTTTGATATGTCTCAAACTCTTAATTTTGTTCCTACCTTAAATGGTACGAACTTTGGCTATTGGAAAGCTCAGATGCGATTCTTTTTAAAATCTATTGACTGTTGGAGTATTGTTGACTCTCGTTGGACTAAACCAGAGGATACAACTCCCAAAACAGTTTAAAGATGATCGGTTCAAGAAGAAGTTTTCTGATAAAATAAAGAAACCTCTAAGAGAAGCTGAACCAGAGGAAAAGGAGAAGAGAGATCCCAGAGGACCCCGATGTTTTGAATGCTTAGGCTTTGGGCATATCCGGGCGGATTGTGGGAATCTCAAAAAGGGCAAGGGGAAGGCATACAATGTGACTCTCAGTGATGAGTCAGAAGAAGAAGCTCCAAAGTCTGAAATTTTTTTGGCTTTTGTAGCCCCACATGTTGAAGAAGAAGACTCATATTACTCGAGCATAGTGAAAATGAGGAAGAGCTCAAATAGGCCTACAAGACACCCTACAAAGAGTTTGAGAAGATGAGGGAAGGCCGAAAGCAGCATCTAAATGATCTGAACAGTTTGCAGACCGAGAAGGGTTCATTGCTTCTTAAAGTACAAGAGCTCGAGGAAAAGCTACTAGAGACACAACTCCAGCTAGAGAGAGTCACTGATGAGAAGTTGACTCGTATGCTATCCATCCAGAAGCGCCCAAATGACAAGACTGGTCTCGGGTATGTAACTTCCTCTTCTGATGTTCCTTCTTCCTCAAAGACTGTATTTGTGAAGCCTACAGTCCCAGAGCTTCCTCCCGCTGTTGAAGATAAACAGAAGGAAAAGGTTAATGATGATGTTCCAGGCACTCAGCAGCCTCATTCCCTCAGAAGACCTCCTATTTGCCATCACTGCGGTCTCAGTGGGCATGTTCGGCCTCAGTGCTCCCTCTTGAAAGCTCAAAAGGCCAAAGCCAAGAAAGAAGCGCCCAGACAAGCTCATTATGGCGCTAGACCTGCAGCTCAGCATCAAACTCCTTGGCATCAGGCATCCTATCAAGTACCATGGGGACAAGCATCAAGGCATCAGTATCAAGCCCCTTGGTCTCATGCTCCTCAGCATCAGCGGCCTCAGCAGTGGCACTTACAAGAGCAAACCCAAGCATTTGAGAAGGCCTCAATAGCAATACACCGGCGAGCCTCCTGTCTAGATGCAGAACATGATGGAGTTGATGATGCAGTCTTGTCAGCAACCATCCACTGGAAGGCAGACTTGGGCTGAGAAGGGCAGTTACCCCAGGAAGGGGAACCGACGCACCTAGCAGATTTAGGTGTTCATGCCTAGGACTTGGTTCCTAATCCTAAGGCATCAGGTTTGATTACTTGCACCTTTTATGATTATGTGCTTGTTATGCAATCTAGGAACTAGTTTGTTGTGCCCCCTGTTTCTCTTGAGAGAACTTTGCAGGTATCTATTGGGGAAGACAGAAAAAGCAGGTCGAGCGACTGTTTTTCTGTACTGGCATATTTGGGCATTTACAGGTGTGATCTTACCTTTGCATATGATGTCATTTCCATATTGCATGTTTTGGTTTTTTTTTTTATAATAAAAAAAATGGGAGAATTTGCAAGATTTTTTTCTCTTGGCTGTTTAGATATTGTATGTATCTCTAACTGATATCTCAATTCTGTGAGCATTAATTTACATTGCTTAGATATATTTGAGAGTATATGACTATTTTGGCCAAGTTATTTTTCCTGGTTGTGCAAAAGTAGGATAGCTCCTTTCCTCATGCGATGAAAAAGTACACTATCCGAGACTCCCTAAAGGTACATATATTCCTTCTCTGACTATTTGCTTCTAGAATTTCTGAATAAGAGAAGAGGTTTGTGATAAGATGGTCAAATTGGCCACAGGCTAGTTGAACCTAGGATCTAAAAATTTTGGCATTTCCTCTAGCTTACAGCACCATAAGAATTGAGCAGTTATTCGTATGAATTTTGTGCTTTAAAATTGTCTATTCACTGCTTCTGTACTGAATTTGCAATATACCTTGCCCTCTATGAGCAAGTAAAAATTTATCTTGTCCTTCATGGTACAAGTAAAACAATTCGGTGCTGTATCTCAGGGGGAATGTATCAGATGAGTATGGCTAGGCCCTAGTAAGAGTAAGGTTTGACTTTTGGCTAATCTGTCACGGATTCTCTCTCTTCTTTAGGAAATCCGATTGCTCTTGTCATGATTTTCCAAATCTTGTCGGTTCAGTCTCCACACACACACGCATTGCTTAAGTTGAGTTGTCTATTTGACTTTTCTATGATTAGGAAAATTACTTGTGCTAATTGAAATCTCAACTCTCTTTTATATCTCTGTTAAGTTTTGAGATGCTTTCTGATTGTGTTATCAGTTGATTATACATGCGTGTTCTAACACTGACCTGAGAAAATTGATCTCTGTAAAATTTTCCTCAGTTTTTCTGGTGTTTCAGTGTGGAGCGTCCGGACGGTCTACATAGACGTCCAGACAGACTGGTGGTCCGGACGACACTCTCTAAGAGTCTGGACAGGACCTGATGGAGTCCGGACGCGCGCTGTCATCATCGTCCGAATGTCTCTTTATATCGTCCGGACGCGCGCGACCAGTCTGCTCCTTTCCGAGCCAGCGAGCGTCCGGACTTCATCAACCCACCTTCCGAACGGAGACCCCACAGAGGCTATAAATTCCCCTGCTCGCCGCATTTTCACTATACCCCACTCAATTTCACTTTTGGCTGGTTGTAAGTTCCCTTTTTGTGAGTTTTCGGCTTTTTGCATTTTTCTCATATTCCAGGTATTGTGTTTCAGCCCTTATCTCTTCAGTTTTTTTTGAACTGTTAGAATGTTATTTATTTTTGGAATTTGATGCATATATCTACCATGTTGAAATTTCTTGGACTTAGTTGTGATATTATTTTGTATTTATTTTTTTCACAAGTCCTTTTTACTGCTGTTATTCTGCCAAATTTTTGTTATCCTAACAAGAATATTTTTGGAATATTTTTCTTTGGAAAATTCTTGTTGGATCTTTTGCAGAATCATGTCTGCCGACAGTCCACCCCGCAGGGTCCGTCAGAGGCTTGTGGAAGATAGGGCTGCAATTCAGGCCAAAATTATGGACCGCTCCGTCATTGCTGAGCGGAATGTCCTTCGGGCTGATGTCATGGTGCCACCGCTGGACAACATACTTGACATCATCCAGACATACAACTGGGGATATCTCCACAGCTGTGCTTGTGTGGTGTACACCAGATTGGTCAAGCTGTTCCACTCCAACCTGGAAGTGGTGCAAAATGATGATCATGGAGTGGTGCTTCAGTCCTCCGTTGCAGGCCATCTCATCACTGTTGATCCTCAGGTCATCAGTCACATCATCCGAGTCCCAGTGCTCGAGATTTTGGCCAACCCATACAATGAGGTGGTGCTTCCTCCATCCCTGGATGATCTTAGGGAATTCTTCTGTGCCGTTCCCAAAGGTGAGGAGCGCTCTACTGCCATCCGGATTGGTGCCCTGTCATCCACCCACAGCATGCTGGCCAAGATCATTCAGCATAACATTTGGCTTGTTGCCCGGCACAGTGATCTGATCTTGAAACGGGCCCAGTTTGTTTATGCAATCCACCTCAGCTTGCCTTTTTGCCTATGCAAGCACATTTTGGGGGTTATATTAGAGGCCCGTGATGAAAGCACTGCTGGTCTTCCATTTGGTTGCCTCCTCACTCAGATTATTCTTCAGTCGGGCATCAATGTCAATGGCGAACCGAAGATGAAAATCCAGCAGCCCATCAGCAAGCAAACATTGAGGAAGTCTAATGCGTAGCTGCGGAGAGATGATTCCGATGATGAGGTGCCCCCACCTGCTGCTATGCCAGTCGGCTTTCCAGATATGGCTTCATCCTCACATACTGTGCCGCCATCTGAGCCGGAGGTCACTTATGCTCAGATTATGGAGGCTCTTGCTGCACTTCAGGGAGGGATGAGCAGCATGCAGGTGTCTATGTCCTCCATGCAACAGTCTATGTGTTCCATGCAGCAGTCCATCTCATCCATGCAGCTAGCTGTGCACTCCATCAACAGGCGTGTGGAGCAGAACCAGCTGGACCTTCAGGAGTGCCTGAAGTATCATCATCCTAGCGGCAGTGATGATGAGGATGATGCAGATGGGAATTTACCCATGCCTGCGGATGTTTGATTCTCTCTTGAGTTTGTTGACTTTTTATTGTCTTTTGTTATTTTGAGGAAATTTTTTTTTCTTTGTTAAAACTTTTGGATATATATTACTCTGTTTCCCGGATCCTTCTGTGACCGTTAGGGGGAGTAATTTTTATGACAGCGAGTTTTTATTACTCTGTTTTACCCTTTGTCCCTTTGTGACAAAAAGGGGAAGTAATTTTTATTTTTGGACCGGGAATGTATTTCCAAACCGGTCAAGTGATTTTTGTCCCATAATGGCCAAAGGGGGAGCTTGTTAGTATTTTAGCCTCATTTTGTGTTTGGACAAAATCACTTAAGTGTAAAGATGTTGTAAATAGGGATTCCACTATTCAGAGTCTGCAAGTCAGAAGAATTCAAGTTCCCTGTCAGCCGTCCGGACTATCGAGCCATCCCGTCCGGATGCCCATTTGTCCACTGTTCCATCCGTCCAGACGACGTGACATCCCATCCGGACACTAGACAGACCAGCATCATCCGTCCGGACGAAGTGTTCATTCCGTCCAGACCCCATACTGTATCGAGAAGTTTCTGTGAAAGCTTGCATCCGTCTGGACGTTTCAGCAGCACGTCCGGACGCCTCCCAGTACTCAATCAGTTTTTGATTTCTTTCCAAGTTCCAAGAAAGGGAAGATCAATCAATCGTCCGGACGATGTGGTATCCCATCCGGGTGCGCGTCTCCTTAAGGCAAGAATCGCAATTCAAATATGACCGTCCGGACGCCTGACAGCTATGTTCTGGACTCTCGTGCATCAATGAAGGAAATTGCCGATTCGACTTCAACCGTCCGGACGACTGCCTACCATGGTCCGGACCCGCGCATTGCAGATATGGAAATTGCATGTTGAAGAATAGCCGTCCGGACGCTCATCCCCCATGGTCCAGACGCTCTAAAGACCTATAAGGAAATTACTTGCAACGGACGTGCGACCGTCCGGACGATGTGCCATCCCGTCAGGATGAGGCTCTTAAACTGGAAAGATTTCCCCGCGAAATTTTCAAAAAATCTTGTCGCACAGTTGTCTGTCCGGACGGCACCCTGGTATATTTTGTTTGACGCTCATTTGAGCCCCAGCCTATAAATAGAGGCCCCTGGGCACTGAGAATTGCAAGAATTCAGTATTGAATTCCACAACTGCTCAGAGACGTGATATTTCCTCTGAAGCCCTTTTCAAGTGTACTATTGCAGTGCTACAACTGAAGTCTATCTTAGAGGTCGGCTCTAAGGTAAGGAGTTCCATTGAAGACCCCTTCAAGTAGGAGAACCTGGTTGGGAAGCGTTCGTGTTGGGTTACACGTCAAAGATCAAGGTACGACCACTGCATCGGTACATGTGAGTGTTACTATCTTGTATCTAGCTATATCTTCTGAATAGTGGAATTCCTTGGTTTGGCTTCCCCGGAGTGATTTTTCTCTTAACTGAGTTTCCACTTCGTCAACAAAAATCTGTGTGTCATTTACTTTCCGCTGTGCTTTAATTTTTGTTGACACTTATGCACACACTTTATTTTTGAAGTCAATTTCAATTTTTCATAAAATATCCAGGAGTTTAAACAAATGTAGCAAATTATCAAAAAGATAACACAAATGTCTCAAAATATATCAAAAACTACAATAGGAAACAAAAATCAAGATGCATCTGCCATCGGTGCATCGTCCTCGTCATGACTGCTGGACAGGTGATGGAACTTGAGACACTCCCGGAGATCAATCTGATTTTGATCCACACGGAGGTTAATTGAGTGAACCTCTTGCTGCATGGTCGAGATGGACTGCTCTATGGATGACATGGAGAGCTGCATAGAACTCATGCCCCCCTTAATAGCGGCCAATGCCTCCATAGTCTGAGAATAGCTGACATCCACCTGTGGTGGCGGAACATTCTGAGAAGAGGACGCCACATCTGGTATGCCGACAGGTGTAGGAGGAGGTGGGGGCACATCATCATTCTGATCATCTCTCCGCAGCTGAGCATTGGACTTCATCAAAGTCTGCTTGTAGATAGGATCTTTGATCTTCATCTTTGGCTCCCCAGCAATACTGATGCTTGATAGTAGAATAATCTGTGTGAGCAGGCAACTAAATGGGAGACCGGTATTGCCCTCATCACAGGCCTCCAGAATAACGCCCAAAATATGCTTGCACAAGGAGAAAGGCAAGCGAAGACTGATAGCAAACACGAACTGGGCCCTCTTCAAAATCAGGTCACTGCTCCTGACAGCAGGCCAGAGTTTGTGCTGGACAATCTTGGCTAGCATGCAGTATGGGGAAGATAAGGCACCAATCCTGATGGTGGTGGCGCGCTCCTCTCCTTGTGGAACAGCATGAAAGAACTCTCTGAAATCATCCAGAGAATGAGGGATCACCACCTTATTATGAAGGCTGTCAGGAATTTGGAGAACATGTACTCCTATGAACTAACTGATGATCTGGGGATCAACAGTGATAGTATGCCCGCCTACAATATACTTAAGCACCAACCTGCGGTCATCATCCTGAACCACATCGAGTTGGCATTAGAATTGCCTGACCAGCCTGGTGTACACAACACAGACACAGGTGTGTAGATACCCCCAATGATAGGTCTGGATAGTGTCGTGGATACTGTCCAGAGGAGCCACCATGATGTCGGACCGAACAACATTCCCCTCAAGAATGACTAGTCGGTTCATAATCTTAGCTCTAAGGGCTGCCCTCTCTCCCTCTATCCTCTGTCTAACTCTGCATTGTGGACTGCCTGCAGACATGATTCTTGTTAGTGCACATAGAAAATCCGGCATTATAACGGCAGTAAAAGGGACTTTTCCAAAAATTACAAACAGGAAATATCACAAAACAGTCCTCAATAATACCGAACCAGATAATCCCAACAGAACAGATATCACAAAAGGAAATTCTAACATTCCCAAAAGAAACTCACTAACATTCCCAAAATTATCACTATTCTAACAATTTTAAAAGAAACTGAAAAGAATAAAGTTAACTAGAAAAAGTACCTGGAATGTGGTGAGTAATGCACAAAAAGGACAAAAGAGTGCGAGAAAATTGAAAAACTCTCGAGAACTTACTCACTAGAAGCCAAAAGAGAGTGAGAAAATGAGTGGGGTAGGCTAAAAATGCGGCAGCCAGGGTTTATAAAACCGGTGGAATCCCCGTCTGGACAGCTCATTAACCAGTTTGGACGCGCATTACCTCGTAAACATGCGGACAGCCCGCGCGCGTCTGGAGGTGTAACCTAACCGTCCGGCCGTCAAAGTTGGGCATGTCTAGAAGTCTAACATAATCGTCCGGCCGACAGAGCCACACCCGTCCGGACGCAAAGAGAGGCCGTCCAGACGCTTCACACTCAAAGGGCAGAAACTTAAGGAAAAATTAGCAGAAAATATATTTCCTAAAATCAGTTTCAAAACAAACATGTATAATCAACTGATAAAGCAATCAGAGAGCATCTCAAAACAATGCAGAGATATAAAAGAGAGTTTAGAGTTCAATCAGCACAAATATTTTCTTGTAGATAGGAAATTTAGATAGATTACTCAACTCATACAATGCGTGTGTGTGTGAAGACTTTTCCCACAAGGTATGACTTTCAATGATATGACACGAAGCAACCAGATTTGCGAGACCAGAGAGAAAATCAGTGAAAGATTAGTCAAAAGTCGAACCTTATTCAGTACTAGGGCCTAGCCACCCTCATCTGATACATTCCTCATAAGATGCAACATCCAATTGTTTTACTTGTACCATGAAGGACAAGGTAAATATTTTACTTGCACCATGAAGGACAAGGCATATTTTAGCGCATAAGCAGAAAATATACATATATAGCACAAAATTCATAAGAGTAACTACTTGATTCTTTTGATGCTGCAACCTAGAGAAAATGCCAGAATTTTTATGTTCTAGGGTCAACTAGCATTTGGTCAATTTGGCCATCTTATCAAAAACCTCTCCTCTTATCCATAATTTCTAGAAGCAAAAAGTCAGAGAAGGAAAGATGTACCTTTAGGGGAGTCTTGGATAGTGTACATTTTCATCGCATGAAGAAAGAAGCTATCCAACTTTTGCATAAACAGGAAAACACTTGGTAGATATAGTCATAAACTCTTAATCATATCTAAGCAAAGTAGATTAATGCATAAAGAATTGAGATATCAGTTGAAAACACATGCAATATCTGACATGCCAAGAAAAGAAAAAAATTCCTGGAATTTCTCCCCATTTTTTTTATTATTATTAAACAAAATGCTATATGGAAATGACATCATATAACATGCAAGGCATGATCAAACCTGTGTAAGCTCGATGTTGCCAATACAGAAAAATAGTCGCTCGACCTGCTTTTTCTGTCTGTCCCAAATAGTACCTACAATATTCTCTCAAGAGAAATAGGGGGCCAAACAAAACTGGTTCCTAGATTGCACACAAAATATAGCAAGTAAAAGTCAAGCAATCAAACCTGATACCATAGGATTAGGAACCAAATCCTAGGCATGAACACCTTCTCATACTAGGTGAGTCCATTCCCCCTGGCCCCTTTATCCCCACAAGCAGAATGAGTATGATTATGAGACATGCTAGGCTTAATGAACATAGTTCTATGAACAGACATAGCATGAGAAATAGAAGCAACTTCATCGATACTCAAATCAGACATGATAGAAGTCAAACAGAATAACACTCAAGAAATTAATCTTCTCACAGTGTACCAAGCTTTGATACCAATTGAAAAATTGAACCGACTTCTAACACAAAGCAAGTGTGTGTGTGCACAAAGTGTTAACAAAATAATAACAATGAAGAATTTAAATGACACAAGATTTTTGTTAATGAAGTGGAAACTCAATATGAGAAAAACCACTACGGGGCAGCCAAATCTAGGATATCCATTATTCAGAAGACAAGACTAGTTACAAAGTACTAGCACTCACATACCCCTGATGCAGTGGTCGTACCTTGAACTCTAACGTGTAACCCAATACGAACGCCTCCCAAACAGGTCTCATACCTAAAAGGGTCTTCAATGGAATCCTTTACCTTAGGGCCAACCCCTAAGATAGAATTCGAATAAGCGCAACAACAGTACACACAATAATGGCTTTAGAGAGACAACTCAACTCAATAATCTCACAATATAACTCTCTAAGCACTAAGGGAATTGAATACCGAATTCTTGCTATTCTCAAGCCTAAGGACCTCTATTCATAGAATGAGGGTTCAAATGAACGTCTGGCTTGATAAAACCCAGGCGCCGTCCGAACGGTAGTCATAGGGCGTCCGAACGAACAATTGTACGATCAGCTTTCCAAAAAATTTGTTGAAATTCTTTACTGATTTAAGCCTTGTCCGGACGGTGGTGCCCTGTCGTCCAGACGGTCGCACTTCCGCTGCAAGAAATTCTCATACCAAGGCTTTGCGCGTCCAGACCAAGGGGATGGTCCTCCAGATGGTTGATCTGGTGCTCGCACGTCCGGACGAAGAGGACTGACGTCCGAACATCTGGATTTTGAATGCGATACTTGCCTTATGGATGAACATGTCCGAACAGGAATCCACGTCATCTGGACGGTTGCAGCGATTTTCCCATAACAGTGTTTTGGAAGGAAATCCCATAGCTGGCCGAACACTGAGTGTCGTCCAGACGTGCTGTTGAAACATCCGGATGGATGCAAGTTCGAGCAGTTCGAAGCTTCTCGACACAGAGGAAGGTCCGGAGGGAAAGTTCTCGTCGTCCGGACGGTATGACACGTCATCCGGACGGCTGGCAGGGAACCAAATTTTTTAACTTGTAAATTGTGCAGAATCTTTTGGAAGCACTCTGAATGGCGGAATTCATGTTAAAAAGCATTATTACAAAGAAGTAATTTTGTCCAACAGAATGTGGCCAATTACAAACTAAAATAAGGAATCTTCATGGACATCTTCTAGAAGCTTCTGATCAGTCACATGCTTTGAAATGAACACTATCCGAATACATGAAGACTCTGAATAAGAACCAATCATCCTATTAATTTGCAACCATTACATAAAGTGTTTTTGTCGTCCAGAATGAAGCCAACAAGAGAACATATGGGGATAAAATAAACAGTTCCTCAAACAGAATGCAAGGCATGAATAAAATATGACAAGATAGAAAATGCAATGCAAACATACCTGACATGCACTAGGATTAAGGAACCACAATCCTAGGCATGGGAGACTTCACCTTTACTAGGTAAGTCCACTCCCCCTCAAGGGGTGAATGGTCACATCCTTCCTGACCCATACCTGCTTAACCCGAGGCGGTAGCTTGCAGGTTTTACCCATGTTGTCCATTCTCCGTAGCATACCTTGTATTAGGTTCAGCAATCCTTTATGGGCATGGCTGCCATTGGGCTTATGCGGCTTTCTCTTGTAGCGCCTTGATTTGCCACTCTGATTAGCAGGAACAAACTTCAGCTGATGCCGTAGAGCCTGAAGAACCATCGGAGGTGTAGCTCTTATTGGCAGCTTCCTCTGAACCTTCAACTTCTGGAGTTGTGGACATATGGGTCGGATGTGACCGGTGATGCCGCAGTGATGACAGGTGGGCAAGCTTCTTTTGTTTGAATGCTTCTTCACATTCTCTGCAAAATTATGGTTAGCATTCTTACACATAACAGTGCCCTTACCTTCTATATGTTTCCTATGCAGAGGAACATATTTTGATGAGGAAGAATCTTCAACTTTACATTTCCTCATAGCATTCTGCTTGATCCAAGGCCTGTGGGATTTCAACAAACAACAATTTGGCCTAATATGACCAATCTTCCCACAATTATGACAAGTAGGGACAAACTTACCATGAGCTTGTGTACCTGTGTCTTTGGATTTTGGCATCACACAATCATTCAAGCAAGAATTATCCAAACAAGCAGTGTCTACTATCACAGGCTCAATAATAAAGGAATCTAATTCAGAATCAGAAACATGTGAAGTAGAAACACTCAAATCATCAACAACTAAATCAGGCTTGTTGGAAATATGTGAATGAATACACATCATGCTTTTCAAATTATCACTAGAGAAAACAGAATCTTTTAATTTAATCTCTAGTGAATCAATAATGTTAAACATAATGGTATTCTCAGATCTCAAAGAGTCAATTAAGGCATGTGATTCAGACAATCAAACAATCAAAGACTCTTTTTCTTGCTTAACATTTTTAAGCTCTTTATGTGAAATTTTAGAATGATGATCATTCTTCAATTTATTAAAAACCTTCAAGAGTTTAATATCAGAATCCTCATTTGATAACTGAGAAGAATTCATGATAAAAGGTGTAATAAAAAAATAGAAGTCACAAAGAGATGATGATCACATTCAGGAATTAAATCCTAAACAGAGTGTGCCGGCTCTGATACCAATTGAAAAATTGAATTGACTTCTAAAAACAAAGTGTGTGCATAAGTGTCAAAAAAAATTAAAGCACAACGGAAAGTAAATGACACAGATATTTTTGTTGACGAAGTGGAAACTCAGTTAAGAGAAAAACCACTCCGGGGCAGCCAAACCCAGGAATTTCACTATTTAGAAGACATAGCTAGATACAAGACAGTAACACTCACATGTACCGATGCAGTGGTCGTACCTTGATCTCTGACGTGTAACCCAACACGAACGCTTCCCAACCAGGTTCACCTACCTGAAGGGGTGTTCAATGGAACTCCTTACCTTAGAGCCGACCTCTAAGATAGACTTCGGTTTACAGCACAGCACACTTGTAAAACAGCTTCAGAGGGATTGATGACTTCTCTGAGCTCTAATGGAATTTACACCCTTGGCAAGGCTTTAGAGGAAATATCACGTCTCTAAGCTGTAGAGAATTCACCACCGAATTCTATATTGAAAGCATGCCTCAAGCCTCTTATTTATAGGCTTTGGAAATCCAAAATGGACTCAAAAAGGGAGTCTGAAACACGCGCGTCCGGATGGGAGCCAAGGCCGTCCGGACGGGTCAAGTTTTTCTTGTCCGGAAAGTAATTCTGGAATTTTCTGCAGGGCCGTCCGGACGCTTCTAGGGTCCATCTGGACACTAAAATTACAGCATTTTTTTGAAGCTTTCAAATGAAGCCGATTTCGTCCCAATCCGATATTTGAGTAAAAGGTTATGACCAAAATACCCGAGGGTGTCCGGAAGGCTTGACCGAGCGTCCGGACGGTCAACTGCAACCGCCTCTCCAAGATAGCGCTGAAAGCTTCCATAACAAGGACGCGTCCGGACGGTGTTACCCTAGCGTCCGGACGGTTGCACTTCGGCTGCACGAAATTACCATAATAAGGCTTGGAGCGTCCGGACCTTGAAGGCTAACGTCCAGACAGTTGAACCGGTGCACGCAACTTCCATATATGAAGCTTAATCGTCCGGACCATGAAGGCTGACGTCCGGACGGTTGAACTTGGTATGCACGTTCTTGCCTTATAGAGGATATCGTCCAGACGGTAGCAGCCGTCTTCCCATAACTGGGTCTTGAGGCAGAAACCCTATTTCTTGTCAAACACTGAATGGCGTCCGAACGGTATAACCACGTCGTCCGGACGGATGCGCTGGAACACTGGGATTTTCTCGAACTCTGAAGAGCGTCCGGACGATTTGCCATTACGTCCGGACGGATGCAATCTTAAACTGTTCGAAGCTTCTAGACGCTGATGGGCGTCCGGACGGAAAGATCCCGTCGTCCAGACTGATGTTGCTGACTGATGAGCGCCCGGACGGCTGACAGGGAACCGAAATAAATCCTTGAAAACTTCACAGAATCTTCTCGAAGAACATAGCTGAAGAGTAGACTCTGGATAAAGCAGCATCCCTGTGAAAGCAGCAACATTTCATAGAAGTGATTTTGTCCAACAGAATGTAGCCAAGACAAAAACTAACATATTTGTTTGTGCATGTGATATTACATGTTTTATATTTTTAACTAAACTGGTTAAATACAAAGCTGGTGAGCAGCAGGGGGAGAGATGGCTGCTAGTGGGACCTTTGGCTCCTGTGACACTAAATAAATAAACGGGCTAAGACCTTTGGCTCTTAGACTACTGGGACCTTTGGATTCCAACAACAAACAAATAAACTATTAAGTGAGAAAACTGGTACGCAGCAGGGGGAGAGATTGCTGCCAGCAAAATGCTAATCCAGACCGTTGGCTCCATCATGAGAGGAGTGCAAAAGATGATAATTAAACTTTGTATTTAAAACTGTCATATTACTGCTTCATGTTTATATTTATATTAAATTTATGTCTATGATTCACGACCGTAGGCTATATATTACATATACATGTGATTATGAAGCTATAATACATTGTGTTTGCATTTCATAATTAAGTCAGCATTCATATTATATTATGGGGAACAGCGGACTCACCTAGGTATTTTGTATTGTTTCTCTCTCTGTATTGAGTGATAATACAGGTTATGAAGAGGAAGAATATCATGACTATCCAGACCCTTAGATGGATCTTGATACTAGTATTTGAGGCTAGACTGCCTCCTTTTTGGGAACTACTATGACGTAGTTCATTAACTTAGTTCAAAGACAATATTTATATTTATGCTGTTATGTAATTATTAAACTCTAGTTATTTTGACTTGTATAATTATATGCGCCCTGTGAGGCATAAATACTACTTTTTGTATAATTATACTGACATACTTTAAAGATCTATTTTGAGGTATTAGAAGCTCTGAAGTGTTATTTAATCCCAAGTCTGTTATATATATAATCTGTTGCCGATGTTTAACTCTGATAAGATCGTAATGTTATGTGAAAAAAATAAAAAAATAAATTTCACTTGTGCTTTTTGTAAAAGCAAGGCATTACACATTTCCATTCACACTCGGGCATTGCGCCTCAATTTCCCTCTCTTCGATGGCGGCGATCCGTAGGGGTGGCTATACCGGGTAGAGCAATTCTTCAAGTACTACCAAACCCCGGTAGCGCATTATAGTCGCATCGCTTCCTTTCATTTGGCAGGGGATGCTCTCCAGTGGTACCGAAGGGTAGTGGCGACCAACCACATGATCGCATGGCCGGAATTCTCCAAGGCTCTCTTAACTCATTTCGGGCCAACGGATTATGACGATGATGAGTGCCAAATAATGTATAATTGGACCCCTTAATTTGCATTCGCTAAGCCTTTAGTTTTGTTATTTTTTAATGTTTTTTGTTAGTTTTGTGTCTTACTGTTTTTACAGGTGATTGAGAGAAAATGATGGTTTTTATGTGGAATTGCAAAGAAGCAAGATTATTTTCAGAGTCTGGCTAATTTTTACCCAGAACTTAAGAGCTTCAGAGCAAATTTGGAAATAATGATTTTTTATTTTTTATTAATTAAAAGACACGTGTGTGCTTCGCAAGGGAATTTTTAGTTTGCCTAATTAAGAGCCGAGAAGCTAGCACCGACTTGCATCAATCAAAGAAGACACGTCCTTCCTTAGAGAGCAGTCGAATCCATGCAATATCTGGCAGCAAGATTCTTTCCTTAATGAATTCATTTCAAAAACTGGACTGCGGCAACCAATAAAGAGACAGCAACAAATCCTGGTACAACGTGGAGATGCAGCAGCCGAGACACACGTATAAGGAAAGAAGGCTATCAAAAGGCTTCTAAAGGCTGGCTTCAGCATAAGACGTGACCTGGCGGCACACCGAACCACGTCCAAAAACATCACTGACTTATGTGCTTCCCATAACAGGTCTAGGCTTGCCAGCAAAGAGAGTTTTCCATACTTGGGCTACAGGAAGGGGCACAACACGTGATTTCTCTCCATATATGGACCGATTAAGAGTTGTTTACACCTGTAACCGCGCATGGACATAATTTCTTTCCACCTGCAGTAACTCTTCAATTGATTTTCTTTCCTTAGGAAGAATCAGCCTTAGACACAAATGGAAAGCTAGGCAGCACTGAATCAACATAATCATGAGTCTTTCCTTAGGAGAGCAGCAACATGGATTCCATGAAGTGCTCCTCTCTCCATAATTGAAGATATGTGATGGACAGCAAAGAGTTGCACCGAATAAGACCTAGGACTTGGGCTATATATATTCTCTCTTTTCTCTTGTAAAAGCAGTGGAGGGTGAGAGGGGCAAGCCTGCAGCCACACCAAGGCATGTAGTAGTTTGTAAGTTTTTATTTTATTTTATTTTATTTTCTTAATAAAATTTAGTATTTTATTTTTATCCAAGAGTAGTTAGTTTTTTTTTTTCTTTAACTAAGGCCGATGATGAAACCTCACCTTTGAAGAGCAACAACATTTTTATGAGAGTTTATGCTATCCGATTTTATTGGGTCTAATATTTTCAATGTTCTACTTCTTTTCAATTATTGAGATGATTTCTTGGATATCTATTGTGATTTCCGGATACATGTGATGATTTGAGAATAGTCTCATTTAATTGATTGCTTTGATTTTTCATTTATCAAAGCATTGGATATTCATTGTGTTTCATTCTACGGATACATTTGATGATTTGGTTAAACCGGATATCTTTTTTGATTTGTGCAAAGAACGGATTCATTGAATGATTTAATAAATTTTTGAAGCATAGTAGAGCATACATAAGATTTTTACGGTGAGAACTTCGGAAATGTATTGACAACCATGAGAATATGTGGCTATGATTTGGTGGGTGTGGATTCCAAAACCTCAGTACTTTTTCTTTAGTTTTATTTTATTTTATTTTATTTTTCTGTTATTCACAAAATTTGGAACTAGGTTAAAATAGAATTAGTTTAAATAGAAATTAATTTTTGCAACACAATTCCCTGTGGATTCGACCTCTGATAAGCGTCGAATGTTGCACATTCAAGCCCCTTAACTTATATATGTTAATTCCTTAGCATTGTTAATTGTTTGATTTTGTGTTGTTTTAATGTTTTCAGGTTTTAAATAAAGATGCAATTAATTCCATTAATTTTTGGCTTAAAGCACACTTTAAGAAGACCTAGAATATATGTTTAAGCTTAACCAATCATAATAGAATACCTATATGATGTGGTTAGGTTTAATCAAATCAAGTGAAGGATTAAATCGGAATTTCTCCAACAAGAGTCAAAATCGGATTGGATTCAAATTTGGATTCTGCATATGTCTCAGTGTTTGGATCATAACTTTTGCGTCAGATATCGTATTGCAATGACATTGGTGGCGTTGGAAACATAATAAAATATTTAACAAATATGTCAGAAATAACTTTTCTCTAATTCGAACGTTTACTATGCTAAAATTGCCTCGCAATAAAAGACTGCAATTCTAGCCGAATTTGGAATCTTTTTCCTACTTGGATTAAAGTTTCAATCTCCTACTTGGACAAGAAGACTCAAGAGATAATTTTTATGGAATTCCAATGGCTTCTATGACTTGTGTGCTCCCTATAAATAGACCCCTAAGCTTCAAGAGAATGTGTTCTTGGTGCTTGGGCTTGTGCTTAGATTTAGACAGAAAATTCTTCTCGGAGGCCTGACAAGTTGAAGAGGAGAAGAACATGGCAGGAGGCCATCCCAGCACTACGATGAGCGGTTAAATTCGTAATAGGGTGTTGATGTAGCCCTTTCCAAGTAACAATGGTTTAATTGTATTTTAGTTTGGGATTTTCTCTATGCATGATGGTTGTATAACTGTGAGAATTGATTTTAATGTTTATATTCAATCATTATGAATTTCTTATCTTGTCTTAGAAAGTCTTTTATATTGATTGAACTCAATCCTTCATATTTTCTGTGATTATGTGAATGATTGTTATACAACGGTTTTAATTGATATATGATCAAGAGGATTAGATAGACCATGCCTAGGGAAGACGGATTGTACTACACCCTAGTTTAGTGTAATTTAGGTAGACAATCCGTGCCAACTGAAGATGGGTTATACTATTCCATTGATTGTGTGTATATCCTATTAAAGACGTAGCTAGTCCATGCCTTGGGAAGACGGGTCGTACCGCATCTTAGTGGTTAGGTGGACGGTCCGTGCCAACCGAAGATGGATTATACTTATTATTTAGAGGTAATTTCTTGACTACTCGAGTGAGACGAGCCCTATATCATGCATAGTATGAATTTCCCTTATTAATTTACGATTGACCATTGTTATGCGGTGAGTGGTAAAATCAATCCCCTATTCTTTATCTCATCCCTACTATCTTTAAATTTATGTCTTTTACTTTTATGTATTTATTTTAAGAAAACAAAAATCAAATATCTTTTTTTAATTAAGTTATTTTTAATCTTGAAAAACTTGATAGCAATACCCCTGCAGTCCTTGAGGTTCGACACCCTCTCTATAGCCTTATCCTACAAGGATTCGTCCTATTGCGAGTGGTTATTTATTATTGATATATTTTGGTAAACAAAAGACCACATCAATTTTTGGGGCCGTTGCCGGGGACTGCTTTACGGTAGCGTTATTATGTTTTAAAGATTGAATTTAACTTGATTCTTTTTTGTTTTTATTTTATTTTAATTTTGGTTTCTTTATTATTGTTATTATTATTTTTTTAATTTTTTTTTGCTTTCAATTTTGTTTTTATTTACTTTTGTTATTTTGTTTTATTTTTCTCAATTTAGTTCATGTGGGGAGGCATTCCAACACCCCATGAACCATGTTCATATTGCTATAGTGCTTATCATCATGTTAAAGATTGTCCTACTGCAGGACAATTTTCTAATTATTCTTATGAGCATATGAACACACAGTTCTCTAGACCGAGGAATGAGCCTTACTGTGATTCCTATGACCCGGCATGGAGTAACCAGTCTGATATCCCATGGCAAGCTCAAGCTCCTGAAAGTTATGCTCCACAATTTCATGAACTGTACCATCAGACATATCCGCAGTTCAATGATCAAGCAGCCTATCCACCATCTAACTTCCATCCTCCCCACCAGCAATGGCAATCATGTCCATATTGTGCTAACTTTGAGGATAACTGGCAACCTTCTTCTCAGGCCACACCACCGCCTCGGTTTGATTCGGATTTGCAAGATCAGCTGTTGAAATTTATGAATGAGATAGCGACCTCTGTCAGTCAGATATGGAACTCTCGCTTTGAATCCATTGCTAAGATAGATGCTGATGAAGATGAGCCATCTCCCATTGACTGGTCTCCACAACAACAATACCACGCCGAACCACCATCTACTCAGTCAGGTTCTGACTTTCAAATTCAGATGTTGAAACTTATGGGTGAGATCAATCAGGATTTGAAATCTCAGGGTCAAGCCATTGCCAAGTTAGAAGCTCAGAGGGAACAGATGACAAAGCAAATAGAAGAAGAAGAGCTTCAAAGACAGTCGGTGGTCAATCTTGATGGGCACTACGTGGTGGATGAGAATAATTATCATGAGCAAGCCATCACCACAATGAATAATGGAGAAGTGGTCGACACTCACGGAGAAGAGAGGAGGGAGGAGCAAATTGAGGCCCCACAAGCTTTACATCGGGAAAAAGGCGAGGAAGTGAGCACTGAGGCTCTTTCATCACCCACTCTTATTCTCGAGACGCCATATGAACCCCGAGCCCATATTGCTTGTGATGTACCAAGAGGTCAAGAGAGTAGTTTGTTAGGGATATTAGAAGAGCAAAAAGAGACCATTGAGGTAGAAAACTTCCTTGTGTATTCTCCTCATTCTATTACAGTTCATGATTCCCTTCTGAATGAGAAACTGTTTGAGAATACTCAGAGGGATCTACCTCGATATGCGGGCATTCGAAATTACCTTTCTGTAGGTAAAATTTATTCTCTTTGGTCAAAGAGAAGAAAAGATTGGTGCTTCAAATTTAAACTTAAAGGTCAGAGAGCACTGAGCGCATCAAGGATGTGGATTCCGTTGGCTTGATGGATTCCACATATTTTGACTAAATGAGTCAACTTCATAGATTCAAGCACAAGCACTGTGCACTCGAGTCCTCCATCAAGCCAGGGTACATGATCTCCTTCCAGGTTTATCTTCTCCATTGTTGTTTTATTCTTAGTTTATATTTTTACAATAATGTGTTGCACTTCACTAGTATTTGGTTGGAGTATCATTCTATTTTTCAAGACGTGTTTTTACAATCAAGTTTGGGGGTATGATATGCCCCGCATCTGCTCATTCAGGTATTCCTATCCTCTTACGGTTATGTTCAATTCTATATACACATTGGGGACAATGTGTGATTCAAGTTTGGGGGTATGGAAGAACGAAACACTGTCCAATATTTTGCTATGTTATTGCTAAGAATTTGGTTGAACTTAAATTCTGATTTGTATTTCATTGGTGAGCTTAACATGATGAACGCATGATCACTTGACTAGGGAATTAAGAACTTTTGTTATTTTCTTTGGCAACATGATATATTACTTGTTTCAATTTGATTCTCACAAACACACTAGCACGTAGTCTGTGGGGTATGAAATTTGAAATCAGTTATGTCTGTTATCAATATCATAGATGCAAGTGGGTAACTTATTAGAGGAATAACCTTGGCATAAAAGAAAAAAGAAAAAAAAAATATTGACACTTTGAGCTTTTCCCTGAGTAACCGGATCTCTTGCCTCATTAAGCATTGAGTATTCGCGTCAAAAGGTGTAAGTTTGTTTTGATTGATAAAATGGCTAAGTTTGGCTTCGTAGCCTTTTTGACTTGAGTTTGTAAGTCTTTAGGGTGTTTTACACCTAGTGCCCTAAAACCATCTGGTTTGGGAGTCATTGACCTAACACTTGTTACATGAGTCAATTAGAAAGCTTAAGGGAGCTAAGCATTGCACAGCCTGCATATATAAAAATAATAATAAATATATATGCCTTGGTTGTTTTATCTAATGGGGAGTCCAGCGAATTTTGAGTATTGAACCATTCATGATTGAGATTAATTTTGAAACCTCATGACTATGTGTTAAGTTCACTTTACACTAGTTGAATCTTGTAATATCTTATAATGCCATGTTAGTAGCTTAATTTTTTGTTCCCTGAAATTGTGAAGATGGAGTTTATTTTGTTAAGCTTGCTAATGAATGAGAACCATTATTTTTATGATGCTGCATTCTTGGGGATAACATGGTAGGAAAATTGTTTGTGGGTATCAATTCTGGCAAACCCTCACGAGACTTCACTCGTCCACTAGGGAGTCCTAGGGGTTTAAAAGGCTTGTTGCATACGCTAAATGCAATCGTACATCCCACGAAAAAAGGATTTAATCTGTTGTTTTTCAGTTTTATTTCTTGTTTTGTATTGCTAAGGGACTAGCAATATGTAAGTTTGGGGGTGTGATAAGCGTCGAATGTTGCACATTCAAGCCCCTTAACTTATATATGTTAATTCCTTAGCATTGTTATTTGTTTGATTTTGTGTTGTTCTACTGTTTTCAGGTTTTAAATAAAGATGCAATTAATTCCATTAATTTTGGGCTTAAAACACACTTTGAGAAGACCTAGAAGATATTTTTAAGCTTAACCAATCATAATAGAATACCTATATGATGTGGTTAAGTTTAATCAAATCAAGTGAAGGATTAAATCGGAATTTCTCCAACAAGAGTCAAAATCGGATTAGATTCAAATTTGGATTCTGCATATGTCTCAGTGTTTGGATCATAACTTTTGTGTCAGATATCGTATTGCAATGAAATTGATGGCGTTGGAAAGATAATAGAATATTAAACAAATATGTCAGAAATAGCTTTTCTCTAATTCGAAAGTTTACTATGCTAAAATTTCCTCGCAATAAAAGACCGCAATTCTAGCCGAATTTGGAATCCTTTTCCTACTTGGATTAAAGTTTCAATCTCCTACTTGGACAAGAAGACTCAAGAGATAATTTTTCTGGAATTCCAATGGCTTCTATGACTTGTGTGCTCCCTATAAATAGACCCCTAAGCTTCAAGAGAATGTGTTCTTGGTGCTTGGGCTTGTGCTTAGATTTAGACAGAAAATTCTTCTCGGAGGCCTGACAAGTTGAAGAGGAGAAGAACATGGCAAGAGGCCATCCCAGCACTACGATGAGCGGTTAAATTCCTAATAGGATGTTGATGTAGCCCTTTCCAAGTAACAATGGTTGAATTGTATTTTAGTTTGGGATTTTCTCTATGCATGATGGTTGTATAACTGTGAGAATTGATTTTAATGTTTATATTCAATCATTATGAATTTCTTATCTTATCTTAGAAAGTCTTTTATATTGATTGAACTCAATCCTTCATATTTTCTGTGATTATGTGAATGATTGTTATACAACGGTTTTAATTGATATATGATCAAGAGGATTAGATAGACCATGCCTAGGGAAGACGGATTGTACTACACCCTAGTTTAGTGTAATTTAGGTAGACAGTCCGTGCCAACTGAAGATGGGTTATACTATTCCATTGATTGTGTGTATATCCTATTAAAGACGTAGCTAGTCCATGCCTTGGGAAAACAGGTCGTACCGCATCTTAGTGGTTAGGTGGACGGTCCGTGCCAACCGAAGATGGATTATACTTATTCTTTAGAGGTAATTTCTTGACTACTCGAGTGAGACGAGCCCTATATCATGCATAGTATGAATTTTCCTTATTAATTTACGATTGACCATTGTTTTGCGGTGAGTGGTGAAATCAATCCCCTATTCTTTATCTCATCCCTACTATCTTTAAATTTATGTCTTTTACTTTTATGTATTTATTTTAAGAAAAAAAAAATCAAATATCTTTTTTTAATTAAGTTATTTTTAATCTTGAAAAACTTGATAGCAATACCCCTGCAGTCCTTGAGGTTCGACACCCTCTCTATAGCCTTATCCTACAAGGATTCGTCCTATTACGAGTGGTTATTTATTATTGATATATTTTGGTAAACAAAAGACCACATCAACCTCGCACTTTCATACACACTATATTGCAAATGATTCGTGCGCTTGCGAGTATTAAAATTTGCACATTAGACGACTCAGCGGAAGCTCTGGCCGAATTACAACAATGCGGCAGTATCCGGGAATACCAAACCGAGCTTGAGAAGCTAGTCACACAAGTCTCGGGCTTGAGCGAACCATTCCTAATCAGTTGCTTCATCGGGGGACTAAAGGAAGAGATCCATCTAAACGTCAAGATGTTTAGACCCACTTCGTTCACTGCGGCCATCGGCCTCACTTAGTTACATGAGGAAAAACATATCCGCAAGCCACAGCCCAAAAACTCCACTAAACTGACCACCAACCTTGTGGTTCCAGCTCCGCAGAAAATTCCACTAGTCAAGAGGCTGATCCCTGTGGAAGCAGCCGAGAGACAACTTAAGAACCTGTGCTATAATTTTATGACAAGCGCTGGGAAGCCAAACACAAGTGCAAACAAAGGGTGCTGATCCTCATCAAAGGTGATGATGCAGCGGCGGATGAGGTGTACAACGTTTTTGATGATGCAATACCAGCAGAGGTATTGGAGATATCGTTCGCTTCCTTGGCGGGAGAAACCACCCCACAAACCATGCAGGTCACACTATACATTAAGTGGCAACCACTCGCGGCACTAGTCGACTCCGGAAGTAGGCACAACTTCTTTCATCCTAGGGTGGTGTGGCGCCTCCTCTGTTTGGTAGATATTGATGCGGTATTGAAGGTCCAAATTTCAGATGGGGGCAAACTGAGAAGCACCGAGCACTTTCCAAGGGTGTCGGTCAAATTACCTAACCTCTCCTTCTCTACTGATTTCTACATCTTGCAACTTGGAGGTTGCGATATGGTGTTGGGTGCTCAATGGCTTCGCACATTGGGACCCATTCTATGGGATTTCTCGAAACTGAGCATGGTGTTCACAGTGAAGAAACAGAGGTACAAAGTCATGGGCAACCGTCTCAAGCTTGTCCACGAAATGGGAACCCATTCCATGGAGCAAGTCTGAAAAAAAGGAGAGCCCTGTAAGCAGTCTACTGATCCAATCGAAATGGATCTCGGACACTGAGCTCCTGGCGATCACTGCCTCAGACCAACCGACTGCACCCCAGCTACACTAGCTACTCAACCGATTGAGCCACTCCTTTAATGAACACACGACACTGCCCCCGTGGCGTTCACATGACCATCAAATCCCATTATTTCCGGATTGTACTCCTACCAACGTGCGCCCCTACCAGTATGCCCACGTTCAGAAGGATGAGATTGAACGGACAGTCAAGGCACTACTCAAGACCGGGTTAATCTGGCCTAGCCACAACCCCTATTCTTCCCTGGTCTTACTAGTGCGCAAGAAGGACGACACTTGGCACATGTGCGTTGATTACCAAGCTCTCAACCAGATCATGGTCAAGGATAAGTTTCCCATTCTGGTGATCGATGAGCTTTTGGATGAATTGCATGGTGCATGTTACTTCTCTAAACTCGACCTACGTTCCGTCTACCAGCAGATTCGAGTACACGAAGTGGATATTTCAAAAACAGCCTTTCGAACGCATGATGGTCACTAGGTCATGCCGTTCGACCTCACCAATGCACCATCCACCTTCCAACATTTTATGAACAAGGTATTTTGCCCATTTTTGTGCAAATTCATTTTGGTTTTTCTGGATGATATACTGGTTTACAACCCTACTTTGTAGACCCACATTCATCATTTGGAGACGACATTGTTGCAACTGCAGTAACACTAACTTTTCGTCAAATCCACCAAGTGCTTGTTTGGGGTGGAATAGATAGAGTATCTAGAACATATAATTTCCAGAGAAGGAGTTGCTGCCGACCCTGCCAAAATCAGTAGCGTGCTTTATTGGCCCGTCCCAAAAACTATCATCGGATTGCCAGGGTTCCTAGACCTCACGGGTTACAACCGAAAATTTTTCCGGGACAATGGGAAGATTTGCAGGCCTCTCACTGCCCTGCTCAAGAGGGGAAATTTTTCTTGGACTACAGCGGCCGAGGAAGCATTCAACGCCCTCAAGGAGGCCATGACCACCACCCCCATCCTTGCATTGCTAGACTTCACTCAGCCATTCGTGTTTGAAAGTGATGCTTGCGAAACCTGTATCAACGCTGTTTTAATGCAATCCAACTGACCCATTGCATTCACAAGCAAGGCATTAGCACCTTGCCATCTCGGGCTCTCCACCTACGAGAAGGAAATGACGGCCATCATCCATGCGATTACTAAATGCTGCACGTACCTCATTGGCCGCCACTTCATCATCAAGACCGATCACCAAAGCCTAAAGCATTTTTTGGATGCTCGGGCCACAACCCTAGCGTAGCAAAAGTGGCCCACAAAGCTTCTTGGGTACGACTACACCATCTCATACAAAAGGGGGATCGAAAATCGGGTTGCGGATGCTTTATCCCGCCAGCAATAGGAACCAATCTCCCTCTCAGCCATATCTTACGTCCATTTGGATTGGCTAGACTGGATGAAGGAAGACTTGAAGCAGGGCCCTTGGATACAAGCCAAAATCAGTAAGTTGTAACACGATCATTTTATGGCTAAACACTATTCTGTGCAGAATGGGCTATTGCAATACAATTGCCATATCGTTGTCAACCCAGATTCCCCGTGGTACTGTTATCCTCGACGAGCTTCACTCCAATCCCGCTACAGGCCACTCCGGCTACTTAAAAGCGGTGCAGCGCGTGAACAAACTTTTCTATTGGTCCTATATGCTCCCGGATATCCGCACCTACATTACTGAATGCGAAGTATGTCAATGACACAAGCACGAGACCCTGTCTCCTGCCGGACTGTTGCAACCGCTATGCATGCCTAATTGCATTTGTACCGAACTATCCATGGACTTTATTGATGCTCTTCCTAATTCCTGTGGATATACCGTGATCATGGTGGTCGTTGATAGGCTCTCTAAGGCAACCCATTTTGTGGCCTTTAAGCACCCCTACACAGTGACATCCGTGGAAAAAGCTTTCATAGATAACATTATCAAACTTCATGGCCTCCTGAAGTAAATCGTGTTTGACCCCAACTAGATTTTCACTAGCAAATTCTGGCAGGAACTCTTCCATTTGCAGGGTACTAAGCTAAAACTGAGTTTCGAGTACCACCCCAGCAAGTAGATCAGCACCGCATGGAACGTGAATTTGTTGTCGGTGACTTGGTATTCCTCCACCTCCAGCCGTATCATCAAAGTTCAATCGCCACCCGTCGATCCATGAAGCTGGCTCCTCAGTTTTATGGCCCATTCCACATCCTCAACCATGTCGGCAAGGTTGCTTATCGTGTGGAGCTTCCCGCAGGCTCAGCGGTCCACCTGGTGTTCTATGTTTCATGCCTCAAGAAAGTCATAGGCCCTACCAACATTCTAGCTCAAGATTTGCCTACCTTTGATGGCCAGGGAACATTGCAAGTTTCACCCTATCGCATCCTCGACCATCTCCACGTCCACAAGAGAGGTCGCACCATCACTCAGGTTCTCATCCAATGGACCACCTTACCCCCGAAAGATGCCATGTGGGAAGAAGCTCATTCCCTAATTTTCAACCTTGAGGACAAGGTTGATCTCAAGGTGGCAAGAATGAAAAGCACGACAAATAACAATTAGGGTTTCCGGCATCCTAGCTATCAATTAGGGTTTCTAGCAATTAGAGTTCCACCTAAGGCATGCGGCTAGAGGAAGTTGGCACCAAGCTTGCTTTCCAAATCCTGCTTAGCCTCTAACGGCTACAATTCTCAGCTTAGTTTAATATGGCAAGACAATTAGTTTTATTCCCTTTCCTTGTTATCTTATTTCCTTCCTTTGCTATCTTATTTCCCTTCCTATAAATGTAACCCTAGCCTATGAGCTACGACATCAAAGAATTATCAATAGGGGTAATTACCTTTTCCCCCCATCAACTACCAGCAATTGTCAACATGCCCCCATGAACTGACACCTCGACCAAAAGAGAGCATCCAACTACCATCGTTACCCACTTTGCCCCCATCCGTCAAAAGATTCTGTTAACTTGGATGGAATATTCCATTTTTGGGCGTTAATTTTTGTTTAAAGACCAAAATGCCCTCTACAGTAATTAATAAAAAAATATTAAAATTAATATATTTTTTTGTTTTAAAAAAAAAAACAAAAACAAAAATTAATCTAAGGGTGGCACCCTTTTTTAGTTTTTTTTTCTAAAATATTAATTTTAATATTTTTTTATTAATTACTGTAGAGGGCATTTTGGTCTTTGTGTGAATTAGACTGACGGATGGGGGCAAAGTGGGTAACGATGGTAGTTGGATGCTCTCTTTTGGTCGAGGTGTCAGTTCATGGGGGCATGTTGACAATGGCTGGTAGTTGATGGGGGGAAAAGGTAATTACCCCTTATCAATAAACAAGTTCCTTTTGAATTCCCAATTTCGGGTTCTTATCACTGTAAAAATTTTTATAAAACATATTTATTGTTTTGAGTTGTTTGTTAATATAATTGAGAACGGTGTGCTTTTCAATTATTTTTTAAAAAAAGACACTTAAAAAATTGGTCAAGAAACATAGCCAATAGCTTTCACATTTTACTCAAATATTATCAATAGACTAATTTTAAGAACTAGATTTTAATGTTAACTACTGATCTAAAGGTTGGTTGAGACGGCCACGTTAGCATTGCTAGATGAAAATGTGGTTTCCAATATTACTCATATCAACAAAAAGACAAATGGTATAAACCACAATTTTATTTCACAATTATTTTACGATGTTGATGTAGCAATCCTAATCAAACACTTTTTTTTAAAAAAAAACAAAGATTAATTCAATAATTAATTTGAATCGTCACATCAATATTACAAAAGAATTATAAGATAATGTTATTTTTAGCATTAATCAGTGAGAATAAGATTAGATTTTGACATGAAACCATGATATTCTCAGAGAGAAATGCTCTACTTCCCAATTTTTTTTCTTCTCAAAATGATAAATTTTATTCATAATTCACACATCATTTAAAAGTTCATTTTTTTTTTTAAAATAAATTTATAAGTGTATCACTTCTCATTATTAGTGGTTTACCGCGCAAACGATATATATAAAAGCAGCTGTCCCAAATCTTAGCAGTCCAAAACCAAAAGTTCCCGATCAGACGTGTCGAAGCGGCTAACGACGCAAAATAAAACAAAGAGGTGTATGTGGGGTCCTGAGGGTATGAAATTCCCACCAAAGCCACGGACGGAACATTCTCAATTAAGTTTTAAAATAACAAGATTTAGATATTTCACTGTAACCAATAACTATAATAATAAATACAACACTCAACTTTGCCCCATGATGCAAACTAAACATCATTAGAGTTCATGTTCTTACTTCCACCAATATTTATTATGTTATTTTATATCTCAGTGTCTTTTCCCTTATTATCTTATTTCAAATTTTAGATCCATTTCCTCGAATGGGTTGGACTATTAGTCTCCAATTGGACTTGAAGGCGACCCGCCTACCCGAACTTTTGTCAAATTTGCTTAATTAAATGACTTCAATGACTAGACCAGAAGGAGGACAAGAAAAAGTTTTCTTTAAAAAGTGCTGTATGGATTTACTGTAGGCACTTAATTATTATTTTTATTTTTCTAATTCTAAATTTGATTAGACTGTTTGTGATCTAAACTCAAATTTTAAGCTAGTCTTCCTGATTTAATTATTATATTACATTAAAAAGGTATTTATGGGTATATTCATCTCACATGCATCTGATCTGGGTCTTTTTCTATGTTTTTCCTTTCATCTTCCTGTTGCTTTGAAAACGATAAGGAGGAAAAAACAAAGTGGGGGGGGGGGGGGGGGGGGCGGGGGGTAAAGGATGGGTGGAGCCCGGGAGGCACATGATTGGTTTGGGGAAGATGGTAGGGTCGAAACGGGGAAGAGACGTAGGCAGTCAAACCGAGTGGGGCCTGGGGAGCTGTGGGCGGAGTTGGTGGGTTTGGAATAAGGATAGTGACACGCATTAAGGGAAGAGGCATCAAGCACCGTATCTTTTCCAATCTTTGAGATTGTGAAAGCTGCACAACTTGTAGATATATAGCCCGATATATGTCACAGGACCCCCGATAGACCCTTATTATATATATCTGTTATGTTTTTTTTTTCAAGTTTTTTAGAGAGATAGAAAGAAAGATGTGGACAAATACCAGAAGACCTAATATAGGGGGCCCATCGCCGTCCCATGTGCATGTGAACATGTTCCCATCAAACTACCTGTTAACTCAAGCTATCAAAATCAATTGCAACGTCTTCCACATTGATTTTCACTGCCTTGAAATTTTCACGCTATTCGATTCTTTCAAGTTTCACGTGACTCATATATGTATTTGCTTGTGTACGAAAATTAACTTTAAACTTGTTTCTTAAATATAGAGTTTAAGAGTACCGAAAGTCTCTTACAATTGGAATGCTTATAAAACTGTTGAAAGAATTGTGTGTTTTTCGGCATTTTTGTAAGGTTTTACCTGAATGATATGACTCTTGAAGTTAATATTCTCTTGCTCATTTTTTTAGAAACAACTCACTCTAACTATGATGTGTACCAATTAATACAAAACACAGAAATTGATAGGTTGGTTGTTTCGAGTGAGCTATGAACTTCCAAAAAACACAGTAAAACTGTATTTTACTTAACAAAATTCAACATAACATATATTCCATAATCTTTCCTTTAAATACAAAATAAAGCTAGCAAACTCCCCATAGGAGTGTAACTCTATTCTAGATAGAGTTATCCCATACATTCAGCCACATAACCTATTGCTATTCAAATAGAACTTTAAATGAAAACAACTACTACTATTCTTCTTCTCTCACTAGAAGAGATAAAACTCTTATTCAAACTACTACTTCTATTTAGACTAGATAAGCTATATAGACTAGATAAGCTATTTAGATACAGATTTAATCCTTACAGATTATGATTACATCTGTTAGTATTTTGGCCTCATTCTATGTTTGGACAAAATCACTTATATGTAAGGATGCTGCAAACAGGGATTCCACTGTTCAGAGTGAAGTAAGAAGAATTTCAAAGTTCCCTGTCAGCTGTCCGGACGATGTGTCATCCCGTCCGGACGCCCATCAGTCTACTGCTCCATCCGTCCGGACGATGTGTCATCCCGTCCGGACGCCAGACAGTCCAACATCTTCTGTCCGGACGACGTGCTTCTTCCGTCCGGACACTTCACTGTATCGATAAGTTTCTGTGCCAGCTTGCTCCGTCCGGACGTTTCAGCAGCACGTCCGGACGCCTATCAGTTCTCGAACGGTTCACTGATTCTTTCCAAGTTCCAAGAAATGGAAGATCAATCAACCGTTCGGACGATGTGGTATACCGTCTGGACGCGTATCTCCGTAAGGCAAGAATCGCAGTTCAAAATGAACCGTCCGGACATCTGACAGCTGTGGTCCGGACGCTGGTGCATCGTATATGGTAACTGACGATTCGACTTCAACCGTCCGGACGTCTCCCCCTTATGGTCTGGACGCACGCACATCAGTTATGGAAATTGAGTGTTGAAGTTTAGCCGTCCGGACTCTCTTGTCCCTTGGTCCGGACGCGCGAAGCCTGTTATGGAAATTACTTGCAGCGGACGTGCGTCCGTCCGGACGAGCGTCCGTCCGGACGATCGAGCCATCCCGTCCGGACGATGTTCTTATACAGGAAAGATTTCTCCGCGAAAATTTCAGAAAATCCTGTCGTACAGTTGTCCGTCCGGACGGTCATGGTCCACCGTCCAGACGACTCACAGGCTTATTTTGACTGACGCTCATTCTGACCCCCAGACTATAAATAGGGGTCCTTGGGCACTTAGAGCTGCAAGAATTCGGTGTGAATTCCATTAGAGCTTAGAGACGTGTTATTTCCTCTAGAGCCGTTTTTCAAGTGTTCTGAGCTATAAATCGAAGTCTATCTTAGAGGTCGGCTCTAAGGTAAGGAGTTCCATTGAAGACCCCTTCAGGTAGGTGAACCTGGTTGGGAAGCGTTCGTGTTAGGTTACACATCAGAGATCAAGGTACGACCACTGCATCGGTACATGTGAGTGTTACTATCTTTTATCTAGCTTTGTCTTCTGAATAGTGGAATTCCTGGGTTTGGCTGCCCCGGAGTGGTTTTTCTCTTAACTAAGTTTCCATTTCGTCAACAAAAATCTTTGTGTCATTTACTTTCCGCTGTGCTTTAATTTTTGTTGACACTTGTTGCACACACTTTACTTTTAGAAGTCATTTCAATTTTTCAATTGGTATCAGAGCTTGGTACACTCTGAGAAGATTAATTTCTTGAGTGTTTTTATTTTTGACTTCTATCATGTCTGAATTGAGTATGGATAATGTTGTTTCTATTTCTCATGATATGAATGTGCGTAGAACCATGTTTACTAAGCCTATCATGCCTCATACTCAATCTGGTCCTAAAGGAAAAAAGGGTAAGTCAATCTATACCTACTTGTTGTAATCACTGTGGTATTGTTGGTCATACTCGTTCAAATTGTTTTCAAATTAGGTCTCAGAAATCTTGGAAGAAAACCCTGATCCCTAGAAAAGATGAACCAGGTTTGGAAGAACAAGTTAGAATGTTGAGTGATCAAATGAAACTCATTAGCGAGAAGTTAGCATCCCTCACCCCTAATGAGCTAAAATATGTCCTAGTTAACAATCAAAAATCTTCCAAACAAGTATGGGTTAAAAAGGAAGATAATCTGTGTTTAGTCTCTCATACTGCACTAAAAATTCTTGATACTTGTTTGTGGTATTTGGATAGTGGTTGTTCTAAGCACATGATAGGTGATAAGACTCTGCTCAAAGAAGTTCAGATGGGAAAAGGTGGGCGAATCACCTATGGAGCTGGGAGCCAATCCAGAGTCATCGGTAAAGGGATCATCGACATCCCAGGCCTCGGAACATCTTAAGAAGCCTTGTATGTTGAAGGGCTCAAGGCGAATCTCCTCAGCATCAGCCAGTTCTGTGATAATGACTTGGTGGTGCAATTCTCCAAGAAGGAATGTAATATATTTGACAGCAGTGGTAGATGGCTCATGGGAGGAGAAAGAACTGCTGACAATTGCTACGGCCATACTGGTTTGACTGCAGACCCTCAGATCTTCTGCAACAAAGCAACCATAGATGACAGTGAGCTATGGCACCAGAGGTTAGGGCATCTCAATTTCTCCGATATGTTCAAAATTGCAGGAAAAGATGTTGTTAAAGGCTTGCCCAAAATGGAGAAGACTGAAAAAGGAGTCTGTGGGGCTTGTCAGCTAGGGAAACAGACTCGAGCTGCTCATAAGAAGACCTCAGGTATTCGTACTTCCAGAAATCTAGAATTACTGCACATGGATCTCATGGGTGCCACTAGAACTGCTAGTCTAGGTGGGAAAAGATATATTCTGGTTATTGTAGATGATTTCTCTCAATTTACTTGGGCCATTCCTATTCGAGAAAAATCTGATGCTTTTGATGTAGCTCAGCATTTGTTCAAGAAAATTCAGGTTGAGCGAAATTGCAAGATTATGAGAATCCGCAGTGATCATGGAAGAGAGTTCAAAAATTCCAAGTTTGAAGAATTTTGTCTCTCTTATGGAATCAAGCAGAAATTTTCCTCACCTATTACTCCTTAGCAGAATGGAGTTGTTGAAAGGAAGAACAGGGTAATTCAGGAGATGGCTCGTGTAATGATCCACTCAAAGAATCTTGCTCAACACTTCTGGGGAGAAGCTGTAAACACTGCCTGCCATATCATCAACAGAGTCTACCTTAGGCCTGAAACAAACAAAACTCCCTATGAAATTTGGCGAGGTAAGAAACCCACAGTAAAGTATTTTAAAACTTTTGGGAGTAAATGTTATATACTTCGTGACAGGAAAAATCTGGGGAAATTTGATACCAAGAGTGACGAAGGCATCTTCTTGGGATATTCCACAAACAGTCGAGCTTACCGTGTCTTCAACAAAAGAACAGAGACTGTGATGGAATCAATAAATGTGATTGTTGATGATGAAGAAGTTCAGAGATCTATCAGCGGGGAAGAAAAACAGATTGATTCAGTCGATTCTTCAGCAGCTCCAACTGGTATTATTGAGCCCTCTTCAAAAGAATCTCTAGATGAATCTTCTCCTACCACTTCGGGTTCCACTCCCATTACTTCCGAAGATGAGGATATTCCAGCTAATCCTCCTAGGCAATCACGAGTGAGGCACAATCATCCTCCTCAGCAGCTTCTTGGGAATTTAGATGAAGGGAACAGATTGAGAAGCAGAGTCATTCAGCCTGCAAATGAAGTAGCAAATCAAGTCTCCTACAGCTGCTATCTTACTCAGACAGAGCCCAAGAAAGTAGATGAAGCCCTACAAGATGAAGGATGGGTATCTGCAATGCATGAAGAGCTACATAAGTTTACCAGAAATGATGTCTGGACCTTGGTTCCCCGTCCTGCAAAACAGAATATCATAGGAACGAAGTGGATCTTCAAAAATAAAACTGATGAGCATGGTACTGTGGTTAGAAATAAGGCCCGTCTTGTTGCACAGGGATATACTCAGATAGAGGGAGTAGATTTTGATGAAACATTTGCCCCGGTTGCCAGATTAGAATCCATTCGAATTCTTCTCTCTGTTGCCTGTCACCTTGATTTCAAGTTGTACCAGATGGATGTAAAGAGTGCATTTCTGAACGGTGTTCTTCAAGAACAAGTCTATGTGGAACAGCCAAAGGGTTTTCAAGATCCTCACCATCCCCATCATGTGTACAAGCTGAAGAAGGCACTTTATGGGCTTAAACAGGTGCCTCGAGCATGGTATGAGCGTCTCACCACTTATCTCTTAAGCAAAGGTTTTGCAAGGGGGCAAGCTGATCGAACCTTGTTCATCAGAAATCAAGGTACTCATAAACTGATTGCTCAAATATATGTTGATGATGTCATTTTTTGAGCTACTTTAGACTCTCTTGCACATGAGTTCTCTGAAGAAATGAAGCAAGAGTTTGAAATGAGCGTGATTGGTGAGCTGAACTACTTCCTTGGTCTTCAAGTCAAGCAAACTACTGAGCGCATCTTCATCTCTCAATCTAAGTATGCCAAGGATCTGGTCAAAAGGTTTGGATTGGATGGAAAGAGTCGTGCTCGCACCCCCATGAGCACCAGTGTCAAGATTAGCAGTGATCTTGCAGGAAAATCAGTTGACCCATCCCTTTACAGGAGCATGATAGGGAGCCTTCTGTATCTTACAGCCAGCCGACCAGACATTGCTTTCAGTGTGGGAGTTTGTGCTCGTTTTCAAGCCAATCCTAAGGAATCTCACCTTACTACAGTAAGTGTATCATCAGGTATGTAAATGATACCCTTTCTTATGGCATTTGGTATTCTAGAGAAACAAATCTTGTTGTTGCAGGATACTCTGATGCAGATTGGGCTGGAAATGCTAATAATCGAAAGAGCACCTCAGGAGGATGTTTCTATGTGGGGAACAATCTTGTAGCTTGGATGAGCAAGAAACAAGCCTCCATATCTCTCTCCACTGCTGAGGCTGAGTACATTGCTGCGGGTAGCTGTTGTACCAAATTATTATGGATGAAGACATTGTTAGGGGACTACGGATTCTCTCAAGATACTATGATTATCAACTGTGATAATACTAGTGCAATCAATATTTCCAAGAATCCTATTCAGCATTCTCGGACCAAGCACATAGACATCAGGCATCATTTCTTGCGTGATCTTGTGGAATCCGAGGTAGTATCACTCTCATTCATCCCCACTGAAAATCAATTGGCTGACATTCTTACCAAACCTCTAGATGGTAGCAGGTTTGAGTCTCTTCGAAAAGCCATTGGTGTTTGTGCCATGTCCTCGACATGATGTTTCCATGCTAGGAGGGAGAAAAAGAGGGAAGAGGGTAGTTTTTCGTAGCAGGTTAAGTCTTTCACAAGGTATGTCAACTATTTCGTGTATTCTCTTTGCCTTACTAGTTTGTTGAGAATTGATATATTATGCTTACATGTGGGTGAGAACATTAGTCTGTCATGTGCAATAGTTTTTTCTGCTCATTGTTATGGTTGATAGTAACTTGTCTCATGTGATGACCTCATGCACTATCCTAGACTCCCCGAAGGTGCGTATTTTTCCTTCTCTGACTCTTTGCTCCTAGAATTTTTTTTGGATAAGAGAAGAAGTTCTTGTTTGGATGGCCAAAAATGACCACAGGCTAGTTGAACCTAGCACCTATAAATTCTGGCACTCCCTACAGACTGCAGTATCATAAGTCACAAGCAATAATTCATCAAAAGTTTTGTGCTTTAATTTGTTTAATCACTGCTTATGTGCTTCAATTTACCTTGCCCTCTATGAGCAAGTAAAAATTTTACCTTGTCCTTCATGGTACAAGTAGACCTGAATATGTGCTGTCACTTAGGGGGAGTGTATCAAATGAGGGTGTCTAGGCCCTAGCAAGTTATAAGGTTTGACTTTTGGCTTATGTGTCTCTGACTTTCTCTCTTGTTTAGAAAATCTGGTGGTTTCTTGTCATTTTTGTAAAACGCAAACCTTATGGATAAGATTTTTCACACACACACGCTTTACATGAGTTGAGCAGGCTATCTTCTTTATTTTGGCAGGGTAACTTTTGTCTATGTTATGCTTATCTATCACCTCCATGTTCTCATAATATTGACTTGTTCTATGACTAGTTTTTCAGACAAATACTGCATGTGCTACTATCCTTGTGACGGTCCTAACTCTGCTGATCTCCCGCTCTTCTGAAGTTTTCTTCAGCATTTCTTTTCAGTCTTTGTATTTGAACAACTGTTGAACTTATATTACTCTATTTCCCGAGTCCTTCTAAGACCGTTAGGGGGAGTAATTTTTATTACAGTTAGTTTTTATTACTCTGTTTACCCTTTGTCCCTTTGTGACAAAAAGGGGGAGTAATTTTTATTTTGGACCGGGAATATATTTCCAAACCGGTCAAGTGATTTTTGTCCCAGAATGGCCAAAGGGGGAGTTTGTTAGTATTTTAGCCTCATTCTGTGTTTGGACTCAGAATGTCCAATCAATTCATTCCATTTGATACTTCTCAACACCAAAGCAACTTGATACCAAAAGAAAGACAAATTGCAAGCCTTCACAACATGACTCTGAATATTAGATCTGAAGTTACTCACACCAACTTGAGATGAAATAATCTTCACAAGCTCTTAATTGATTGTCATAAATTCACTTTTTGTTAATTTTTTTAAAAAAATTTTAACTCTTCCTTGACCGCCAAAAATCAAAATTTCTTCCAACATGCTAAAACAATCGTCAAGATTTTCTTTAGAAAAATTTGACAAAAAATTTTCAATCCCTAGAAAATCAATATAATTAATTTTTTGAAGACCCCATTAAGATATTTCACTCTTTGGAATTTCAATAAATACATGATTATCCATTTATTGTTCAACCTCTTTGTTAGTTTGTGATTGGCTGCATTCTATTTGACAAAATCACAAAGAAGATTTTGTGCAGTTTCCAAGTCAGAAGAAATCGGATCCCAAGCTTCCGTCCGGACGGCCCAGTCATGCTTCCAGATGCCCATCAACGTCTCAGCAAAACGTCCGGACGCTCTTCAGAGTTATAAAAGAATCCAGCATTCAAGTGCATCCATCTGGACGACGTGGCAATACAGTCCAGACGCCAGTCATTGTTCGACAAGTAAAAGGATTTCCTTCGCAGGTACAAATATGGGAAGATAGATGCAACCGTTAGAATGACAGGTCTACACTGTTTGGACGCTATCCTTGATAAGACAATACGTGGAGAAGAATTGCAACCGTTCGGACGTTAGGGCAACACCGTTCGGACGTCAGTCCTTATTATGTAAATTGCGTGCAGCTAAAGTGCAACCATCAGGATGCTAAGGCAACACCGTCCGAATGTGGCCTTGTTCAGGAAAGAATATCAGCACTTTTTGGAAAGCCGGTTGCATAGTTCACCGTCTGGACAGCTTCAGCTTGCGTCTGGATGCTGCCTAGAGCAAACCAAATCAAAGTCGATTTAGGTCTTCTGTAGCCTATATATAGAGGCTTCTAGGCATGTATTATTTACATAATTTAGTATTGAATTCTTTAGAGCTTAGAGAGTATATTTTAGGAGTTATTGTGCTAATCTGTTTGCTCTCAAGTCGTTGCCGTTGTGTACTGTTGTTGTGCTACAATTGAAGTCTATCTTAGTGAGGAGCCCTAATGTAAAGGAATCCATAGAAGACCCCCTCAAGTAGGAGACTTGTTTGGGAAGCGTTCATGTTGGGTTATGTGTTAGAGTGTTAGATACGATCGCTGCATCGGGTATATGAGTGTTACTGTCTATGTATTAACTTTGTCTTCTGATAGTGAATTTCTTGGGTTTGGCTGCCCCGGAGTGGTTTTTCTCTTAACTGAGTTTCCACTTTGTTAACAAAATATTTGTATCATTTAAATTATGCATTAACAATATTTTGTTACACATTCTATACACACACACGGTTAATTAGAAGTCATTCTATTTTTCAATTGGTATGAGAGCAGGTACACTCCGTTTAAAGAATTTAATTCCTAAGTGTAATCCTTATCTTTTGTGACTCCAATTTTTTTATTATACCTCTTATCATGAATTCTTCTCAGTTATCTAAAGAGAATTCTGATATTAACCTCTTTAAGGTTTTTGATAAACTGAAGAATGCTAAAAATTCTAAAGTTTCTCATAAAGAGCTTAAAAAGGTGAAGCAAGAAAAAGAGTCTTTTATTGTAAAATTATCTTAATCACATATTTTGATTGACTCTTTGAAATCTGAGAATACCATATTACCTAATACTATTGATACACTTGAGAATAAATTCGAAAAAATTCTCTAGTAATAATTTCAAAAGCATGCTTTGTATACGTACAGATATTTCTAACAAGTCTGATTTAATTATTGATGATTTAAGTGCTTCTACTTCACATACTTTTGATTCTAAATCAGATTCTATTGTTATTAAGTCTGTGATAGTAGATACAACTTGTTTAGAAAATTCTTGCTTAAATAATCAAGTGATGCCAAAGTCCAAGGAATCAGGAACACAAGATAAGTTTGTTCCTACTTGTCATAATTGTGGGAAGATTGGTCATATTAGACCAAATTGTTATTTGTTGAAATCCCACTTGCCTTGGATTAAGCAGGATGCTCCAAGGAAAGGTAAAGTTGAAAATTCTTCCTCATCTAAATATGTCCCTCCGTATAGGAGACATATTAAAGGTAAGGGCAATATTATTTGTGAGAATGTTAACCTTAAATTTGCAGAGACTGTCAAAAAATATTCCAACAAAAGGAGCCTGTCGACCTATCAACAAAAGCTACATTAGGCACTCTACCTTTGACAGGACATCAGGCTCCATGGCATCAGCAGAAGTTTGTTCCTGCCAATCAAAGTGGCAAACTAAAGAAGAACAAATCAAGGCGTTACAAGAGAAAGCCGCAGAAGCACAATAGCAACCATGGCCATGAGGGGTTGCTGATCCTAATGCAAGGTATGATAATGAGAATAGACAACATGGACAAGACCCGCAAACCACCTCCACATGTCAAAATGGTATGGGTCAAGAATGATGAGACCATTCACCCCTTGAGGGGAGTGGACTCACCTAGTAAAGGTAAAGTCTCACCATGCCTAGGATTTTGGTTCCTAAATCCTAGTGCATGTCAGGTATGTTTGCATTGCATTGTTTATCATGTCACATCGTATTTATGCCTTGCATTCTGTTTGAGGAACTATTTAGTTTATCCCCCATATTTTCTCTTGTTGTCTTGAGAAATTTCTACAGATGCTATTTGGGGATGACAGAAAAAGCACATCAGGCTGCTGTTTTTCTGTCTTGGTAAATTCTGAACCTCACATGCTAGGAGGTGTTTGTGCATTTATTTTCATCTAGCATGTTTTTGTTGTTTTCTATCTTTTTTTTTCAACATTAAAAAAAATAAAATAAAAAAATTGGGGAGAAGATGCAGAATTTTATATTTTTTCTTTTGATAGCTATTCAGATATTGCATGTATTTTTTCTTGATATCTCAGTTCAATGTGCATTGATGGAATATGCTTATAAATGATTGAGAGTTTATGCCTGATATTTGCTAAGTTTTCCGGTGCATCTCAATGCTAGATAATTGCTTTTCTCATGCGATGAAAAACTGTGCACGATCAAAAGCTCCCCTAAGGTAGATTTTTTACTCTCTGATTTTTAGCTATTGAAATTTATGATAGGAGAGATTTTTTGTGCTAAGATGGTCAAATTGACCAACTCGCTAGTTGATCGTAGAACCTAAAAATTCTAGCATTCTCTGTAGGTTGTAGAACCAAGTGATACAAAGCATTTAAAATTCAGAAAATATGGATAAATAAAAAGATCCACTGCATTTGTGCTATAAACTTGTTCTTAAACTTGTCCACATAGAAACAGTCAATGACCAAACCATTACGAAAAGAGATGGTCAATAAAGGACTAAGTAAAAGAAAAGTGTTACTGCTTAAGGGGAGTGTATCAGATGAGGATGGCTAGGCCCTAGTAAAATAAGTAATGGTTTGTAATTGGCTGCTTTCTGTTGGACAAAATCACTTCCATGTAATGATCCTTTTTATCAAGAATTCAATCTTTTTCAGAAGTCTTCCTTTCAGAGCTATGCTTCTAGAAGAATCTACACAAATTCCAAGTTAAAGAAATCGGATCCCTTTCATCCGTCCGTACGACGTGATATTCCGTCCGGACGCTCAACTGTCCAAGCATCATCCATCCAGACAACAAGAGCTTTCTGTCAGGACCTTCCAGTATGTCGAGAAGCTTCGAACCGTTCCAAGTTACATCCTTCTGGACGTCTCAGCAACATTTCCGGAAGTCGTTCAGTGTTCGACCGGCTATGGGATTTCTTTCCAAAACACAGATATGGGAAGATAGCTACAACCATCCGGACGATGTGTGTTCCCTTCCGGACTCTCTCCTTCATAAGGCAAGCCGTGCATTCAACGTTCAACCATCAGGACCTCAGTCTTCATGGTCGGGACTCTCAAGTTTCATTTATGGAAATTACGTGCATCAGTTTAATCGTCCAGACGTCAGCCTTCATGGTCTAGACGCTCCAAGCCTTGATATGGAAATAGCGTGCAGCTAAAGTGCAACCGTCCTAACGCTAAGGCAACATCGTCTGGACGAGGCCCCATTTAGGAAAGAATTTCAGAGAATTTGGAAAGCCGATCGCACAGTTGTCTGTCCGGATGCCATATGTCTACTATCTGGACGGCACCTAGGAAATCCTAATCAGACGCGATTTAGGTCTTCTGTAGCATACAAATAGAGGTCTCTAGGCATGTTGATTGTAATAATTCTGTAGTGAATTCCATAGAGCTTAGAGAGAACATTGTAAGAGTTATTGTTGCTGTGATGAATTGAAGTCTATCTTAGGATTGGCCCTAAGGTAAAGGATTTTAGAAAACGAAACTGACTTCTAAATGCTAGATAGTTGCTTTTCTCATGTGATGAAAAACCGTGCACTATCAAAAGCTCCCATAAGGTACATTTTTTACTCTCTGATTTTAGCTTTTGAAATTTATGATAGGAGAGATTTTTTGTGCTAAGATGGTCAAATTGACCAACTCGCTAGTTGAATGTAGAACCTAAAAATTCTAGCATTCTTTGCAGGTTGAAGAACAAAGTGATACAAAGCATTTAAAATTCAGAAAATATGGATAAATAAAAAGATCCACTGCATTTGTGCTATAAACCTGTTCTTAAACTTGTCCATATAGAAACAGTCAATGACCAAAACATTACAAAAAGAGATGGTCACTAAAGGACTAAGTAAAAGAAAAGTGTTGCAGCTTAAGGGGAGTGTATCAGATGAGGTTGGCTAGGCCCTAGTAAAATAAGTGTTGGTTTGTAATTAGCTGCTTTCTGTTGCACAAAATCATTTTCATGTAATGATGCTTTTTATCAAGAATTCAATTTTTTTTTCAGTAGTCTTCCTTTCAGAGCTATGCTTCTAGAAGAATCTACACAAATTCCAAGTTAAAGAAATCAGATCCCTTGCATCCGTCAGGACGACGTGATATTCCATCCGGACGCTCAACTGTCCAATCATCATCCATCCTGACAACAAGAACTTTCTCTCAGGAGCTTCCAGTATGTCGAGAAGCTTCGAACCGTTCCAAGTTACATCCGTCTGGACTTCTCAGCAACATGTCCGGACGCCGTTCAGTGTTCAACCAGGTATGGGATTTCTTTCCAAAACAAGAATATGGGAAGATAGCTGCAACCATCTGGACGATGTGTGTTCCTTTCCGGACTCTCTCCTTCATAAAGCAAGTTGTGCATTCAACGTTCAACCATCAGGACCTCAGTCTTCCTGGTCGGGACTCTCAAGTTTCATTTATGGAAATTACGTGCATCAGTTTAACCGTCCAGACGTCAGCCTTCATGGTCTGGACACTCCAAGCCTTGATATGGTAATTGCGTGCAGTTAAAGTGCAACCGTCCAGACGCTAAGGCAACATCGTCTGGACGAGGCTCAATTTTGGAAAGAATTTCAAAGAATTTGGAAAGCCGATCGCACAGTTGTCTGTCCGGATGCCATATGTTTACTATCTGGACGGCGCCTAGGAAAACCTAATCAGACGCGATTTAGGTCTTCTGTAGCCTACAAATAGAGGCCTCTAGGCATGTTGATTGTAAGAATTCTGTAGTGAATTCCATAGAGCTTAGAGAGAACATTGTAAGAGTTATTGTTGCTGTGCTGAATTGAAGTCTATCTTAGGATTGGCCCTAAGGTAAAGGATTTTGGAAAACGAAACTGACTTCTAAATGCTAGATAGTTGCTTTTCTCATGTGATGAAAAATTGTGCACTATCAAAAGCTCCCCTAAGGTAAATTTTTTACTCTCTGATTTTTAGCTTTTGAAATTTCTGATAGGAGAGATTTTTTATGCTAAGATGATCAAATTGACCAACTCGCTAGTTGAATGTAGAACCTAAAAATTCTAGCATTCTTTGTAGGTTGTAGAACCAAGTGATACAAAGCATTTAATATTCAGAAAATATGGATAAATAAAAAGATCCACTGCATTTGTGCTATAAACCTGTTCTTAAACTTGTCCATATAGAAACAGTCAATGACCAAACCATTACAAAAAGAGATGGTCACTAAAGGACTAAGTAAAAGAAAAGTGTTGCAGCTTAAGGGGAGTGTATCAGATGAGGTTGGCTAGGCCCTAGTAAAATAAGTGTTGGTTTGTAATTAGCTGCTTTTTGTTGCACAAAATCATTTTCATGTAATGATGCTTTTTATCAAGAATTCAATTTTTTTTTCAGTAGTCTTCCTTTCAGAGCTATGCTTCTAGAAGAATCTACACAAATTCCAAGTTAAAGAAATCAGATCCCTTGCATCCGTCAGGACGACGTGATATTCCGCCCGGACGCTCAACTGTCCAATCATCATCCATCCAGACAACAAGAACTTTCTCTCAGGAGCTTCCAGTATGTCGAGAAGCTTCGAACCGTTCCAAGTTACATCCGTCTGGACTTCTCAGCAACATATCCGGACGCCGTTCAGTGTTCAACCAGGTATGGGATTTCTTTCCAAAACAAGAATATGGGAAGATAGCAGCAACCATCTGGACGATGTGTGTTCCTTTCCGGACTCTCTCCTTCATAAAGCAAGTTGTGCATTCAACGTTCAACCATCAGGACCTCAGTCTTCCTGGTCGGGACTCTCAAGTTTCATTTATGGAAATTACGTGCATCAGTTTAACCGTCCAGACGTCAGCCTTCATGGTCTGGACACTCCAAGCCTTGATATGGAAATTGCGTGCAGTTAAAGTGCAACCGTCCAGACGCTAAGGCAACATCGTCTGGACGAGGCTCAATTTTGGAAAGAATTTCAAAGAATTTGGAAAGCTGATCGCACAGTTGTCTGTCCGGATGCCATATGTTTACTATCTGGACGGCGCCTAGGAAAACCTAATCAGACGCGATTTAGGTCTTCTGTAGCCTACAAATAGAGGCCTCTAGGCATGTTGATTGTAAGAATTCTGTAGTGAATTCCATAGAGCTTAGAGAGAACATTGTAAGAGTTATTGTTGCTGTGCTGAATTGAAGTCTATCTTAGGATTGGCCCTAAGGTAAAGGATTTTGGAAAACGAAACTGACTTCTAAATGCTAGATAGTTGCTTTTCTCATGTGATGAAAAATTGTGCACTATCAAAAGCTCCCCTAAGGTAAATTTTTTACTCTCTGATTTTTAGCTTTTGAAATTTCTGATAGGAGAGATTTTTTATGCTAAGATGATCAAATTGACCAACTCGCTAGTTGAATGTAGAACCTAAAAATTCTAGCATTCTTTGTAGGTTGTAGAACCAAGTGATACAAAGCATTTAAAATTCAGAAAATATGGATAAATAAAAAGATCCACTGCATTTGTGCTATAAACCTGTTCTTAAACTTGTCCATATAGAAACAGTCAATGACCAAACCATTACAAAAAGAGATGGTCACTAAAGGACTAAGTAAAAGAAAAGTGTTGCAGCTTAAGGCGAGTGTATCAGATGAGGTTGGCTAGGCCCTAGTAAAATAAGTGTTGGTTTGTAATTAGCTGCTTTTTGTTGCACAAAATCATTTTCATGTAATGATGCTTTTTATCAAGAATTCAATTTTTTTTCAGTAGTCTTCCTTTCAGAGCTATGCTTCTAGAAGAATCTACACAAATTCCAAGTTAAAGAAATCAGATCCCTTGCATCCGTCAGGACGACGTGATATTCCGCCCGGACGCTCAACTGTCCAATCATCATCCATCCAGACAACAAGAACTTTCTCTCAGGAGCTTCCAGTATGTCGAGAAGCTTCGAACCGTTCCAAGTTACATCCGTCTGGACTTCTCAGCAACATATCCGGACGCCGTTCAGTGTTCAACCAGGTATGGGATTTCTTTCCAAAACAAGAATATGGGAAGATAGCAGCAACCATCTGGACGATGTGTGTTCCTTTCCGGACTCTCTCCTTCATAAAGCAAGTTGTGCATTCAACGTTCAACCATCAGGACCTCAGTCTTCCTGGTCGGGACTCTCAAGTTTCATTTATGGAAATTACGTGCATCAGTTTAACCGTCCAGACGTCAGCCTTCATGGTCTGGACACTCCAAGCCTTGATATGGAAATTGCGTGCAGTTAAAGTGCAACCGTCCAGACGCTAAGGCAACATCGTCTGGACGAGGCTCAATTTTGGAAAGAATTTCAAAGAATTTGGAAAGCTGATCGCACAGTTGTCTGTCCGGATGCCATATGTTTACTATCTGGACGGCGCCTAGGAAAACCTAATCAGACGCGATTTAGGTCTTCTGTAGCCTACAAATAGAGGCCTCTAGGCATGTTGATTGTAAGAATTCTGTAGTGAATTCCATAGAGCTTAGAGAGAACATTGTAAGAGTTATTGTTGCTGTGCTGAATTGAAGTCTATCTTAGGATTGGCCCTAAGGTAAAGGATTTTGGAAAACGAAACTGACTTCTAAATGCTAGATAGTTGCTTTTCTCATGTGATGAAAAATTGTGCACTATCAAAAGCTCCCCTAAGGTAAATTTTTTACTCTCTGATTTTTAGCTTTTGAAATTTCTGATAGGAGAGATTTTTTATGCTAAGATGATCAAATTGACCAACTCGCTAGTTGAATGTAGAACCTAAAAATTCTAGCATTCTTTGTAGGTTGTAGAACCAAGTGATACAAAGCATTTAAAATTCAGAAAATATGGATAAATAAAAAGATCCACTGCATTTGTGCTATAAACCTGTTCTTAAACTTGTCCATATAGAAACAGTCAATGACCAAACCATTACAAAAAGAGATGGTCACTAAAGGACTAAGTAAAAGAAAAGTGTTGCAGCTTAAGGGGAGTGTATCAGATGAGGTTGGCTAGGCCCTAGTAAAATAAGTGTTGGTTTGTAATTAGCTGCTTTTGTTGCACAAAATCATTTTCATGTAATGATGCTTTTTATCAAGAATTCAATTTTTTTTTCAGTAGTCTTCCTTTCAGAGCTATGCTTCTAGAAGAATCTACACAAATTCCAAGTTAAAGAAATCAGATCCCTTGCATCCGTCAGGACGACGTGATATTCCGTCCGGACGCTCAACTGTCCAATCATCATCCATCCAGACAACAAGAACTTTCTCTCAGGAGCTTCCAGTATGTCGAGAAGCTTCGAACCGTTCCAAGTTACATCCGTCTGGACGTCTCAGCAACATGTACGGACGTCGTTCAGTGTTCGACCAGCTATGGGATTTCTTTCCAAAACACAGATATGGGAAGATAGCTGCAACCATCCGGACGATGTGTGTTCCCTTCCGGACTCTCTCCTTCATAAGGCAAGTCGTGTATTCAACGTTCAACCATCAGGACCTTAGTCTTCATGGTCGGGACTCTCAAGTTTCATTTATGGAAATTGTGTGCATCAGTTTAACCGTCCAGACGTCAGCCTTCATAGTCTAGACTGTCCAAACCTTGATATGGAAATTGCGTGCTGCTAAAGTGCAACCGTCCTGACGCTAAGGCAACGTCGTCTGGACGAGGCTCAATTTTGGAAAGAATTTTAGGGAATTTGGAAAGCCTATCGCACAATTGTCTGTCCGGATGCCATATGTCTACTATCTAGACGGCACCTAGGAAATCCTAATCAGACGCGATTTAGGTCTTCTGTAGCCTACAAATAGAGGTCTCTAGGCATGTGGATTGTTATAATTCTGTAGTGAATTCCATAGAGCTTAGAGAGAACATTGTAAGAATTATTGTTGCTGTGCTGAATTGAAGTCTATCTTAGGATTGATCCTAAGGTAAAGGATTTTGGAAAACGAAACTGACTTCTAAATGCTAGATAGTTGCTTTTCTCATGTGATGAAAAACCGTGCACTATCAAAAGCTCCCCTAAGGTATATTTTTTACTCTCTGATTTTTAGCTTTTAAAAATTTATGATAGGAGAGATTTTGTGTGCTAAGATGGTCAAATTGACCAACTCGCTAGTTGAATGTAGAACCTAAAAATTCTAGCATTCTTTGCAGGTTGAAGAAACAAGTGATACAAAGCATTTAAAATTCAGAAAATATGGATAAATAAAAAGATCCACTGCATTTTTGCTATAAACTGTTCTTAAACTTGTCCATATAGAAACAGTCAATGACCAAACCATTACAAAAAGAGATGGTCACAAAAGGACTAAGTAAAAGAAAAGTGTTGCAGCTTAAGGGGAGTGTATCAGATGAGGTTGGCTAGGCCCTAGTAAAATAAGTGTTGGTTTGTAATTAGCTGCTTTCTGTTGCACAAAATCATTTTCATGTAATGATGCTTTTTATCAAGAATTCAATTTTTTTTTCAGTAGTCTTCCTTTCATAGCTATGCTTCTAGAAGAATCTACACAAATTCCAAGTTAAAGAAATCGGATCCCTTGCATCCATCAGCACGACGTGATATTCCGTCTGGACGCTCAACTGTCCAATCATCATCCATCCGGACAACAAGAACTTTCTGTCAGGACCTTCCAGTATGTCGAGAAGCTTCGAACCGTTCCAAGTTACATCCGTCTGGACGTCTCAGCAACATGTACGGACGTCGTTCAGGGTTCGACCAGCTATGGGATTTCTTTCCAAAACACAGATATGGGAAGATAGCTGCAACCATCCGGACGATGTGTGTTCCCTTACGGACTCTCTCCTTCATAAGGCAAGTCGTGTATTCAACGTTCAACCATCAGGACCTCAGTCTTCATGGTCTGGACTCTCAAGTTTCATTTATGGAAATTGTGTGCATCAGTTTAACCGTCCAAACGTCAGCCTTCATGGTCTAGACGCTCCAAGCCTTGATATGGAAATTGCGTGCAGCTAAAGTGCAACCGTCCTGACGCTAAGGCAACGTCGTCTGGACGAGGCTCAATTTTGGAAAGAATTTCAGGGAATTTGGAAAGCCTATCGCACAATTGTCTGTCCGGATGCCATATGTCTACTATCTAGACGGCACCTAGGAAATCCTAATCAGACGCGATTTAGGTCTTCTGTAGCCTACAAATAGAGGTCTCTAGGCATGTTCATTGTAATAATTCCGTAGTGAATTCCATAGAGCTTAGAGAGAACATTGTAAGAAATATTGTTGCTGTGCTGAATTGAAGTCTATCTTAGGATTGGGCCTAAGGTAAAGGATTTTGGAAAACGAAACTGACTTCTAAATGCTAGATAGTTGCTTTCCTCATGTGATGAAAAACCGTGCACTATCAAAAGCTCCCCTAAGGTACATTTTTTACTCTCTGATTTTTAGCTTTTGAAATTTATGATAGGAGAGATTTTTTGTGGTAAGATGGTCAAATTGACCAACTCGCTAGTTGAATGTAGAACCTAAAAATTCTAGCATTCTTTGCAGGTTGAAGAACCAAGTGATACAAAGCATTTAAAATTCAGAAAATATGGATAAATAAAAAGATCTACTGCATTTGTGCTATAAACCTGTTCTTAAACTTGTCCATATAGAAACAGTCACTGACCAAACCATTACAAAAAGAGATGGTCACTAAAGGACTAAGTAAAAGAAAAGTGTTGCAGCTTAAGGGAGTGTATCAAATGAGGTTGGCTAGGCCCTAGTAAAATAAGTGTTGGTTTGTAATTAGCTGCTTTCTGTTGCACAAAATCATTTTCATGTAATGATGCTTTTATCAAGAATTCAATTTTTTTTCTGTAGTCTTCCTTTCAGAGCTATGCTTCTAGAAGAATCTACACAAATTCCATGTTAAAGAAATAGGATCCCTTGCATCCGTCCGGACGACGTGATATTCCGTCCGGACGCTCAACTGTCCGACCATCATCCATCCGGACAACAAGAACTTTCTGTCAGGACCTTCCAGTATGTCGAGAAGCTTCGAACCGTTCCAAGTTACATCCGTCTGGACGTCTCAGCAACATGTACGGACGTCGTTCAGGGTTCGACCAGCTATGGGATTTCTTTCCAAAACACAGATATGGGAAGATAGCTGCAACCATCCGGACGATGTGTGTTCCCTTACGGACTCTCTCCTTCATAAGGCAAGTCGTGTATTCAACGTTCAACCATCAGGACCTCAGTCTTCATGGTCTGGACTCTCAAGTTTCATTTATGGAAATTGTGTGCATCAGTTTAACCGTCCAAACGTCAGCCTTCATGGTCTAGACGCTCCAAGCCTTGATATGGAAATTGCGTGCAGCTAAAGTGCAACCGTCCTGACGCTAAGGCAACGTCGTCTGGACGAGGCTCAATTTTGGAAAGAATTTCAGGGAATTTGGAAAGCCTATCGCACAATTGTCTGTCCGGATGCCATATGTCTACTATCTAGACGGCACCTAGGAAATCCTAATCAGACGCGATTTAGGTCTTCTGTAGCCTACAAATAGAGGTCTCTAGGCATGTTCATTGTAATAATTCCGTAGTGAATTCCATAGAGCTTAGAGAGAACATTGTAAGAAATATTGTTGCTGTGCTGAATTGAAGTCTATCTTAGGATTGGGCCTAAGGTAAAGGATTTTGGAAAACGAAACTGACTTCTAAATGCTAGATAGTTGCTTTCCTCATGTGATGAAAAACCGTGCACTATCAAAAGCTCCCCTAAGGTACATTTTTTACTCTCTGATTTTTAGCTTTTGAAATTTATGATAGGAGAGATTTTTTGTGGTAAGATGGTCAAATTGACCAACTCGCTAGTTGAATGTAGAACCTAAAAATTCTAGCATTCTTTGCAGGTTGAAGAACCAAGTGATACAAAGCATTTAAAATTCAGAAAATATGGATAAATAAAAAGATCTACTGCATTTGTGCTGTAAACCTGTTCTTAAACTTGTCCATATAGAAACAGTCACTGACCAAACCATTACAAAAAGAGATGGTCACTAAAGGACTAAGTAAAAGAAAAGTGTTGCAGCTTAAGGGGAGTGTATCAAATGAGGTTGGCTAGGCCCTAGTAAAATAAGTGTTGGTTTGTAATTAGCTGCTTTCTGTTGCACAAAATCATTTTCATGTAATGATGCTTTTATCAAGAATTCAATTTTTTTTCTGTAGTCTTCCTTTCAGAGCTATGCTTCTAGAAGAATCTACACAAATTCCATGTTAAAGAAATAGGATCCCTTGCATCCGTCCGGACGACGTGATATTCCGTCCGGACGCTCAACTGTCCGACCATCATCCATCCAGACAACAAGAACTTTCTATCAGGACCTTCCAGTATGTCGAGAAGCTTCGAACCGTTCCAAGTTACATCCGTCTGGACGGCTCAGCAACATGTCCGATGCCGTTCATTGTTCGACCAGCTATGGGATTTCTTTCCAAAACACAGAAATGGGAAGATAGCTGCAACCATCCGGACGATGTGTGTTCCCTTCCGGGCTCTCTCCTTCATAAAGCAAGTCGTGCATTCAACATTCAACCATCAGGACCTCAGTCCTCCTGGTCGAGACTCTCAAGTTTCATTTATGGAAATTGCGTGCATCAGTTTAACCGTCCAGACGTCAGCCTTCATGGTCTGGACGCTCCAACCCTTGATATGGAAATTGCGTGCAGTTAAAGTGTAACCGTCAAGACGCTAAGGCAACATCGTCTGGACGAGGCTTAATTTAGGAAAGAATTTCAGGGAATTTGGAAAGCCGATCGCACAATTGTCTGTCCGGATGCCATATGTCTACTATCTGGACGGCACCTAGGAAATCCTAATCAGACGCGATTTAGGTCTTCTGTAGCCTACAAATAGAGGCCACTAGGCATGTTGATTGTAATAATTCTGTAGTGAATTCCATAGAGCTTAGAGAGAACGTTGTAAGAGTTATTGTTGCTGTGCTGAATTGAAGTCTATCTTAGTATTGGCCCTAAGGTAAAGGATTTTGGAAAACGAAACTGACTTCTAAATGCTAGATAGTTGCTTTTCTCATGTAATGAAAAACCGTGCACTATCAAAAGCTCCCCTAAGGTAAATTTTTTACTCTCTAATTTTTAGCTTTTGAAATTTATGATAGGAGAGATTTTTTGTGCTAAGATGGTCAAATTGACCAACTCCCTAGTTGAATGTAGAACCTAAAAATTCTAGGATTCTTTACAGGTTGAAGAACCAAGTGATACAAAGCATTTAAAATTCAGAAAATATGGATAAATAAAAAGATCCACTGCATTTGTGCTATAAACCTGTTCTTAAACTTGTCCATATAGAAACAGTCAATGACCAAACCATTACAAAAAGAGATGGTCACTAAAGGACTAAGTAAAAGAAAAGTGTTGCAGCTTAAGGGGAGTGTATTAGATGAGGTTGGCTAGGCCCTAGTAAAATAAGTGTTGGTTTGTAATTAGCTGCTTTCTGTTGCACAAAATCATTTTCATGTAATGATGCTTTTTATCAAGAATTCAATTTTTTTTCAGTAGTCTTCCTTTCAGAGCTATGCTTCTAGAAGAATCTACACAAATTCCAAGTTAAAGAAATCGAATCCCTTGCATCCGTCCGGACGCTCAACTGTCCAACCATCATCCATCCAGACAACAAGAACTTTCTGTCAGGACCTTCCAGTATGTCGAGAAGCTTCGAACCGTTCCAAGTTACATTCGTCTGGACGTCTCAGCAACATGTCCGGACGCCGTTCAGTGTTCGACCAGCTATGGGATTTCTTTCCAAAATACAGATATGGGAAGATAGCTGCAACCATCCGGACGATGTGTGTTCCCTTCCGGACTCTCTCCTTCATAAAGCAAATCGTGCATTCAACGTTCAACCATCAGGACCTCATTCTTCATGGTCAGGACTCTCAAGTTTCATTTATGGAAATTACGTGCATCAGTTTAACCATCCAGAAGTCAGCCTTCATGGTCTGGACGCTCCAAGCCTTGATATGGAAATTGCGTGCAGTTAAAGTGCAACCGTCCTGACGCTAAGGCAACATCGTCTGGACGAGGCTCAATTTAGGAAAGAATTTCAGGGAATTTGGAAAGCCGATCGCACAGTTGTCTGTCCGGATGCCATATGTCTACTATCTGGACGGCGCCTAGGAAAACCTAATCGGACGCGATTTAGGTCTTCTGTAGCCTAGAAATAGAGGCCTCTAGGCATGTTGATTGTAAGAATTCTGTAGTGAATTCTATAGAGCTTAGAGAGAACATTGTAAGAGTTATTGTTGCTGTGCTGAATTGAAGTCTATCTTAGGATTGGCCCTAAGGTAAAGGATTTTGGAAAATGAAACTGACTTCTAAATGCTAGATAGTTGCTTTTCTCATGTGATGAAAAACTGCGCACTATCAAAAGCTCCCCTAAGGTACATTTTTTACTCTATGATTTTTAGCTTTTGAAATTTCTGATAGGAGAGATTTTTTATGCTAAGATGGTCAAATTGACCAACTCGCTAGTTGAATGTAGAAATTAAAAATTCCAGCATTCTTTGTAGGTTGTAGAACCAAGTGATACAAAGCATTTAAAATTCAGAAAATATGGATAAATAAAAAGATCCACTGCATTTGTGCTATAAACCTGTTCTTAAACTTGTCCATATAGAAACAGTCAATGATCAAACCATTACAAAAAGAGATGGTCACTAAATGACTAAGTAAAAGAAAAGTGTTGCAGCTTAAGGGGAGAGTATCAGATGAGGTTGGCTAGGCCCTAGTAAAATAAGTGTTGGTTTGTAATTAGCTGCTTTCTGTTGCACAAAATCATTTTCATGTAATGATGCTTTTTATCAAGAATTCAATCCTTTTTCAGTAGTCTTCCTTTCAGAGCTATGCTTCTAGAACAATCTACACACATTCCAAGTTAGAGAAATAGGATCCCTTGCATCCGTCCGGACGACGTGGTATTCTGTCCGGACGCTCAACTGTCCAAGCATCATCCATCCAGACAACAAGAACTTTCTGTCAGGACCTTTCAGTATGTCGAGAAGTTTCGAACCGTTCCAAGTTACATCCGTTCGGACGTCTCAGCAACATGTCCAGACGCCGTTCAATGTTCGGCCGGCTATGGAGGAAATATCACTTGGCAAGGCTTTAGAGGGAATATCACGTCTTTAAGCGGTAGAGAATTCACCACCGAATTGTGTGTTGAAAGCATGCCTCTAGCCTCTTATTTATAGGCTTAGGAAACCCAAAAACGCGTCCAAAACGGAGTCTGAAACACGCTCGTTCGGACGGGAGCCAGGGCCGTCTGGACGGGCCAAGTTTTTCTTGTCCGGAAAGTAATTCTGGAATTTACTGTAGGGCCGTCAGGACGGGCAAATCTTTATGTCCGGACGGGTTCCGTCCGGAAGCTTATAGTGGCCTATTTTGTCCCAATCTGATATTTGAGTAAAATGTTATGATCAAAATACAGGAGGGTGTCCGGACGACTTGACCGAGCGTCCGGATGGTCAACTGCAACCGCCTTTCCAAAATAGTACTGAAAGCTCCCATAACAAGGCCACGTCTGGACGGTGTTGCCCTAGCGTCCGGACGATTGCACTTTGGCTGCAAGTAATTACCATAATAAGGCTTTGGAGCGTCTAGACCCTGAAGGGTGACGTCCGGACGGTTGAACTGGTGCACGCAATTTTCATACATGAACCTTGATCATCCGGACCATGAAGGTTGACGTCCGAACAGTTGAACTTTGTATGCGCGTCTTGCATTATGGAGAACATCGTCCGGACGGGATCACACATCGTCTGGACGGTAGCAGCCATCTTCCCATAACTGTGTCTTGAGGTAGAAACCCTAATTCTTGTCAAACACTAAATGGTGTCCGGACGGTATAACCACGTCGTCCAGACGGATGCACTATAAAACTCTGAAGAGCGTCCGGACGATTTACCATTACGTCCGGACGGACGCAATCTTGAATTGTTCGAAGCTTATAGACACTGATGGGCGTCCGGACGAAAAGATCTCGTCGTCTGGACAGATGTTACTGACTGATGAGCGTCCGGACGGAATACCACGTCGTCCGGACGGCTGACAGGGAACCGAAATAAATCCTTGAAAACTTCACAGAATCTTCTCGAAGAACATAGCTGAAAAGTAGACTCTGGATAAAGCAGCATCCTTGTGAAAGCAGCAACATTACATAAAAGTGATTTTGTCCAACAGAATGCAGCCAACACAAAAACTAACAGAAAGTATATGACACACAGATTTTTGTTGACGAAGTGGAAACTCAATTAAGAGAAAAACCACTCCGGGGTAGCCAAACCCAGGAATTCCACTATTCAGAAGACATAGCTAGATACAAGACAGTAACACTCACATGTACCGGTGCAGTGGTCGTACCTTGATCTCTAACGTGTAACCCAACACGAACGCCTCCCAACCAGGTTCTCCTACCTAAAGGGGTCTTCAATGGAACTCCTTACCTTAGAGCCGACCTCTAAGATAGACTTCGGTTTATAGCACAGCACAATTCTAAAATGGCTTCAGAGGGATTGATGACTTCTCTGAGCTCTAATGGAAGTCACACAGAATTCTTGCAGTTCTCAGTGCCCAGGGGCCTCTATTTATTGGATAGGGGCTCAAATGAACGTCAGGAAAAATATACCTGGGCGCCGTCCGGACGGACAACTGTGCGACAAGATTTTCCAAAAATTTCATGGGGAAACCTTTCATGTTTAAGAGCCTCGTCCGGACGAGATGGCACATCGTCCGGACGGTCACACGTCTGCTGCAACTAATTTCCTTATAAGGCTTTAGAGCGTCCGGACGGCTATTCTTCAAAAAAAATGTCCATATCTGCAATGCGCGCGTCCAGACCATAATAGGCAGTCGTCCGGACGGTTGAAGTCGAATCGGTAATTTCCTTCTTTGATGCACGCGCGTCCGGACCACAACTGTTAGACGTCCGGACGGTCATTTTTGAATTGCGATTCTTGCCTTAAGGAGACGGGCGTCCGGACGGGATACCACATCGTCCAGACGGTTGATTGATCTTCCCTTTCTTGGAACTTGGAAAGAAATCACAAACTGATAGAGTATTGAGAGGCGTCTGGATGTGCTGCTGAAATGTCCGGATGGATGCAAGCTGGCACAGAAACTTCTCGATACAGTATAGGGTCCGGACGGATGATGCTGATATGTCTTGGAGGTCCGGACGGTAGACACGTCATCCGGACGGCTGACAGGGAACTTGAATTCTTTTGACTTGCAGACTCTGAATAGTAGAATCCATGTTTACAGCATCTTTACACTTTAAGTGATTATGTCCAAACACAGAATGAGGCCAAAATACTAACAGATTTCATTGAAGACCCCTTCAAGTAGTGTTAGTATTTTTGCCTCATTCTGTGTTTTGGACCAAATCACTTGTATGTGAAAAGATGCTGTAAACAGGGATTTCACTATTCAGAGCTCTCTCAAAAGACTTTGCACTGCGAAGATGTTGGTTCCCTGTCAGCCTTCCGGACGATCGAGCCATCCCGTCCAGACGCTCATCTGACAACTGTTCCATCCATCCGGACGACGTGCCATACCGTCCGAAGGCCAGTCAGACCAAGCATCATCTGTCCGGACGACGTGCACTTCCATCTGGACCCTCCACTGTGTCTAGAAGGTTCTATCCAGCTTCCATCCATCCGGACGTTTCAGCAGCACGTTCGGACGCCTCTCGGTACTCGACCAGTCTCAGATTCTTTCCAAGTTCCGATAAAGGAAATATCGTTCGACTGTCCGAACGATGTGGTATCCCGTCCGGACGCGCGTCTACTTAAGCCAACAATCGCAATTCAAATATCCCCATCTGAACATCTGTCAATCTTCGTCCGGACGCGCATGCAACTAATATTGAAATTGCTAATTCAACTTCAACTGTACGGACGACTGTTTCTGATGGTCCGAACGCGTGCATAGCAGATATGGAAATTGTGTGTTGAAGTTCAGCCGTCCGGACGCGTGAAGCCTTATAAGGAAATTGGTTGTAGCGGACGTGTGACCGTCCGGAAGATGTGCCATCCCGTCCGGACGCGGCTCTTAAATAGGAAAGATTTCTCAGCGAAATTTTCGAAAAAACCTGTCGCACAGTTGTCCGTCCAGACGCCGCCCAGCTATATTATGCCTGACACTCATTTGAGCTCCCAGCCTATAAGTAGAGGCTCCTGGGCATTGAGAACTGCAAGAATTCAGTATTGAATTCCACAACTGCTCAGAGATGTGATATTTCCTCTGAAGCTATTTCAAGTGTACTGTTGCTACGCTACATCTGAAGACTATCTTAGGGGTGGGCCCTAAGGTAAAGGATTCCATTGAAGACCCTTTCAGGTAGGAGACCTGGTTGGGAAGCGTTCGTGTTGGGTTACATGTCAGAGAGCAAGGTACGACCATTGCATCGGGTATATGTGAGTGTTACTATCTTGTATCTAGCTATGTCTTCTGAATAGTGGAATTCTTGGGTTTGGCTGCCCTGGAGTGGTTTTTCTCTTGATTGAGTTTCCACTTCATCAACAAAAATATCTGTGTCATTTACTTTCCGCTGTGTTTATTTTTGTTGACACTTTGCGCACACACTTGTTGTTTTATTTAGAAGTCAAATTTTAATTTTCAAGTAAGAGACTTGGTTTGGAAACGTTTGTGTTGGTTACACGTCAAAGTGCTAGATACGATCGCTGCATCGGGTATGTGAGTGTTACTGTCTATGCACTAGCTTTGTCTTCAGAATAGTGGATATCCTGGGTTTGGCTGCCCTAGAGTGGTTTTTCTCTTAATTGAGTTTCCACTTTGTCAACAAAATATCTATCTCTTTAATTTTCGCATTGTGATATTTTGTTGTACAAGATTGCATACACTTGGTAAATTAGAAGTCCCATAATTTTCAATTGGTATGAGAGTAGGTACACTCCGTTTAAAGGATTTATTTCCTAAGTGTGATCCTTATCCTCTTGTGACTTATATTTTTTTTATAACACCTTTTATCATGAATTTTTCTCAATTATCTGAAGAGAATTCTAATATTGAGCTCTCTAAGGTTTATGATAAATTGAGTAAAACTTCTAAAAACTCCAATAAAGAGCTCAAAAATGTAAAGCAAGAAAAAGAGTCTTTGGTTGTTTAGTTGTCTGAATCACATGTTTTGATTGAATATTTGAAATCTGAGAATACCATGCTATTTGACATTATTGATACACTAGATAATAAATTAAAAGAATCTGAAGATATCTTGAAGAAATTCTCTAGTGATAATTTAAAGAGCATGTTTTGTATTCATTCAGATATTTCTAACAAACCTGATTTAATTGTTGATGATTTAAGTGCTTCTACTTCACATGCTTCTTATTCTAAATTAGATTCTATTATTATTAAGCCTGTGATAGTAGACACGGCTTGTTTGGATATTTCTGAAAATTCTTGCTTAAATAATTGTGTGAAGCCAAAATACAAAGATACAGGTACACAAGCTCATGGTAAGTTTGTCCCTACTTGTCATAACCGTGGGAAGGTTGGTCATATTGGACCAAATTGTTATCTGTTAAAAACCCACAAATCTTGGATTAAGCAAGATGCTCTGAGAAAAGGTAAAATTGAAGAATCTTCCTCATCTAAATATGTCCCTCCTCATAGGAGATATATAAAAGGTAAGGGCAATGTTATTTGCAAGAATGTTAACCATAATTTTGCAGAGATTGTCAAGAAGCATTCAAACAAAAGAAGTCTGCCCACCTGTCATCATTGCAGCATCACCAGTCACATTCTTCCCAAATGTCCACATCTTCAGGCCCAGAAGTTGAAGGTTCAGAGGGAGCTGCCAACAAAAGCTACATCAGGCACTTTACCTCTGACGGCACGTTAGACTCCCCGACATCAGTAGCGATAGTAGAATTTTGGTCCTGCCAATTAGAGTGACAAACCAAAGAAGAACAAATCAAGGCGCTACAAGAGAAAGCTGCAGAAGCCCATTAGTAACCATGGCTATGAAGGATTGTTGTGCCTAATACAAGGTATGCTAAGGAGAATGGCCAACATGGACATGACCAGTAAACCATCTCCACGGGTCAAGCAGGTATGGGTCAAGAATGATGAGAACATTCACCCCTTTTGGGGGAGTGGACTCACCTAGTAAAGGTGAAGTCTCACCATGCCTAGGATTTTGGTTCCTAAAACTTAGTGCATGTCAGGTATGTTTGCTTAGCTTGGTCTATCATATTTTATCTTATTTATGCTTTCCATTCTATTTGAGGAACCATTTATTCTATCCCCTTATTTTCTCTTATTATCTTGAGAAACTTCTGCAGATATTTTTTTGGGGATGACAGTTAAAAGCACGTCTGGCGGCTGCTTTTCTGTCTTGGTATATCTAAACCTCTTTCCTTGAGGAAATGTTTGATTTTACCTTACATGCTAGGACTAGATGTTATTTCCTTTTCCATAAGAATGTCCTTGTTGTTTTTCAGCTTTATTATTTTCAACAACAACAACAAAAAAAAAAAAAAATTGGGGGAGATGATGTAGAATTTTTTTTTTTTTCTTTTCTTTTCATAGCCTTTTAGCTATTGTATGTCTTTTTGCCTGATATCTCAGTTCATTGTACATTGATTGAATATGCTTATATATGATTGAGAGTTTATGACTAATATCTGCCAAGTTTTTCCTGTGCATCTAAATGCTAGATAGTTACTTTCCTCATGCAATGAAAATGTGCACTATCCAAGGCTCCCCTAAAGTACATATCTTCCTTTCTGACTTCTTGCTTCTGGAAATTCTAATGAAATAGATGTTTTTGATAAGATGGTTAAATTGACCAACATGCTAGTTGAACGTAAAGCCTAAAAAATTCGAGGTTGTAGCACCATAAAGAAACAAGCAGTCATTCTTCTAAATTCCATGTGATATGCTTATATTCATTGCTTTTGTGCTGAGTGAGGTTTATATCTTGTCCTTCATGGCACAAGTAAAAATTTTATCTTGTCCTTCATGGTACAAGTAAAACAATTAGGTGCTGCATCTTAGGGAGTGTTTCAGATGAGGGTGGCTAGGCCGTAGTAAATAAAAATGTTTGACTTTTGACCATTCTTTCTTTGATTTTCTCTCATGATTAGAAAATCCGGTTGCTTTTTGTCATATCAATAAACTTCATACCTTATTGAGAAAGTCTTCACACACACACGCATTGCATGAGTTGAGTAATCTATTTGAAATTTCTATCTGCAGGAAATTTTTGTGCTGATTGACCTCTAAAACTCTCTTTTATATCTTTGCATATTTTTGAGATGCTATTTGACTACTTTATCAATCTATTATACATACGTGTTCTTAAGCTGACATTGGGGAAAATATTTTTTCTGCAAATTTTCCTTCAGTTTTTGTTTTTCAGTGTGAAGCGTCTGGACGGTCTTTCTTTGCGTCCAGACGAAAGTGGCTTAGACGTCTAGACGCGCGCGGCTTGGCCCATGCTTATGTGGTAACGCGAGTCCGGACGGGTTAGTGATCTGTTCGGACAGGTACCCCAAAGGTTTTATATCGATGCTCAAACCCTAGCCGCCGCATCTCATTTGCTTTCACTCAATTTTTTTCATACTTTTTGTCTTTTAGTGCTTTTTTCTCTCTAGTTGTTGCATTATCTCGAGTTATTTTGTCCATTTGAGCTTATTTCTCTTCATTCCAAGTACTTTTTCAAGTTGTCTTTATTCTTTTCAGTGTTTTGTTAATTGTTAGAATATTGAATCTTTGTGGAATTTGTTTGGGATAAATATTGCTTATTTGTGATATTTTTTGTGTTGGGATTATATCTGTTGGCATTCTTTTGGACTGTATTGGATAATTTGCTGGTTGTAATTTTTGGAAAAGTCCATATTATTGCCGTTATAATGCCGGATTATTTTTTGGGAACTAACAAGGGTCTAATATTTTGGAGAATATTTTTTGTTGCATACCTTGATTGGTTATTTATGTAGAATTATGTCTACTCGTAGTCCACAATGCAGAGTTCGATAGAGGACAGAAGAAGATTTGGCAGCCCTCAGAGCCAAAATTATGAACAGACCCATCATTGCAAAGCAGAATGTTGTTCGAGATGATATTATGGTGGCTCCTCTGGATAGTATCCATGAGATTTTTCAGACATATCACTGGGGCTATCTTCACAATTGCGCCTGCGTTGTACTTACCAGACAGGTCCGAGAGTTTTATGCTCATCTCGAGGTAGTTTAGGATGATGACCGCGGGATAGTTCTTCAGTCCTCCTTTGCAGGGCATGTTATCACTGTTGATCCTCAGATCATCAGTCAGATCATTCGAGTGCCTATGCTCCAGATTTCTGCCAATCCATACAATGAGGTAGTATTGCCTCCTTCTCTAAATGATCTCAGAGAATTTTTCCATGTTGTCCCTCAGGATGAGGAGCGTGCCACTACCATCAAGGTCGGTGTGTTGTCTGCCCCGCACCGCATGCTTGCCAAAATCATCTAGCATAATCTCTGGCCTGTTGCTAGGCGCAGTGATCTCATTGGGAAGAGGGAACAATTTGTCTATACCATTTGCGTGCACTTTCCATTCTGCTTATATAAGCATATTTTTGGAGTGATGTTGGAGGCTCGTGATGAGAATAATACAGGTCTCCCCTTCGGCTGCTTACTTACTCAGATTATTTTGCAATCAGGCATCAGTGTAGTTGGAGAGCCAAAGATGAAGATCCAGATTCCCATAAGCAAACAGACGCTGATGAAATCTAATGCGTAGCTGAGGCGAGACGATCAGGATGATGATCCATATCCCCCTCCTATTCATGTAGTAGTACCTGATATGGCATCCTCCTCTCATACTACTCTGCCACCTCCACAGCAGGATACCGGTTATGCTTAGATTTTAGAGGTGTTGGCATCTCTACAGGGGGTATGAGCTCTATGCAGCTGGCGATTTCATCATTGTAGCAGGGCTTTACTTCTATACAGCAGGATGTTCACTCAATTAACCTCTGGGTGGAGTAGAGACAATTGGACATCTAGGAGTGTCTCAAGCACCATCATCCATCCAGCAGTGATGATGAGGATGATGCGCATGTGGCTGAGGCGGCTTGATTTATTTTGTGCTTGGTTTTTATTTATTTTGAGATAATTTATCTTTCTTTTTATGGATAATTTGTTAAACATTATAAGTCTTGGTTAAATATTACTTTGTTTACCCTTGTCCAGCTGAGACGTTTAGGGGGAGTAGTTGTTTTGTGGTTTTTCTTAATACTTTGTTTTACCCTTTGTCCTTTTGTTACAAAAAGGGGGAGTATTTTTTGTTTTGGACTAGGATTGTATTTTTTAACTGGTCAAGTGTTTTTGTCCCAGAATGACCAAAGGGAGAGTTTGTTGGTTTGTAATTGGCTGCATTCTGTTGGACAAAATCACTTTCATAATGAGCCTTTTTATCAGGGATTCAGTCTTTTTTCAGAAGTCTTCCTTTCAGAGCTATGTTTCTAGAAGATTCTGCATAGATTCGAAGTCATAGAAATCGGATCCCTTGCATCCGTCCGGACGACATGATATTCTGTCCGGACACTCAACTGTCTAAGCATCATCTGTCCAGACGACGAGAATATTTCGTCCGGACGTCTTAGCAACACGTTCGGACGCCGTTTAGTGTTTGACTAGCTATGGGATTTCTTTCTGAAGAATAGATATGGGAAGATAGCTGCAACCGTCTAGACTATGTGTGTTCCCGTCTGGACTCTCTCCTTTATAAAGCAAGTCGTGCATTCAATGTTCAACCGTCCAGACTTCAATCTTCATTGTCCGGACCCTCAAGCTTCATTTATGGAAATTACGTGCAACAATTTAACCATCTGAATGTCAGCCTTCATGGTTTGAATGCTCCAAGCCTTGATATGGAAATTGTGTGTAGCTAAAGTGCAACCATACAGATGCTAGGGAAACACCGTCCGGAAGTGGCTCAATTCAGGTGAGAATTTCAGCGAATTTGGAAAGCCAATCGTACAGTATGTCTCATAATCATACTCAATCTACTTGTAGGGGTAAAGGGGAAAATCAGTCTATACTACATGTCACCACTATGGTGTTACTGGTCATATTCGCCCAAATTGTTTCCAGATTAGGTCTCAAAAACCTTGGAACAAAACTCTTGTCCCTAGAAAAGATGAACCAGGTTTTGAAGAACAAGTTAAAAAGTTAAGTGATCAAGTTAAGCTCATTAGTGAGAAGTTAGCATACCTCACCCCTAATGAGCAAAGATCTGTCCTGGTCAATAATCATAAGAAAGCTTCCAAACAAGTCTGGGTCAAAAAGGAAGATAATCTATGTTTAGTTTCTCATACTGCACTGAAAATTCTTGATACTGGTTTGTGGTATTTGGATAGTGGTTGTTCTAAACACATGATAGGTGACAAGGCTTTACTGAAAGAAGTTCAGATGGACAAAGGTGGATGGATCACCTATGGAGATGGGAGCCAATCCAAAGTCATTGGAAAAGGAATCATCGACATTCCAGGTCTCGGAACATCTCGTGAAGCTTTGTACGTAGAGGGGCTCAAGGCAAATCTCCTCAGTATCAGCCAATTTTGTGACAATGATTTGGTGGTGCAATTCTCCAAGAAGGAATGTAATATATTTGACAGTAGTGGCAAATGGCTTATGGGGGGAGAAAGAACTACTAACAATTGCTATGATCTTCCTGGTCTTACTACAGATCCTCAGATTTTCTGCAACAAGGCAACCATAGATGACAGTGAACTGTGGCACCAAAGGTTAGGGCATCTAAATTTCTCCGATATGTTAAAGATTCCAGGCAAAGACATTGTTAAAGATCTACCCAAAATGAAGAAGATTGGGAAAGGAATTTGTGGTTCTTGCCAACTAGGGAAACAGACTCGAGCAGCCCATAAGAAGACCTCAGGTATTCAAACTTCCAGAAATTTAGAATTACTGCACATGGATCTCATGGGTCCCACTAGAATTGCTAGTCTAGGTGGGAAAAGGTATATACTGGTAATTGTGGATGATTTCTCTCGACATACATGGGCTATTCCTCTTCGGGAAAAATCTGATGCTTTTGATGCAGCTTAGCATTTATTCAAGAAGATTCAGGTTTAGCAAAATTGCTAGATTATGAGAATCCGCAGTGATCATGGAAGAGAATTCGAGAATTCCAAGTTCGAAGAATTCTGTCTCTCATATGGAATCAAGCAGGAATTTTCTTCTCCTATCACTCCTCAGCAGAATGGAGTTGTTGAAAGAAAGAACAGGGTAATGATCCACTCAAAGAATCTTGCTCAACACTTCTGGAGAGAAGCAGTGAACACTGCGTGTCATATTATCAACAGGGTCTACCTAAGGCCTGAAACAAACAAGACTCCCTATGAAATTTGGCGAGGTAAAAAGCCCACAGTAAAGTACTTCAGAACTTTTGGAAGTAAATGCTATATCCTTCGTGACAGGGAGAATCTTGGTGTAACGCCCAGTAATTTCAAGCTCTTAATAAATCATTGATATTGTTGAGGATACAATATCCACATGTTTTTATAAGCAAACCTAAAGTTGTTTTGAAAAATTAAAAGATCAAAACCTAAAAACCCTTAAAAACCTAAAAGTAACATTTAAGCTTTAAACTTTGATTAAACCGAAAACAGGTCAAACAGACTCAGATTTAGATAATTCAAAAACCATTGTGCTTACAAAAGAAAGATCTACCATGTGGCAAAAGTCAGTAAAAAGTCCACTAGTTGACTTTTTTACCCGAGCCTAAATAACCCAACTGTCGATATTAAACGAAAAACTGTGAAGAAAAATATCTCCATGCTTCTAGAAACATTTATGTATAAAAAAAACAAGAGTAATGATGAAAGGATAGGATATCTCAAGAGTAATCATGACAAGAAAGAAAAATCAATAAAGCAACTGTGAACGCAGAAAATGGATAAAAGATATTTTGGCTTTATAGACTAAAACTTTGACTTGATTGGAACTAGTTCAAAACGAACTCGAAATGGGACGAACGAAAATGATAAAATGTTTGTCATGAAGTCCTCTATCTACCCACAAAATTTCATGTCAATCGGAGTAGGTTTGACCATCGAAATAATTCTCGGAGTAGGCTGCCCTCTAGTTTGACGAAAATTCTAAAATCCAAATTTGCAAGACATTATCCAATAAGCTAATTCTTTTATCACATTTTGCACCTAAATACCCCTTCTTTCCTCCTATAAATAAGCATGCAAGGCCCTTTGTTTTTTCACACAAATCCTAGACAACTTTCAAGAAAGCTTTTGCTTTGGTTTTCTCTCCATTTTTCTCTCCTACCACACAACCACTTTGGTGTTCTTGAAGTTATTTTTCTCTCCAAATCAAATTGGTGAGTAAATCTTGACACCTCTTCCTTACTATTTGATTTCATTTGTATTTATTACTACGGAGTTCGTTTAACAACCCCCGTATTTATTTACTTGTTTATTTATTGCGTTACTACGGAGTCGGTTTAACAACCCCCGTATTTATTTACTTGTTTATTTATTGCGTTACTACGGAGTTGGTTTAACAACCCCCGTATTCATTTACTTTAAAATGCAATCCTACAAAGTGGCTGTGCCGCTAATTTCCCTATTCCTTCGTATATTTATTTTATCATTTATTGTATTCCTACAAAGTGGCTATGCCGCTAATTTCCCTATTCCTTCGTATATTTATTTTATCATTTATTGTATTCCTACAAAGTGGCTATGCCGCTAATTTTTCTATCCCTTTGCATATTTATTTAATAATTTATTGTATTCCTACAAAGTGGCTATGCCGCTAATTTCCCTATTCCTTCGTATATTTATTTTATCATTTATTGTATTCCTACAAAGTGGCTATGCCGCTAATTTCTCTATCCCTTTGCATATTTATTTTATAATTTATTGTATTCCTACAAAGTGGCTATGCCGCTAATTTCCCTATTCCTTCGTATATTTATTTTATCATTTATTGTATTCCTACAAAGTGGCTATGCCGCTAATTTCCCTATCCCTTTACATAAAAATATTATCCTGTTAGGATTCATGTTTAAGTATTATGTTACCAAGAGCATTATGCTGCGCTTCGGTGCTTAAACATGAAACGTTGTAATATTTTCTCAATGAATCGTTGTAGGATTCATGTTGAAGTAATTACCTTTTAATTGATAACTAAAACCGGTGAGTAAAGTGATGTAAAAATATACACATTTTTAATATTGGAAAAAGGACTGATGTATATATCATCTTCTTTGTATATATTTGTTACAGAAAAGGAGCTAAGAAACTACACCAAGGAGAGTAAGTATGGATGTACTTACTGAGGAATGATTATATGTTTCATTAGGACTGTGTGGTGTGTGTTTATTGCATGTGGTTGTTCATGCATTGCATGTTGTGTCCAATTAATATAACGGCTGATGAGATAGCCATCAACAAGCTGATGTAGTAGCAAGTGGAAGGAAGGCTAGTCAGTGGATCCAAGGGGTTCATAGTGACCCAAGGGTGTCCGAAGTCCTAATATATAACTAATGCTGGGACCGGTAGGATTCTAGTGCAAATAGGTAAGACTTTAAGTGTGAGGCAAAGGACATGAACGGGTTTGGATACCTAAGAACGAGAGGTCTGAAGTAAGATGATCATAAAACACAAAGTAAATGGTTACTACGATGCATATTCATACAACTCTTGCATTTATATTATTTATGAACTGTTATTAATCTGATGGTAACTTAGATATGAAAATGGATGACTCACTTGTTTGTCTATGTAAATATGATGACGTCATATTTGCATAGTTACTGATGCTGATCTGGAGATGAAGGCATGGACCCATATGCCAGTTTTGATGGTTTTTGAAACCATCAACGAACTATCATGTGCTAACTTAGAAATTACTAGTTGCGCTTATATGTGTTTTGTTTTATGGCATGTAAATATTTATAACAATGTCATGTTCGACATATTTTATGTTATATACTTATGTACCGCCTGTGGCACTAATTTTGATGCACCTAGTGTGCATATAGGATGTAAAGATAAACCTAAGTAACTTTTAATAAACGTATCGAGGTATTTCAGTCAGCTCTAAATGTGTTATGCTATCAATTCCTAAGGCTTTAGAAGAAAAAAAAAATATTTCGCTGCGAGAGTTTATCTCTGATGTAGTAATGTCACGTGGAAACCGGAGGTTTCTGCTTACGAATTTGCAGGCTCAAATTTGGGGCGTTACAGTATGGTATCAGAGCAGTTCGCTCAGGTGACCATCGAAATTGACCTACCTAGAAACTAGAGCATAACCAAGAGCTACTTTTAGCAAATGATTTTTATAAACCACGTAAAAGATTTCGTTTGAAGAATGTAGTGTTGAGTCGGGAATAATAGTAAATGAATAATTATAGAACTGTAGAAGCATCAGTTTTGTTTAAATATGCTATGTATCCTAAGTAAAATAAAAACTTTTGTGTGCAATATCTCTTTGTAAGAATTAGAGAATGATAAGCTTTTGAAGCTAATCAATATGTATCTATGTGATTAAATGTATTGTGTAGTATTTAAATTAATTATTATTTTGGTGATTAATCTAAAGCGATGGTACATAATTATGGCACCTCGACGTTACCCTGTTTGTAACGAAAACTACGGAAACCATCGTCATGGCAACTGTGATGATGAATTCCCACCTCCACCTCCACTATTTAATGATGGAGTGCATCCGGCCTTAGCTCAATTTATGGCTGAAACTACTAGGCAGTTTGCCGAAGTAGTGGCAAAAATTCCACAGCTTGCTGGCCGATTGGAATAGGTAGGTTGCTCTCTACGCGATTTTGCTAGCCAGCAATTTCGCCTATTTGATGGAATGCAGGGACCGTTAGTTGCTGAAGCTTGGATTATGGATATCGCGCTATTGCATGAGTTTATCTCTGATGTAGTAATGTCACGTGGAAACTGGAGGTTTCTGCTTACGAATTTGCAGGCTCAAATTTGGGGCGTTACACTTGGGAAGTTTGATTCCAAGAGTGATGAAGGTATATTCTTGGGGTATTCTACAAACAGTCGTGCTTACAGGGTCTTCAATAAAAGAATAGAGACTGTGATGGAATCTATTAATGTTGTTATTGATGATGATGAAGTTGAGAGACCAAGCAGAAGGGAGGAAAATCAGATCGATTCTGTTGATCCGTCAGCAACTTCAATTGATATTATTAAGGCTTCTCCAAATGTGTCTCCAGATGATCCTCCCTCTTCTCCCACCACTTCGGATACCACTCCCATTGCTTCCGAATATGAGGATACTCCTGCTAATACTCCTAAGTGATCATGGATGAAGCACAATCATCCTCCTCAGCAGCTTCTTGGGACCATAGATGAAGGGCGTAGGCTAAGAAGCAGAGTCATTCAGCCTACCAGTGAAGTAGCTAATCAAGTCTCCTACAGCTGCTACCTTGCTCAAATATAACCCAAGGAAGTTGATGAAGCCTTACAGGATGAAGGCTGGCTGTCGGCCATGCATGATGAGCTCCATCAATTCACTAGAAATGATGTTTGGACCTTGGTACCCCGTCCTGCAGAACATAATATCATTGGTACCAAGTGGATTTTCAAGAATAAAATAGATGAGCATGGTACTGTGGTTCGGAATAAAGCCTGTCTTGTTGCCCAGGGATATACTCAGAGGGAGTAGATTTTGATGAAACTTTTGCCCCAGTTGCCAGGTTAGATTCCATCAGAATTTTTCTCTCCATTGCTTGCCATCTTGGTTTCAAGCTTTATTAGATGGATGTAAAGAGTGCATTTCTAAACAGTGTTCTTCAAGAAGAAGTTTATGTAGAACAGTCGAAGGGTTTTCAAGATCCTCATCATCCCCATCATGTGTACAAGCCGAAAAAGGCTTGGTATGAGCGTCTCACCACTTATCTCCTGGATAAGGGACTACAAGGGGACAAGCTGATCGAACCCTGTTCATCAGAAATTAAGGTACTCACAAACTCATTACTCAAATCTATGTGGATGACATCATTTTTGGAGCTACCTTAGACTCTCTTGCCCATGAGTTTTCTGAAGAAATGAAGCAGGAATTTGAGATGAGCATGATTGGTGAGCTGAACTATTTTCTTGGCCTTCAAGTCAAGTAAACTGCTGAAGGCATCTTCATCTCTCAGTCCAAGTATGCTAAGGATCTGGTCAAACGATTTGGTTTGTATGGAAAGAGTCGTGCCCAAACTCCCATGAGCACCAGTGTCAAGATTAGTGGTGATCTTGCAGGAATATCCGTTGATCCACCCCTTTACAGGAGTATGATAGGGAGTCTCCTATATCTTATAGCCAGCCGACCAGACATTGCCTTCAGTGTGGGAGTTTGTGATCGCTTTTAGGCAAATCTGAAGGAATCTCATCTCACTGCAGTCAAGCATATCATCAGGTATGTCAATGATACCCTTCTTTATGGCATTTGGTATTTTAGAGAAACAAATCTTGTTGTTGTAGGATACTCTGATGCAGACTGGGCTGGAAATGTTGATGATTGAAAGAGCACCTCGGGAGGATGTTTCTATGTGAGGAACAATCTTGTAGCTTGGATGAGCAAGAAACAAGCCTCTATATCTCTCTCCACTGCTGAGGCTAAATATATTGCTCTGGGCAGCTGTTGCACACAATTATTATGGATGAAGACACTACTAGGCAACTATGGATTCTCTCAAGATACTATGATTATCAACGGTGATAATACTAATGCTATCAACATCTCCAAGAATCCAATTCAGCACTCTCAGACCAAGCACATCGATATCAGACATCACTTCTTGCATGATCTTGTGGAATCCGAGGTAGTATCTCTCTCTTTCATCCCCACTGAAAACCAATTGGTTGACATTCTTACCAAACCTCTAGATGGTAGCAGGTTTGAGTCCCTCCAAAGAGCCATTGGTGTTTGTGCCATGTCCTAGACATGCTTTTCCATGCTAGGATGAGATTTTTGTCGTGTCCTTTGATAGCATAATGTTGTTTTTGTAATAAAAAAAGAAAAAAAGAAAAAAAAAAGAAATTTGGGAGTTTTGTAACAGGTTGGTCCCTTTTAAGGTATGTCAGCTATGTCATGTATTTTATTTGGGTTAGTAGTTCATTATGCATTGATGAATTATTCTTACATATGGTTGAGAACATAAGTCTGACATATGCAAAGTTTTCTTGCTCACTTGTAATGATTGATAGTTTTTTTCCTCATGCGATGAAAATGTGCACTATTCACGACTCCCTTAAAGGTACATCTTTCCTCCTTTGACTTTGTGTTTCTAGAATTTTTGGATAAGAGAAGAGGTCTTTGATAAGATGGCCAAATTGACCACATTCTAGTTGAACCTAGAACCTAAAAACTCTGGCATTCTCTCTAGGTTGCAGCACCATAAGAATCAAGCAGTAAAACTAATGAATTATGTGTTGTAATTGTATATTCACTGCTTATGTGCTGAATTTGTAATATGCCTTGCCCTCTATGTGCAAGTAAAAATTTACCTTGTCCTTTATGGTACAAGTAAAACAATTGTGTGCTGCATCTTAGGGGAGTGTATCAGATGAGGGTGGCTAGGCCCTAGTAATTTATAAGGTTTGACTTTTGACTAATATTTCACTGATTTTTTCTCTTGTTTAGAAAATCTGGTTGCTCTTTGTCATATCAGTGATAGTCATACCTTATGGGAAAAGTCTTCACACACCCACACATTGCATGAGCTGAGAAAGCTATTTTATTATTATGATTGCAGGGGAATCTTTGCCTATCTTATCCTTGTCTATCGACTATATGTTTGCATAATTCTGACGTGCTCTTTGACTATTTTCTCAAGACAGCAATACATGCGTGTGCTATTATACTTATGAAGGACTTAACCATGTTGCTCTTCTTTCTAAAGTCAGCTTGATGTTTCCTTATTTAGTCCTTTTCTTTGTTTTTAAAACTAGTGGACTTTATTACTCTGTTTACCCTGGTCCTTCTATGACCGTTATGGGGAGTAATTTTCGTTGTGGTTAATTTTTATTACTTTTTTTTACCCTTTGTCCCTTTGTGACAAAAAGAGGGAGTAATTTTTATTTTAGGACCGGGATTGTATTTTTAACCGGTCATGTGATTTTTGTCCCAGAATGGCCAAAGGGTGAGTTTATTAGTTTGTAATTGGCTGCATTCTGTTGGAAAAAAATTACCTCTCTGTAAATATGCTTTTTATCAGGGATTCTGCTATTCAGAAGTGTTTCAGAAGATTCTACACAATTTGCAAGTCAGAAAATTCGGTTCCTTGCCAGCCATCCGGACGACGTGTCATACCGTCCGGACGCGCGAAGCCTTTATAAGGAAATTACTTGCAGCGGACGTGCGACCGTCCGGACAACAGTGCCTCACCGTCCGGGCGCGGCTCTCAAACAGGAAAGATCTTCAACAAAATTTTTGGAATTTCGGTTGTACAGTTGTCTGTCCTGACGGCGCCCAGCTTTATCAAGCCAGACTTTGATTTGAGCCCTCAGCCTATAAATAGAGGCCCCTGTGCTTGACAATTGTAAGAATTCGGTATTGAATTCCACTAGTGCTTAGAGAGTTATTTTGGGAGGTTATTGAGCTAAATTGTTCTCTCTAAAGCCGTTGTTGTGTGTGATGTTGCTGCGCTTAAATGGAAGTCTATCTTAGGGGTAAGCCCTAAGGTAAAGGATTCCATTGAAGACCCCTTAAGGTAGGAGACCTGGTTGGGAGGCGTTCGTGTTAGGCTACACGTTAGAGTGCAAGGTACGACCATTGGATCAGGGGTATGTTAGTGCTACTATCTTGTAGTTAGTCTTGTCTTCTGCATAGTGGATATCCTGGGTTTGGCTGCCCCGAAGTGGTTTTTCTCATCTTGACTTTCCACTTCGTTAACAAAAATCTTGTGTTATTTATTTTCTCCATTATTTTGTTAACACATTGTGCACACACACACTTGCTTTATTTTAGAAGTCAATTTCATTTTTCACCAAATACAACGCCATTAGGTCATCGTCGACATCAGCAATACCTACAACCAAAGGATTAATGTCTACACGGTCGTGGTGATAGCCAAGTTCACATAGGGGGAAGTGTGAGTCCATAAATTCAGCAGTATAAAACTATCAAGTTTTCATAATGAGCCAGCTCTTTTCTTTTCTACCTTACATTTACTATAATAGCTATTATTAGTGGGAATTATTCTTTAAAAGTTTTGTAGCTAATATGGTAAACACAGGCACTTCATATCGATGAGGAATCTTACTACTTATACACTTATTTATACATATATCATATGACTATGCCATATTCGTATTAGTCGTATACAAATTTTCCAAACCTTCAAGAATAACAAGCATACGGGTACATCTAAGTAGAAAATGAGCAGCATCATAACCCATCCATGTAGAAGTACGAGTATTTCCAAACCATCAGAAAATACCTATATCTAAGCACAATTAAGCTTAAAGCCATATAAAACATCATTATGCACTCTAGCCGTAACTATATACATATGCTCTGTTCCATTCAAACTCATAGGCATACTGGTATGTCTAGTATAAAATTCCATATAAATCATTTATACAATCTAGATGTAACTATATACATATATACTATTTGATTCAAACTCATAGGCATAGTGGTACATCTAGCTATGAAAACATCATAAAACCTAAATCATGTCACACATCATGTTATGCTTGCCACACATCTGTTTTCTTTGTTTTTTGTTGTTGATGTTGTGAGGCTTTATACCCACTGGTCTCACACTTGCTCTGCCAAGATATCTTTCAACCTTGGTCTTATGTTCATCGTTAATGACTTCATTCTATGCTCATGCTCATCACATCTCATACTCATCATAACCATGCTATCATACATGTTAATTTGTAATTGACTGCATTCTGTTTAACAAAATTACTTTTATGTAATGTTGCTACATTATTAGGGATGCCGTTTATTTTAGAGTCTTCATTTTAGAAAAGTGCTTCAAGATGTTCAAAGAAGATACTGTGCAGATTCCAACTCAGAAAAGTCGGATCCCAAGCTTCTTCCTAGATGACCCAGTCATGCGTCCGGACGCCCATCAGTGTCCAGAAGTTTCGAACAGGTCAAGGTTACATCCGTCTGGATGTTGCGGTAACGTGTCCGGACGCTCATCAGAGTTTAATAAGAAATCAGATTTCCTTCTCAAACAAAGATATGGGAAGACAGCTGCATCCGTTCGAATGACAGGGCAACACCGTTCGGACGCTATCCTTGATAAGGCAAGATGTGGAGAAGAATTGCAACCGTCTAGACGTCAGGGCAACACCGTCCGGACACAATCCTTATTATGGTATTTACGTGCAGAAAAAGTGCAACCGTTCGCACGCGGCCCTGATATGGTATTGCGTGAAGCGTATTCTGGAAAGCCGGTTGCACAGTTGTCCATCCGGACGGCCTCAGTGTAATTCCCCATATTTTAAGTAATAAAATAAAATGTCTTAAATTAGAATTTAAGACTGAATAAAATAGACAAGTCTAGAATTGACGTTCGATTCCCAAGACTCGATATTCGAACGACTTAATATTGTAGGAAACAATATTCGCATCCAGTATAAAACTAAGTCTCACCTGGGCTGTAGAGCAACCGCTATGATACCAAACTTAACGCCCCGCCTTTTACAAAATGATGTAAGTGAAAATTTTGATTTTTACATGACATTACGACATCATCAGAGTTATAAATTGGCAGCGGAATATATATATTTTTTAATGATAACACATTAGAGCTTCTAACATAAATATTTCAAAATAGATAAAAGAGTGTAATTGAAGAATTACACTATAACGTAGTATTTGTGCCACATATGGCATGGATAATTTACAACCAAAACATTCATAATACTATTATCACATACCAACAGAAATATAAATATTGTTTTCCGAATATAATAATAATTGTTAATAAAATATTAACTTCTAAATTAACCAAGTGTCAGTGTTTGTGTGCAACAAAATATCTTAAATGCAGAATTTAAAGAAGACAAGATATTTGTTATGAAGTGGAAACTCTATGAAGAGAAAAACCACTCCAGGGCAGCCAAACCCAGGAAATCCACTGTCTAAAGACAAAGCTAGTTACAAGACACTCGTACTCACATACCCTTATGCAGTAGTTATACCTCTAACTCTGACGTGTAACCCAACACGAATCCTTCCCAACCAGATCTTCCACTTGAATGGATTTTTTATGGATTCCTTTACCTTGGGACCGATCCCTAAGATAGACTTCACACGAACAATTGAGCACACACCGGCAATGGCTTGAGAGCTAGCGGATCTTCAATTCTCCCTAAACACCCTCTCAAAGCTAAAAGAATCCAATACCAAATTATGTACAATTTACATGCCTAGAGCCCTCTTTATATAGGCTTTACAAATCCTATTTCAACTAAAATAATGAGGCCTATACAAACAAGGATTTGGACTCTGGCGCGCGTCCAAACATTTTTGCGTGTTCGTCCAGACGTTTCTCTTGGCTGTCCAGATAGTCCCGTTGTATCATTTTTCGTTAGCTTTCCAATGACACCAATTTCATCCCAATCTGATATTTAAGCATAAAGTTATGATCAAAATACTGGAGGGCATTCAGACAGCTTGACCGAGCGTCTGGACGGTCAACTGCAACCGCCTTTCCAAAATAGCGCTGAAAGCTTCCATAACAAGGTCCACTTCCTGACGGCTTGGCCGAGCGTCTAGACGGTATTCGCCATAACTCCTTTCCGCGTTTGAAAAGGAAGCCCAGAATATTCTGAATTGCTTGACAACGTCAGGACGTGTTGCCACGTCGTCCGGACGTCTTGTAGAAACTTCCCAAATAGTGTCGACTTCTAAAATCCAACTCCGTGTAGAATTTGGAGAGGCTTGACCTAGTGTCCGGACGTTGTTGCTCTGACGTCCAGCCGTCTTCAATGCTGAAGCTTCTACACACTGCGGGGCATTCAGACACCTTCAAAGGTTCATCCGGACGGTTACGCAGGAACCGATTGTTCTGACTTGGAAATTGCATAGAATCTTCATGGACCTTTTCTTAAAAACTTATGAACATACACATGGCATGAAATGAGACACTTTCCATATTACTTGAAGACTCTGAATAAAACCGATAATCCTGTTAAAAGCAACCGCTACATAAAGTGTTTTTGTCAACCAGAATGTTGCCAATATAAAATACTAACAATAATAATGGACTAGACATAGTAGTCCACAAAAATGGGAGGCATCCTAGCCTCAGATACTGCCATCAACATCACCTAAGGGTCTGGACAATCCTGATGCTCCTCCTCCTCATAACCTGTATTAATATATAATACAAAGAAAAACAATAATACAAAAATACCTAGTGAGTTCGTTGTTTTCAATAATGATACGATTACTGATTTATTTAAGTAAATGCAACACAATGAAATAATATAAAGTAATGACAGTTTTATATGCACAGTTTTATTATAAAATAAATCTTGAGCTTCTTGCATTCAATCTTATAGAGACGTAACTCTAATACATAGGTTCAAGGAAACGTAATTTCATTTAATAGAAGTTAGTTTGTGATTGGCTACATTTTGATTGGACAAAATCACTTATGTGTAAAGATGCTTTTCAACAGGGATTCCACTATTCAAAAGTGTTTCAGAAGATTCTGCACTGTTTGCAAGTCAAAGATTTCAATTCCCTACCAGCAGTCCGGACGACGTGTCATCCCGTCTAAACGCTCATCTGTTCATAGTTCCCACTCGTCTGGACGACGTGTCATATCGTCCAGATGTCCTTCGGACTAAAGCATCTCCGTCCGGACAATGTGGTTTTCCGTCCGGACACTCATCTGTATCGAGAAGCTTCTGTTTCAACTTGCATCTGTCCGAACGACTCACCAGCCTGTCCGGACGACCCTCAGTGATCGAGCTTCAGATTTTCTTTCCAAAAGAAAATATGGGAAGATTGCTACAACCGTCCGATCGCGCTACTCTTTTAAGGAAAGTTCGCAATTCAAACTCAACCGTCTGGACGCCGGTCTACCTTGGTTCAGACGCGAGTACAATAGATATGGAAATTGCATACAGCAGATCAACCGTCCGGACGGCCATCCCCCATGGTCCGGACCCACGAAGCGTTAGTAACGAAATTACTTGCAGCGGACGTGCGACCGTACGGACGACAGTGCCTCACCGTCCGGACGCGGCTCTCAAATAGGAAAGATTTTCAGCGAAAATCTCAGAATTTTGTCCGCACAGTTGTCCGTCCGGATGGCTCCCAGCTTTATCAAGACAGATGCTCATTTGAGTCCTCAGCCTATAAATAGAGGCCCCTGTGCTTGAGAACTGGAAGAATTCGGTATTGAATTCCACTAGAGCTTAGAGAGTTATTTTGTGAGGTTATTAAGCTGATTTGTTCTCTCTAAAGCCGTTGCTGTGTGTGCTGTTGCTGCGCTTAAACTGAAGTCTATCTTAGGGGTCGGCCCTAAGGTAAAAGATTCCATTGAAGACCCCTTCAGGTAGGAGACCTAGTTGGAAGGGTTCATGTTGGGTTACACGTTAGAGAGCAAGGTACGACCACTGCATCAGGGGTATGTGAGTGTTACTATCTTGTATCTAGTCTTGTCTTCTGAATAGTCGATATCCTAGGTTTGGCTACCCCGGAGTGGTTTTTCTCATCTCGAGTTTCCACTTCGTTAACAAAAATTCTTGTGTTATTTATTTTCCGCATTATTTTGTTAACACATTACGCTCACACTTGCTTTTATTCTAAGAAGTCAATTTCATTTTTCAATTGGTATCAGAGCTTGGTACACTCTGTTGAGATTTATTTCTTGAGTGTTATTTTTGACTTCTAATCTTTGATATGTCTCAAACTCTTAATTCTATTCCTACCTTTGATGGCTTGAACTATGGCTATTGGAAAGCTCGCATGCTGTTCTTTTTAAAATCTATTGACTGTTGGAGTATTGTTGAAACTGGTTGGATTAAACTAGAGGATACAACGCTTGAACTAGTCCCTAAGAAAAATGCACGACTTTCCAATGACAAAGCCCTCCATGCTCTTTGTCAAGCACATTTACTGTCTAAATTTGCAAAAATTTCAAATTGTGAATCTGCTCAAGAAGCGTGGCAAATTTTGGAAACAACATATGGAGGCACTAAGCTTGTAAAATCTGCCAAACTTCAAATGTTGATTTCGAAATACGAAGAAATTAAGATGTTAGAAGAAGAGACATTTGGAGAGTTTTACTCCAAAATGAGTGACCTGAGAAACTCCATGGTGAGTCTTGGGAAGCCTGTCTCAGATGTAAAACTCATCCGAAAGATTCTAAGATCTTTGCCTAAGCATTTCAGGATCAAGGTGACCACCATTGAAGAAAGCAAAGATCTAGAAGAAATGAAGATTGAAGAGTTGGTGGGATCTCTTCAAACTTATGAGCTGTCTCTGCCCTCGGTCAAGAAGTTAAAGACCATTGCCCTAAAAGCGTCTAAGAAATGGGTTGAAGCCTTATCTGAAGAGGACTCTGAGGAGGAAGAAAGAGTTGTGGCTATGTTAGCCAAAAATTTCAGAAGACTGATGAGAGACGACCGATTCAAGAAGAAGTTTTCTAAAAATGTGAAGAAAGCTCCTAGAGAAGCTGACCCTGAGGAAGAAGAAAATAAGGATCCCAGAAGGCCCAGATGTTTTGAGTGCTAAGGTTTTAGGCATATCCGAGCTGATTGCGGGAATCTTAAGAAGGGCAAGGGGAAGGCGTACAATGTGACTCTCAGTGATGAGTCAGAAGAAGAAGCTCCAGAGTCTGAGAAATTTATGGCCTTTGTAGCCCCACACGTTGAAGAGGAAGACTCTTATTATTTGAAGCATAGTGATAATGGGAAAGAGCTCAAGGAGGCTTATAAGACACTCTACATAGAGTATGAGAAGCTGAGGGAAGGTCGTAAGCAACATCTGTATTATATGAACAGTTTGAGACTAAGAAGAGTTCATTGCTACTCAAGATACAAGAGCTCGAGAAGAATTTGCTAGAGACTCAGCTCTAGTTAGAAAAAGTCACTGATGAGAAACTGACTCGTATGCTATCTATTCAGAAGAGTCCTACTGACAAGACCGGTCTCGTGTATGTAGTTCCCTCTTTTGATGCTCCCTCTACTTCAAAGACTGTATTTGTGAAACCTGCAGTCCAAGAGCCTCCTCCCATTGCTGAAGATAACGGGAAGGACAAGGTCAATGATGATGTTCCAGGCACTCAGAAACCTCATTCCATCAGAAGATCTCCCATATGCCATCACTACGGTCTAAGTGGGCATGTTCGTCCTCAGTGCTCCCTCCTGAAAGCTCAGAAAGCCAAGGCCAAGAAAGAAGTGCCCCGACAGGCTAATCATGGCACTAGACCAGCGGCCTAGTATCAGACTCCATGGTATCAGGACCCTTATCATCTAGCAACAAGATATCAAGCTCCTTGGTCTCATGCACCACGATACTAGGCATCTCAGCATCAAAGGCCTCAGCAGCGGTTTGTACTAGCAAATCATAGTGGCACCTCCAAGATCAAATCTAAGCAGTTTAGAAGGCCTCAGAAGGTGGAAGAAGAGCTATACCACAGTGAGCCATGTATCTGGATGCAGAGCATGATGGAGTGGATGATGAAGTCCTGCCAGCAACCACCCACAGGAAGGCAGGCTTGGGTCAAGAAGGACAGTCACCCCATGAGGGGGAACAGATGCACCTAGCAGGTTTAGGTGTTCATGCCTAGGATTTGGTTCCTAATCCTACGGCATCAGGTTTGATTGCTTATTTTCTTGCTATATTTTCTATGCAATCTAGGAACCAGTTGTATTTTTGCTCCCTATTTCTCTTGAGAGAATTTCCTCCCTACCCCACCAAAAAGTCACCTTTTGGCATCTTATGAGTAATTTCTTGCGAGCTTTTGGATTTATCTTGCTCCTTCTTGTCTTTTTGCACATTATTCTCACATTCCAGGTATTTCTTCAGTCTTTTTCTCTTCAGATTTTTTTTTTTAAAAAAAAAAACTGTTAGAATATTAATGTCTTTTAGGAATGTTTTTGAGATTGTGAGATGCATATATATGCTATGTTGGGATTATTTGTGGGGATATTTTTAGGACGACAATGTGATAATTTCTGTCTATATTTGTAAGAAAGTCCCATTTACTGCCGTTATAATGCTAAAATTTTTGACCTAACAAGAATACTTTTGGATTATTTGTCTTGGCAAATCGTGTTGGTCACTTTTGCAGAACCATGTTAGCAGGTAGTCCACAGTGCAGAGTCCGCCAGAGGACAGAGGGAGACAGAACAGCTCTCAGAGCCAAAATTATGGACCGCACAGTCATTGCTGAATGAAATGTGGTCCTGTCAGACATTATGGTGGCACCTCTGGATAGTATCCATGACATCATCCAGACATACCACTGGGGATACCTTCATAGTTGTGCCTGTGTTGTCTATACCAGGCTGGTCAGACTCTTTTATGCAAATCTAGAGGTGGTATAGGACGACGACCGCAGGTTGGTGCTTCAGTCCACCGTTGCCGGACATATCATCAATGTTGATCCCCAGATCATCAGTCACTTCATTGGAGTTCCTGTCCACCAACTATCTAATAGCCCATATAATGAGGTAGTCATTCCTCCCTCTATGGACGATCTCCGAGAGTTCTTCCACACTGTTCCCCTGGGTGAGGAGCGCGCTACAACCATCAGGATCGGTGCTTTATCCCCCGCACACCGCATGTTGGCCAAGATTGTTCAGTACAACCTCTGGCCAGTTGTCAGGCGCAGTGACCTGATTTTGAAAAAGGCCCAGTTTGTTTATGCCATCCATCTTCTCTTGCCTTTCTGCCTGTGCAATCATATTTTGGGTGTTACTCTGGAGGCCAGCGATGAGAGCAATACCGGTCTACCCTTCGGTTGTCTGCTTACACAGATTATTCTTCAGTCCGGCATCAGTATTACTGGAGAGCCGAAGATGAAAATTCAGAATCCTATCGGCAAGCAGACGTTGATGAAGTCCAATGCACAGCTGCAGAGAGATGACTCTGACGATGATGTACCTGCTGCCATGCCTGTAGGCTTTCCGGATATGGCTTCCTCCTCTCAGACTGTCCCGCCTTCTGAGTCGAAAGTCAATTATTCTCAAATAATGGAGGCCCTGGCTGCCATTCAGGGAGGGATGAGTACCATGCAGCTCTCCATGTCATCCATGCAGCAGTCCATCTCCACCATGCAGCAGGAGGTGCACTCCATCAACTTCCGTGTAGAGCAGAACCAGCTGGACCTCCGAGAGTGTCTCAAGTTCCATCATCCTGCCAGCATGACAATGAGGATGATGTGCCTAGGACTGCTCCTATGGCAGAGGATGCTTGAGTTTCCTTTTGTTTAGTTGTCTTTTTTTGTGTTTGAGACATTTGGTTTATTTTCTGCTATGTTTGTTAAACTCTTAGACTAATATTACTCTATTTTCCCTGGTCCTTCTGAGACTGTTAGGGGGAGTAATTTTTGTTATGGTTGGTTTTCATTACTCTATTTTACCCTTTGTTCCTTTGTGACAAAAAGGGGGAGTAATTTTTATTTTTGGACCGAGAATGTATTTTCAAACCGGTCAAGTGATTTTTGTCCCAGAATGGCCAAAGGGGGAGTCTGTTAGTTTGTGATTGGCTACATTCTGATTGGACAAAATCACTTATGTGTAAAGATGCCTTTCAACAGGGATTCCACTATTCATAAGTGTTTCAGAATATTCTGCACTGTTTGCAAGTCAGAGATTTCGATTCCTTGCTAGCCGTCCGGACAACGTGTCATCCCGTCCAGACGCTCATCTATTCATAGTTCCCAGCCTTCTGGACGACATGTCATACTGTCAGAACGTCTTTTAGACTAAGCACCTCCGCCCAGATGAGGTGGTTTTCCGTCCGGACACTCATCTGTATCAAGAAGCTTCTGTTTCAGCTTGCATCCGTCCGAACAACTCAGCAGCCCGTCCGGACAACCCTCAGTGATCTAGCTTCAGATTTTCTTTCCAAAAGCAAATATGGGAAGATTATTGCAACCGTCCGAACGACGTGGATTCTCGTCCGGACGCGCTACTCCTTAAAGATAAGTTCCCAATTCAAACTCAACCGTCCAAACGCCGATCTACCATGGTCCGAACGCGAGTACAACAGATATGGAAATTGCGTGCAGCAGATCAACCCTCCGGACGGCCGTCCACCATGTTCCAGACGCGCGAAGCCTTAGTAAGGAAATTACTTGCAGCGGAGCTGTGACCGTCCGGAGGATAGTGCCTCACCGTCCGGACGCGGTCAAACAGGAAAGATTTTCAGTGAAAATCTCATAATTTTGGTCGCACAGTTGTCTGTCCGGACGGCGCCCAGCTTTATCAAGCCAGACGTTCATTTGAGTCCTCATCCTATAAATAGAGGCCCTTGTCCTTGATAACTGCAAGAATTCGGTATTGAATTCCACTAGAGCTTAGAGAGTTATTTTGTGAGGTAATTGAGCTAATTTGTTCTCTCTAAAGTCGTTGTTGTGTGTGCTGTTGCTGTGCTTAAACTGAAGTCTATCTTAGGGGTCGACTCTAAGGTAAAGGATTCCATTGAAGACCCCTTCAGGTAGGAGACCTGGTTGGGAGGCGTTCGTGTTGGGTTACATGTTAGAGAGCAAAGTACGACCACTGCATCGGGGGTATGTGAGTGTTACTATCTTGTTTCTAATCTTGTCTTCTGAATAATGGATATCCTGGGTTTGGCTGCCCCGGAGTGGTTTTTCTCATCTCAAGTTTCCACTTCGTTAACAAAATTTCTTGTGTTATTTCTTTTCTTATCACACACACTTGCTTTTATTCTAAGAAGTCAATTTCATTTTTCAATAAAATTTGAGAGACATAACTCTACTAAGGGACATAACTCCATCCAATGGGTATTTGGAGACGTAACTCCTGTCTAATGTGTTATAGGAGACATAACTCCCGTTTAGCAAATGATAGGAGATGTAACTCCCGTTTAGCGAGTGATAAGAGACGTAACTCTCGTTTAGCGAGTTCTAAGGAGATGTCACTCCTCTAACAGTTTATTATCTTTTTGGAACAGGCAGACATCACTCCCTATTCCGTAGGCAAACGTACCTCCCTACTCTTTTATTTATTAATATTTTTGGCTCAGGCAGACGTCACTCCCAACTTTTCTTAATATAAATTCATTAATTAAAATAACAAAATATGCAAAGTCCACATGTGCAAACAATTAAATAAAGTAGAAATCATAACATTATAGAAATTCAGCATCGCCCTCAGTGAGTAAGAAATACTCACAGTTATTTTCTGTTTTAGACAATATTCACACAAGTGCTTACTGCAATACAATTTTGTACATGTGATAGTGTGCTCATACGAAATTGCTAAGAAACTTATTTTATCACATTTATCACTTTCGACTTCTGAATCACTTATCCCAATTTCTAATGTCGCTTAGATATTATAACGGCATAAAATAGGTTAATTATATTACCACATATTTTATCCGGACATTATTATGGCATTTATTAATTAAAGTCCAAAATTCCTTTTAAGAAAAATAAATATCGCAACAACATTAGCATTAAAAGCTTAGATATTTTTATCAAATAACATAATAACACCATTAATATAATGGGTTTTACACTTTAAAAATAATTGAATAGTACAACGATATAAATATAAATAATCCTAATTTCATTCTTTATAAAATTGGGCAGAATAAAGGTGCTACAAAAAATATTTATTTTCTCTACTAAATATACTTCCCTTACAAATATATATATATATATATATATATATATATATATAATCATAAGAGTAGTACGTATATATTTACACAATATCAATTAAACATATATTTTTATATGTATAACACTTACACTAATTAGTAATATATCTATATACATAATAAAACATATATCAATGACACTCACACACACTTATTTATGTATTATTACACAAAGTTCGACACACACATATATAGAGACAAAGTGTCCTCTTGTTTTATTTCTTTTAGGATCCAGGTGCTTCTATTTCTCTTCTTCTTGGTTTCATCAACCTTTATATGTTTTCCTCTTTTCTTTGTTTTTTTGTTGACCGAGATAGAAAGGGGAGACTTTCTAGACTATTCTCTTTCTTCTTTTATTCTACATATGGACACACACATCAACAAAGAAATAGAGAAGTAGACAGAGAGGAACTTACGGGGAGAGAGAAAGATTTGGGTCTACCACCGTGCAAGGCAAAAAGGGCAGGTATTTTTTTTCAAAATTTGGTTCCTGATTATTTTCTTGTTTTGCTTTGAATGAGAGAAGGTGTATTCTACATAAAATCGTAAAAGGAATGGAGGAGAAAAAGAGTGATCTCTTTTTTGGGTTCTGCACCGATTGAAGAAGAGAGAAAGGTGTTTCTTTTCTATATGGGTCGACAGATGCAAGAGCAAGGGAAAATTTCTATGTTTTCTGCACAAAAACGAGAAGGGAGATGAGTTGCAGAGAGTGAGCTTCGGTTTCTTTGAGGTGTGAAGAATGATCGCAGTGTAAGCTTCCCATTTATAGGATCCTTGACGGTTGGATTTCCACCAAGTGGCTCTTTATCAACGGTTGGGGTAATGGCAAGTGTCCTATGAGCTAGTTCGTAGTTGGAAGAAAATCTGCAATTGATAAGATGCTCTTATCAACTTCTAACGAGTTTTTAGTTTTTAACTTTCCTCTAACTGAGTTCTCTTTAGTTAGGTATTGATGGTTAAGATTGCTCAAGAGCTAATCAAGGGCCGGAGGTTAAACGTGGGGAGCAAGTTTGAGAGATGAGATATTTTGGTTAGAAGTCAATGAAGGGGAAGAAGGAAGAAGCCATGCGTGAATGAGAGCTTCATTTGGGCTCTAAGTTTTTGTTCCACATGTGTGGGCTGCTGGGTTGGTTACATAAGTTTGGGCTGATATGTGGACTGGACTGGGTTCATGTAAGACAAAATGGGCCCACAAATTATTAATGCTAATTTACGCTCAAATCATGGGTAGTATTTTTCAAGGGTATTTTGATATCTTTAACGAAGTCGAAAAATTATGAAATTCGGAGGGTAGCTAAAGAACTTTGAGAAGAACATTCTAGCTTTTAAATTGACAAAAATGGAGTTCGTTTGACCCTGTTTATGTTATTCCAAAGTTTAAGATCCGTTTGAACTTTTACTAAACTGGAACTATAAATGCTTCTTAATAAATGAATATTTCTTTTCATAAATATTCATATTTATTCTTTTATATTATTATTAGGTCTTAAATTATATTTTAATATATTTTATTTAATATCTTAAAATACGAGGAATTACAATTTTCGTGGATGTGACCGATTATCAGTTTTGAGTGTTGAGGTTAAAGTTTGATTTCTTGTTGAAGTTGATTGGGTATTTTCGGAGTTAGTATTTGCTGTTGATAGGCTGTGTGTCGGCCAGACCAGTTTGTGTTGTTCTATGGGTTCGGTCAGTGGTGATGTATATGGATATTGGGTCCCTATTTCAGATTATGTTACATTCTAGGGTTTGGTTGAATTGATTTTAAGTTTGGATTCCTATTACTTGTATTTAGCAAGAAGTTCCCTTGTTTTGCCTATAGTGTATGTTGGCTATGGGTATGTTGGATGGCTGTGTGTATTGTGATGGGGGTTTTGCTGACTGTTTTAGTGTTTCTATTTTAGTTATGGTATCTTTGAGAGTTAGGTGTTGGTATTTGGGTTGTTCTAACCAAATCAAATGATGAGCTTTATTGTGGGTTGATTTAATGATTAAAATGATGATTAATGACTTTTAAAGAGGCTGCTGGTTTGAGTTGGTTAATTTGGTATGTGGGTATAGTGTTTTGACCAATTATGAGTATGATGATGTCTTCATTTGAGTGATTTGGTAAGTGTTCGGGTTGTGTTCAACTATTGGAAGCTTAGTGGTGTTTGAAGACTGGATATTGGAATGATTGTGGATTTAATGAGTTTTGGATCATGCTCTATGTTTTGAGTGTATTTCTATTTTAATTGAAATAGCCGAATACATGTATTTTGGAAATTATCATATGTACCTCAATTATGATCCATGTTGCCTATATGTGGTTTTGACAGATTATGTTTGGTTGTTAATAAATTGATATTGATGTTTTAAAGGGAATTCTTTTAAAAAGAAAAGGTTTGAATATTAAGTAAATGAGTTTTATAATCTAAGGAAATTATATGAGCATTGTTGTTGAGTTATGTGGTTTGATATGAAGTTAATTGTGGAAATTGAGTATGCTGTTTTGCTGTGATTTCTTTAATATATGTTGGTTGGAATAATTGTTAGAGTCAATATGTTTTAAACCAGATGTTTTGTTTGAAGTGTTGGTATTTTTGCAGAAAATGGGTTTAGGTGTTATTGTTGAAAAATAATATTGGAACTTAACCATGTTATGTTAAGTGTTAATAAATGCAAATGATTTTCCAATTAATAGATAATTGCTTCTTTGTATGCATATATAAATGATTAGAGCTCATGTTTAGGCATAAGTTTCTAAAAGTAATGATATTAGCCTTCTATGCATATATATATATATATATATATATATATATATATATATATATATATGTATGTATTTGATGCAGATGATGAACTACGACTGTACAAAAGGGCTGTAAGTATAAATTACTTACTGAGGGTAGTACTGGATTTTGATAGTGTTGTGTTTATGTTTTATTTTAATTGGATGCGTGTGACTGATTATTGCATACTGTTAATAATCAACCTATTAATATTGGGAGCTGTGTTTCCCAATGGTTCAGGATGGGAATAGTGCTTGAACCGAAAACCCTAATAATTCATATTGATTGCTACGTCTCTCAGAGTGCTAGTAGAGTGACGAGGAACGTACTCTGCTAGTGCGGAAACCATGCTAGTAAAATGTAATGTAGGAGGTACGTCTCCGAGATAGATGCTAATCGAGTGGCGGCTCTAAATGAGTGGAGTACAATGACTATATTGAACTGTTTAACACTTTGCATAGAAATCTGTCATCTCATTTTTATGTCATCTCTGTTCCTTAAATAATGCATAAATCATGATATTGTTGAATGACAGTTAGCTCACTTATGGAACTATGGGGTTGTGGTAATAACCACTGTCTCATAGATGTTTGCGCAGCTTGTAAAGATTATGGAATGGATTAACTGCTAGCTTAAGAGATTTAAAGCTATTGTAGTTAGGATCTTAGTGCTTTGTACTTATAAATGTTTGTAATATTTTGTATGTAACAAGTTTAGGAATTTACTTGTATTTAGTAAACTTTCCTTGTATGCTTTTGTGTCATTTGTAACACGTATTTCTTTGTAAATAGTTTAAAGGAAATTAAAGGATTTTTAATGTATGTGTAGAGGAATTTCAGTTAAAGCTCTGAATGTATTGTAAGAGAATTGTCCCTGATGTTTGAAAAGAAAAAAAGAAAGAAAAGATATTCATATTTTTCACTGTGAGATATATCGTATGTGAAAGTAGTAATGGCACGTAATTATCCAGATATAATTACTTACGCCTTTTTGTAAAAAGTGGGTCGTTACACTAAGCTTGCGTCCCGACGCTGCCTAGAGAAATACATTTCAGACTTGTTTTATGTCTGCTGAGCCTATAAATAGAGGCCTCTACGCATGTATTATTTATAGAATTCGGTATTGAATTCTTTATAGCTTAGAGAAGGTGTTTAGGGAGATATTGTAAAGATCAGCTAGCTCCCAAGCTGTTGTCGTTGTGCTGTTCTTGTGCTTGTGTTGAAGTCTATCTTAGGGAGGAAGCTTAAGGTAAATAAATTAATAGAAGACCCCTTCAAGTAGGTGACTTGGTTGGGAGGTGTTCACGTTGGGTTACGTGTCAGAGTGCAAGATACAATCTCTGCATCGGGTATGTGACTGTTACTGTCTTTGTACTAGATTTGTCTTCTGATAGTGGATTTTCTGGGTTTGGCTGCCCCTGAGTAATTTTTCCTTAATTGACTTTCGATTTCGTTAAAATAATATCTGTCTCTTTTAATTCTGTACTTTTAATATTTTGTTATACATTGCACACACACCGTTAAATTAGAAGTCAATTTAAATTTTCAATACATATGCATCGTATAACTTTGTATGCTTCTCTATCTCTTTTCAAATACATCATGAAAACATAATTCTCAACTCATTTTAAATTATGTGAAGACATAACTTAACATAATTGAAGGTATTGAAATCAATCACAAGCATATATAATCTCAAAATATCATTGGCTCGGTTTATCATAAATCTAACATTTATTTCATCGTAAAAACTTCACAAAATTTAAATTTCTTTTCTCAGTGAGTTGAATACTCACCTTGGCTGCTTGACAATTGGGTATGCAGAAATCTTCCTTGTAAGTCACACAATGTATCAGTGTACAATACATGTGATAACAATTAATACTAACACATTGTATTTTCTAACTTTAAATTCCTACTTAACTCTTGAATTGGTCAAGAATTAAGACCCATGGTGTGACGATCCATTTTTTTTTTTTTTAAAGTTTTGAAGTATCAGTAAAATTTAAGTCTTTCAGAGTTATTTATTTGTGTACTTATTTGGGGCAATTAGGGTCTTTCCATTCGCTTTTTTTTTTCCTCTTCCTGAATTTCCTTTTTTTTTTTTTTCGTTAAACATTTTTGGAATACGTCAAGTGTTTTGATGGAATTTGAACTAATTTTGCATTTTTCTATTTTTTTTTACTAAGAGTGACACCTGTCATTATTTTATTGGTACTCGCTTGGATACTAATGAAATATGTCAAATGTTTTGAATACAATGACTAAATTGTTATATTCACCCGTTGGGTTTTCTTTTTTCTTTTTCTTTTTTGTTTAAAAAATATTTTTTTATTAATTTTTATTTTATTTTAGTTTTTATGAGAATAAGTGTATTATCGGAAAAAAAAAAAGTGGCATTTTTGGCACACCTTGGTAGTTTGATAGTTCAGTTTAGCACACTTGAAAATTCATGGGGCTATTTTAAAATTGGCTGTTAGTTGAGGGAGTTTTTTTAATATTTATCCCTAAATAATAAATGGTAGTTTTCATTAGTGTGAAGTACAACTTGGTTCCTAACATTAATCTAAGATATTAGTATCTTTACAATATTTATGATTTTAGTAGATAGAAAGTAGACTACCTCACTGTTGTGGGTGTGAAGGTGCACACATCCTCTTGTTTGGTAGTTGTTTCGGAAACAATTCTTTTTTTTTTTTTTTTAAAAAAAAAAAGGCAAAACGCTTGTCTGTACTATTGATATGTGTTTGGTAAACTGTTTTAAAAATGAAAACAAGTAAAAGCAAAAACACGAGGGAAACAAAATTTGGAAACAACTCATACATGTTTCTAAAAACAGTTTTCGATGTTTTCATTTAGTATTCTTTGTTTTTCTTCCTCCGTCGAGAGAAATATACTTATGCATATACTCATACATAATATATTATATTTAATTATTTATATACATATATAAATATTAGTATACTTATTACATAAATGGTAATATTATATAATAGATATCATAAATTATTTAATATTCTTATAAATTATAACTTATAGCATTATATAGCATATACTTATAACTTCTAACATATAACATATAACATATAACGTACAATTTTTACTACACTCTTAAATTATATATATATATATACACGAGTCGACCAAACGTATGTTATAAGTATCATTTAATAATTTAGACTAATTTCATGTTTACGAACATCTCTTTTAATAATCAAGTCTAGCTTGAGTCGAGCCTAATCCAGTCGAGCCCAAGTATGTTAACAAGTAGTTATGTTCATTTACAGCTCTATTTGCTTCACTTACATAGCAATTTCTTTTTCTCATATATATTTTGCTGGGTTCCATTCCATATACATATATTTTACCATTCTAATTGGTTTTGGGTCTCAAATTTAGCTTATTTTTTGGTAATGGTGAAATGAGCTTGTTGCAAATTTTCTAATAAATCAATGTGTGTATGAGAAGAAAATTTAATTTTAGAACAATTGTCCAAACGAAATTAGACTAGTTTTATTTTCGGAAACAGGTTACCAAACGCTTCTTTACCAAAAATAAAAAAATAAACAAAATTATTTTCTATTTTGTTTCTAAAAAACAGTTCTCAAAAACAAAAACAAAATCCAATTTTCCAAGGAGTTATTATTTAGAAAATTAGGGATTAAAAAAAATAGATCACTTGTGTGGTTACCCTTAGTGGAGAAGGGTGGTCATGCAGCCATGACAATAGGCTATGCATGGCCACATAGCCACCCCTCTTCTACATTAAGGGTGGCCACACACGATCACTATTTTTTTGAAAAAAAAATAATAATAATTTTTTTATAAGTAATAAATGAGCCCTACATCTGATTGTATTTTCTCAAAATATGTAGTTGTAATCTATAGAAAATATTTTCTCAAATGTGGATCACACAAGAAAATATTTTAAATTCTCACATTTATATCACATCAAAATATTTTTCAAATATAAAATAAAAAACACTCACAATAACATACTAGCAAATGTAGCATATTAATTGCAAGCAAATTGTATGCCAATGGTAATTCATTCGTTGGCAGGGTATTGTAGGATAGTATGCTACAATAGAGAAAAATGTAAGAAAAGGATTTCTAAAGAGGATTTTTTATTTTTTCTGTTGAAAGATGATGGCCTATTGATAGTGGAATGTGCTTAATAATAATAATAATAATAAGGGGTAATCAACTTTTCCCCCATCAACTACTGCCATTGTTAATATGCCACCATGAACTGACACATCGACCAAAAGAGAGAATGCAACTACCATTTTCATACCATTACCCCCCTTCTGTCAGTCAGCGTTGTTAATTCGGATGGTCAACCCATCGCGTGTGCCTCGCTTGCTGTTTAACAAGGTTTTCCTCCACTTTTACCCACGGCCTCGGTTGTTAAAGGACACATATACCCTTCATCCAGTTTGTTCAAAATTTAAAATATCTAGATGGAGAAATGATGCTTATACCCTTTGTTTACCAAAGAAAAACCTCAAATGCCCTGTGCTCTTATTGAAAGTCTAAACTACCCTAAATATCCTATTGCAGTGCCGCGCATTTCATGTTCCACACTCAAAACCCTTGAACATAGATTCGAACCTGACGCTTTGCACATCAAAATCAGAACAAACCCTAGAGATTTGCTACCAACTAACTCTTTGCACTCGAGATTTTGAAGGCATCGTGCACTTGTTTCAGCATTGTATGTATCGTCCGATTTTCTTGTTTTCATTAAAATAAAGCATAAACCTTTCTTGTTAGAGTGAAAGCAACAGTTTATTGTTTACTACTTAAAATTTTGTTCTTTTTTGCGATAAAGTACTTGTCCTTTGCTTGTTTGTTGGTTTTCTATTTTCCTGAAGTGGTCTCGAATGTTGGATTTTTGCGGTCTGCGTTGGAATTTTCTCACATGTCTTGTGTTGGATGTATTTACTATAATGTCTGTTACATTGTCCGTACAAAATAACAAAAAAAGCTATTATAATTAGCCTTTATTTGGTGGTTCCGAATGTTAGCAGTTTGTTGGAAAAATCGAGGTTATGCTTAGGAATTTTTTATTGTCTTTTTGCAAATATAAGGAAGATAATGCTTGTATCATCTGCTCCATGTAGTTTTTTGTGACTTTTTTTGAGATTTTTTATATATTTAAGGAAGATAATAGGCTTTAAAAAAGCCAATGAGAGTGCTCTAAATGTTTTGACTGCTTTGGATAAATGGCCTTGGCTTAAAGTCCCTTGTTTGTTTTTACATGTTCACATAAGTTCCTTTATTATTTTTGTTATTAGAAAGTAGATACTAACTAACTTACCCCCCCCCCCCCCCTTTTTGTCATTTTATGTTATGGACTCTGGAACAACAAGAATTTATTTTGTGGAGTACCTTTTTATTGGTGTTATTTAGAGCAATTTCACTTTGCTGTGGAGTATCAAATGTTAATGTTATTAGGAGCAGAATGTTATTTATGTTTAATTTCCTTTCTTATTTCTGCTAAGGAGGGAAACTAACTTTTATTTTTATTTATTTATTTATGTCCCTTTGTATTCTTCTTATGATGGTAAGATGTGATATGATTCGATTGTTGGATTTTGATGTGCTCGCCAAGTCACTGGTTTTGCAAGTTAATTGATAATGCATATGAACTTATTGGTATGGTTGTCCTGTGTTTTTAATATGTTAGGGTTATGTTGTTATTACTTGCTGACTTGGCAAGTGATTGTTGATTTTGATGTGTTTGATTTTATGACTAAGAGGTCATTACAAGTTAATAATGCATAAGTCATTCTGCTTATGATATAAACTAATTTTTTATTTGTTGTCTTTTTAATAGGTTACCTTTATATTGCTTGTTGACTTGGTGCTTGTGATTTTGAGGTATTTGTGTAGTTATTTGATGAAAGTGTAAGTTGTAAGTTGTGTAATTTTTTTTTTGAATAATTTTGTCGTAATTATGAGTTGTAGCTAGCCTGGAGAATTTCTTAGTTTTCATTTTGATTTGAGTAGTATAGTATAATTGCAAACAAAAATCGACTGTTGTGGATGTTGGGAAAGTTTAGCCTGAGTCTGTATAGTTTGTTGCATAGTAATGTTGTTTCTGTTTATGGTAATGGCTCCAACTTTTTTGGATGATACATTCAAGATGACGGATTTGTACCTTCAGTACATGTAAAATGAAAATGGGTCCTTCAATTTTCATGGTACAAGAAAAGAGGCTCCAAATAGCTTTAGATCATAAGTTTTGGTTTATATCCCAATGGGTAAGCATCAAATATTTTATAGCTCATTTATCCATCCAAAATTGCCACCATAAATTTTTTTGGCATATCTAATTGAAGGTCTAAATTAACATGTAATATCTATCTAGCATTGTAATGAGATACTTTTGAAAACATTATCTAAGAATAAGTTTTAAGGTACAAAACTTGTGGGATTACAAGAGGGTTTTTTCTTTTTTTCTTTTTTTCTTTTTTAAAATCATACACATCCAAGTTATATTTTACATGTTATTTTGTATTTGGCTTCATTCTGTTAGACAAAATCACTTCTAAGTAATGATGCTTTTTAAATAGGGATTCAGTTATTTTTAGAATCTTCTTATTTAGAGTTATACTTGTAAAAGATTCTGCACAGATTCCAAGACAAAGAAATCGGATCCCTTGCATCCGTTCGGAAGACGTGATATTCCATTCGGACACTCAACTGTCAAATCATCATCTGTCCGGATGACGAGAACTTTCCATATGGACCTTCCTCTATGTCTAAATGCTTCGAACTGCTCCACGTTCCATCCGTCTGGATGTCTCAGCAACACGGCCGGATGCCTTTCAGTGTTCGACAAGGAAAATGATTTCGTTCTAAAACACTGATATGGGAAGACAGCTGTAACCGTATGGATGATGTGTGTTCCTGTCCAAACACTATCCTTGATAAGGCAAGTTGTGCATACAAAGTTCAACCGTCCGAACGTCACTCTCCATGGTTTGGATGCGCCAGCCTTTATATGGAAATAGTGTGCCACATAAGTCCAATCGTCCGAATGTTAGTCTCCATGGTCCGGACGCTGAAGCCTTAATATGGAAATTGCGTGCAGCTGAAGTGCAATTGTTCGGGATGCTAGGGCAACACAGTCCGGGTGCTGCCTAGGAAAATCTCATCGGACGCGAATTAGGTTTCTATGGCCTATAGATAGGGACCCCTAGGCATATAATATGTAAGAATTCAGTATTGAATTCTATAAAGCTTAGAGAGTTTATTTTAGGAGTTGTTGTTCTGATCTACTCACTCTCTAGCCGTTGCAATTTCCGTTGTGTACTGTTGCTGTGATGAAACTGAAGTCTATCTTAGGGGTTGGCCCTAAGGTAAAGGATTCCATTGAAGACTCCTTCAAGTAGGTGACTTGGTTGGGAAGTGTTCGTGTTGGGTTACACGTCGGAGTTCAAGGTACGACCATTGCATAAGGGTATGTGAGTGCTACTACTTTGTAACTAGCTTTGTCTTTTGAATAGTGGATATCCTAGGTTTTGCTGCCCCGGAGTGGTTTTTCTCTTAATTGAGTTTCTACTTCGTTAACAAAATTCTTGTATCATTTAAATTCCACTGTTATATTATTTTGTTAACACATTGTGCACACACACATGGTTAAAATAGAAGTCATCTATTTTTCATTACTTTTTTTTGAAATTGTACAGCTGATATAGGCTTGAGGCCAAACCAGCATTTTATGTTGAAAAATCTATAGATTCTCTCCATTAATAGTAATCAATATTATTGTTTTCTTGTGGATCTACACAATACTAAAAATACACTAAATCTTGTTATGTATGTGAACATGTTAAAATTGGGGTATTCCTTTAATATGATGATATTATGTACTCAAACACAAGTACTCATAATGTTTGTACGTTTTATGTGTAGGGTCAAGTTGTCCAAGTAGATAATGGTAAACAATGATGTCGTTTTTAGGGTTCATTTTGGGGGCCAGTTTGATAGGTGGCACAAGTTCACGTATGTTGGTGGGGATATAGGGTTAAATGAAGAGACATATGATCTGGATTGTCAATCTTTTGTTGAAATCGAAACAATTGTTAAGAAATTTGGATACCAACCAGGTGACTTGATTTACTATCGTGAACCTGGTAAAGAATTAGATGATGGGTTGGTTTTTATAACATCTGATGAGGATAGAATGACTATGTTCTTTCTAGGCCATAAACTTGTAGTACTGTATACGGTGTCTGTTGCAAATGCTATTGATGAAGTAGGGCCAAATGTGGGTGAGGTTGCAAAGGTTGAGGATAGTGATGATGAGGAAAGGAGGATGAAGGTTATAAATGATCCATACTGGCAGTCATTGATCAGCGATGGTGACGATGCATGGGATGCTATTGATGAACCAGTGGCTCGTACATCAACCCATGGAGATGACACTTCCACATTTGGAAAGGATGATGATTTTCATGATTGTGATGAGGATGATGATTTTCATGATAAGGATGGTGATGAGAATGATGGGGATGGTGGTGATAAGGAGGCTGTCCATGAGGAGGCTATTGATCTAGAGACCACTAATGTTGGTGGCTCAAGAGATCCGGCTAGTTTGGGTGGCTGATTGTTAGATGATGAAGAAGAGCATGAGTTATGTGACAACCCCTTTTTTTATTCTAAACATACAAACAGATCATCACAGTAGCGCGACTACTTGTTGCTCAACTAACGTATGGTACACATCCATAACATGTATGTGATAATTAGAGTTACATCTAACAGCGGAATACAATAATCAATGTGCAACGGAACACATCTATATAGACATAACTGTTAATCAACAATAAGAGCCATTTACACGTCTATCTATTTAAGGCTTGCATACATATTAATCTAATTACATACCCATAAGACCAGCTCTACAAAATACAAGTGTCACGGAGGACAGGAGCCAACTACAAAAGTCTATCAAAAAGGGATATCCGCGTCCGTATCACTATGACGCCTGCTATATGCCTCAGTCACAGAACCCCAAATATTGTGCTACGGGGTCGCCTTCTACATTCGCTTAACCTGCAGCAAAAGCATCGGCATCTGTATGGTTGTGGGGTTAACTATATCCGTACAAGTGAAAGTATGAGTTCACCAACTCAGTATAAATATAGAGGTCTCAGCAGTATAGTAGTCACTCACAATGAGCCAACCCCTTTTATCATTACCATACGTTTACAATAACGCCTATCAGTAAAGAGTAAGTTTATAAATATGTTTCTTACCGATAAAGTAAACCATGATAATATCTGTTCAAAAACTATACATATAAATAAAGTGTAAGGCTCAGACATTCCCATACGCATGCTCTTCCGTACTTTTGAGGAATTGCAAGCATACGTGAGCATCTAAGCATTGAGTGTCATTACATTTCGACCGTATGTGCATAAGAGTCATCCGTGCTTTTTGGAGAATCCTGATATACGCACACTCCCAAACGTGGTATCACTTAGAGGCGATAGACATAACATTCCGGATTTATGTGCATGCATTTCTTCCATTCCTATGAGGAATATGTGCATGAATACACTCCAAAAATTTACATCAATATAATGTAGACAAAACAATCAACACAAGCAATGTCATACAAACTAGTCCGATATCACTATGCATATGCTCCCCGTCCCATACCATGAAACATAGGCATACAAATACGTCTAGCACAATCAATTAATCCATCACTATGCTATGCATGCTTTTGTTTCATTTCTCGTTTCTATAGGCATCAACCTTGTTTTTGAGGCAACAACCATGTTTCCAAGGCATCAAACCCACTTGAGTCCACCCATCAGGCATCCACCCTAGGGATCGTTCTTTAGCATTATGGCGTCAACCCTTTATGAGGCATCAACCTCGTTCTATGGCATCAACCCTTTATGAGGCATCCACCTCGTTCTATGGCATCAACCCTTTATGAGGTATCCACCTCGTTCTGTAATGTCCAAGACATTATTTAATAATTAAAGTATAAAATTTGAGTAAATAAGTTATTAAAGTTAATTTAGTGCCTTTAAAAAATGCTAGAGAATAATTTTTACGTCCAAAATGGAATAATAGAAAATAAAATAGAAATGAATTAGAAAATAAAATAAAAAAAAGGGGGCCGCACAGCCTGTCAAATGAAAGGTCGTACAACCAACAAAAAAACACAATGGCCGAATGGCCTTTGTTCAAATGGCCATTCGACCATTATAGCAAATGAAGGGCCCGATGGCCCTTCAGTAAAAAGAAAGATATAAGTGAGGTGGCGCATAGACGTGCACCCCTTAGGAGAAAAGAAAAGAGGCAGATTGCCTCTTTTCGGACCAGACCAAAAAAACAAAAAGAAGAAAAAAAGTAAGGGCTCATCTCTTAGTTTTCAAGAAGAAAAATCGTGATCTACGAAGATCCAACTGTCCGATCTTCAATCCGTCTTCCGAAACGTGATCCTTGCACTTGGATCTACGTTTTCACTGATCATTTTGAGGTAAAACACTAAACTCATGGTTTTGTGATTTTGGGGTAAAATCCAGACGTCCGAACGCCAGTCATCATGGTCCGGACGCGCGAAGCCTTTATATGGAAATTACTTGCAGCGGACGTGCGACCGTCCGGATGACAGGGCACCATCATCTGGACTCGGCTCATTTCAAGAAAGAATTTTAGCGAAATTCTCGGACAATTGATCGCACAGTTGTCCATCCTGACGACCCATGACTACCGTCCGGAGGACGCCCAGTTTTTATCAAGCCAGACCCTCATTTGAACTGTCAGCCTATAAATAGAGGTCCCTAGGCTTCAGAACAACAAGAATTTGGTATTGAATTCCACTAGTGCTTAGAGAGCTATATGGTGAGGTTATTGAGCTGAGTTTGTCTCTCTAAAGCCGTAGTTGTGTGTGCTGTTGCCGCGCTTAATCTGAAGTCTATCTTAGGGGTTGGCCCTAAGGTAAAGGATTACATTGAAGACCCCTTGTGGTAGGAGACCTGGTTGGGAGGCGTTCGTGTTAGGCTACACGTTAGATTGTAAGGTATGATTACTGCATCAGGGGTATGTGTGAGTGTACTACTTTGTATCTAGTCTTGTCTTCTAAATAGTGGATATCCTGGGTTTGGCTGCCCTAGAGTGGTTTTTCTCATCTTGAGTTTCCACTTCGTTAACAAAAATCTTGTGTTATTTCCACATTATTTTGTTAACACATTGTGCACACACAAACTTGCTTTATATTAGAATTCAAATTCCATTTTTCAATGAAAAATAGACATTTATGGGATTAGGTCCTAAAAATAGTAATTAGCATAAATTGGAGATTTTAATCGTAAACTTAGGAATATTTTTATGTATGGGTTTAGTCAAATAATGGGTAAGTTCTTGTTATAGCCTTTGAGCGATTCGAAGTGCTAATTGATATAGTTGTTGGTTAAATAGCTAAATGGTGCATTGTGTTGTAATTATAGCGGCATATTGCTGGTCAAACCTAGGATTGTTGGAATCAGGAGTGCGAGCAGTCCAAGGTTAGTATTCTACTTACTGAGAAAGTATTATTTTTCATATATGATGAATTGCAAAATATATATTGTTTTACAAACCCGAACCAATTGTATGTTGATTATGATCTGTTTTGGATGATTTGAGTTGAAAAATTGAAATGACTTCTAACACAAAGTAAGAGTGTGTGTGCACAAAGTTTTAAACAAAATATCAATGCAGAATTTAAAAGACAAAAGAAATTTTGTTAACGAAGTGGAAACTCAATATGAGAAAAACCACTCTGGGGCAGCCAAACCCAGGATATCCACTATTCAGAAGACAAGACTAGTTACAAAGTAGTAGCACTCACATACCCTTGATGCAGTGGTTGTACCTTGAACTCTAACGTGTAACCCAACACGAACCCCTCCCAACCAGGTCTCCTATCTGAAAAGGTCTTCAATCGAATCCTTTACCTTAGGGCCAACCCCTAAGATAGACTTCAGATTAGCGCAGCAACAACACAACAATGGCTTAAGAGAGACTAACTCAGTTCAATAATCTCAAACTATAACTTTCTAAGCAGTAATGAAATTCAATACCGAATTCTTGCAGTTCTCATGCCTAGGTGCCTCTATTTATAGGCTGAGGGTTCAAATAAGCGTCTGGCTTGATAAAACCTTGGGACCGTCCTGACAGTAGTCATAGCGCGTCCGGACGGACAACTGTGCGATCGGCTTTCTGAAAAGTTCACTGAAATTCTTTCCTGGTTTGAGCCACGTCCTGACGGTGGTGTCTTGTCATCCGGACGGTCGTACTTTCGCTGCAAGTAATTTCCATACCAAGGCTTCACGCTTCCGGACCAAGGGGATGGTCGTCCAGACAGTTGATCTGATGCACGCAATTTCCATATCTGATGCTCGTGCGTCTGGACCATGCTGACTGGCGTCCAGATGTCTGGATTTTGAACCCAATACTTGCCTTTTGGATGAGCTCGTACATCGTCCGGACGGTTGCAGGGATCTTCCCATAACTGTGTTTTGAAAAGAAATCCTGAAGCTTGTCGAACACTGAGACTCGTGCGGACGTTCTACTGAAAAGTTCGGACGAATGCAAGCTAGAGCAGTTTGAAGCTTCTCAACACAGAGGAAGTTCTAGACAGAAAGTTCTCGTCGTCTGGACGGATGATGCTTTAGACAGGTGGGCATCCGGCTGCTGGCAGGGAACCAAATTTTCTAACCTGTAAATTGTGCAGAATCTTCAGGACGCACTCTGAATAGCGGAATCCCTATTAAAAAGCATCATTACAAAGAAGTGGTTTTTTTCCAACAGAATGTGGCCAATTACAAACTAACATGAGTACTTTTGAGTATATTGAAATTATGATGATGTTTTGAAGTGTGAGTATGATATGTGGAGTTTGAATGAATGGTGTGACTGTATGTTATGGTTGGGATTTTTGAAAAATGTGATTGCATTGGAACATGAATGTGATTTTAGAGTGAGTATAAAGTTTGGGAACATGATGCATTACGTGCACAACATGGTTACTTACGTGCCACAAGAGCACAACATGGTCACTTACATGCCACAAGAGCACAACCTTGAGCCACGACTCATGGTACTCGCATATGCATACATATATTGTGATGTGATGGAATGTGTTGCATGTCTTATGTATTGTAGTTTTGCTAAATGTATTAGTTGCATGATTTAAGAAGCATTAAGTTTGGATGTGCCTAGATGTTCACATTGTTCAGAGATTGGTATGTTATGTCTTGGTATAGTTGGTAGTTGTTATTTGTTCTTCAGCAAAGACATGCTTGCATATTGGAGTCTCACTCTAGTGCTCGCATGATCACATTGAAATTCAAAGGCAATAAGTCTCAATGTATTCAAGCGTAATGTTACCGATAACTGGGAATGCAAATGTCTTTGTATAGCTAAGCTAAATGTCTTGTTTTAGTATTTCCAAAATGCATTAAGCCTCAATGTATTAGGAGGTAGGTATTTCATTAACTTAAGGATGCTAATGCTCTGTATAGATATGCCTCGAGCAACAATGTACAGTGTGTTGGTATTTCTTATGTGAAAATTAAATAGACTTCTAATTTTAACAGGTGTGTGCAATAGAGTGCAACAAAATATCACAATGTAGAAAATAAAGAGACATATATTTTGTTGATGAAGTGGAAACTCAATTAAGAGAAAAACCACTCTGGGGCAGCCAAACCCAGGATATTCACTATTCAGAAGACAAAGCTAGTTACAAAGCAGTAGCACTCACATACCCTTATGCAGTGGTCGAACCTTGAACTCTAACGTGTAACCCAAAACGAACGCCTCCCAACCAAGTCACCTACTTGAAGGGGTCTTCAATGGAATCCTTTACCTTAGGGCCGACCCCTAAGGTAGACTTCATTTTAGCATAGCAACAGCACTTGGCAATGGCTTGAGAGTGAGCAGATCAACACATGTTAGTTTGTAATTGGTTTCATTCTGTTGGACATCACTTCTTTGTGATGATGCTTTTAAACAGGGATTTAGCTATTCAGAGGTCTTCTAGAAGATTCTGCATTGTCTACAAGTCAGAGAAATTGGATCCTTTGCATCCGTCCGGACGTTTCGGCAGCACGTCTGGACAACACTCAGTGTTCGACCAACTATGGGATTTCCTTCCAAAAAAATAGATATGGAAAGATTGCTGCAACAATCCGAACAATGTGGATTCCCGTCTGGACATTCTCATCCATAAGGAAAGTATTGCATTCAAAATACAGACGTCCGGACACCAGTCTTAATGGTCCGGATGCACGAGCTACTGATATGGAAATTGTGTGCATCTGATCAACCGTCTGGACGACCATTCCCTTAGTCCAGATGCGCAAAGCCTTAATATTGAAATTGCATGCAGCTGAAGTGCGACTGTCCGGACGACAGGGCACCACCATCCGGACGCGACTCAAATCAAGAAAGAATTTCAACGAAATTTTGGAAAGCCGATCGCACAGTTGTCCGTCAGGACACCCTTTGTCTACCGTCCGGACGGTGCCTAGGTTTTATCAAGCCAGACGATCATTTGAACCCTTGAGAATAGCAAGAATTCAGTATTGAATTCCTTAGTGCTTAGAGAGTTATATTGTGTGATTACTGTGTTGAGTCAGTCTCTCTAAAGCCATTGTTGTGTGTGCTGTTACTGCACTGATCTGAAGTTTATCTTAGGGGTTGGCTCTAAGGTAAATGATTCCATTGAAGACCCATTCAGGTAGGAGACATGGTTGGGAGGCGTTCGTGTCAAGCTACACGTTATAGTGCAAGGTACGACCACTACATCAAGGATATGTGAGTGCTACTACTTTGTAACTAGTTTTGTCTTTTGAATAGTGGATATCTTGGGTTTGGCTGCCCCGAAGTGGTTTTTCTCACATTGAGTTTCCACCTCGTTAACAAAATTCTTGTGTTGTTTAAAGTCTGCATTGATATCATTTTTTTAACACCTTGTCCACACACACACACACACACTTATTTATATTAGAAGTCAAATTTAATTTTTTCAATTGGTATCAGAGCTTGGTACACTCTGAGAAGATTAAATTCTTGAGTGTTATTCTATCTGACTTCTATCATGTCTGATTTGAGTATTGATAAAGTTACTTCTATTTCTCATGCTATGTCTGTTCATAGAACTATGTTCATTAAGCCTAGCATGTCTCATAATCATACTCAGTTTACTTGTCACCACTATGGTGTTAGTGGTCATATTTGCCCAAATTGTTTCCAGATTCGTTCTCAAAAAACCTTGGAACGAAACTCATGCTCTTAGAAAAGATGAACCAGGTTTTGAAGAACAAGTCAAGAAGTTAAGTGATCAAGTTAAGCTCATTAGTGAGAAGTTAGCATACCTTACCCCTAATGAACAAAGATCTGTCTTGGTAAATAATAATAAGAAAGCTTCCAAACAAGTTTGGGTTAAAAAGGAAGATAATCTGTGTTTAGTTGCTCATACTGACCTAAAAATTCTTGATACTTGTTTGTAGTATTTGGATAGTGGTTGTTCTAAACACATGACAGGTGATAAGACTCTACTGAAAGAAGTTTAGATGCGCAAAGGAGGAAGGATCACATATCGAGATGGGAGCCAATCCAAAGTTATTGGAAAAGGATTCATTGACATTCCAGGTCTCTGAACATCTCAAGAAGCTTTGTATGTGGAGGGGCTCAAGATAAATCTCCTCAGCATCAGCCAATTTTGTGACAATGATTTGGTGGTGCAATTCTCCAAAAAGGAATGTAATATTTTTGACAGCAGTGGCAAGTGGCTTATAAGGGGAGAAAGAACTGCTGACAACTGCTATGGTCTTCCCGGTCTCATTGGAGACCCTCAAATTTTCTGCAATAAGGCAACCATTGATGACAGTGAACTGTGGCATCAAAGGTTGGGACATCTAAATTTCATAGATATGTTGAAGATTGCTAGCAAAGATATTGTCAAAGATTTGTCCAAAATGGAGAAGACTGGAAAAGGAATCTGTGGTTCTTGACAACTAGGTAAACAGACTCGAGCGGCTCATAAAAAGACCTCAGGTATTCATACTTCCAAAAATTTAGAATTACTGCATATGGATCTCATGGGTCCCACTAGAACAGCTAGTCTAGGTGGGAGGAGATATATACTGGTAATTGTGGATGATTTCTCTCGATATATGTAATACCTGGGAAAAACACCATACTTAAGTTATTGTCGCATAAATTAAATTATGTGCACTCGCATGCATAAGTATAAGGCTTAAAAATTATTATTAGTCTAAATAAAATTATATATATATGCATGTAGAGAAATTGGGTTAGTAAATAAGTTATTGAACAAAATCGATCGAGCGATTATGGGTCGAAGTTGATTGAGCGACTGAATAATCGATCGAGCGACTTTACCCAGTGCGGTGCAGTTTACGTTGAACAGCAAGGATCGATTTTCAACCATTTATTTTTGGACCCACACCTTGCTCTTAGGACCACACGATCATACCCCTTTTTTAGTTAGTCTAGTTGGCCTAATTTGGTTCAAAGCTAACAAGATTTCCATAGATATCAAGCAATCAATGCCTAGAGATGTGGAATAGTGACCTAACGGATTTGGGCTACGAATTTGGGGGATTATTTGGCTCAAATCTGGCCATTGGAGTGTCTTCTTGATGGCTTGATCTCAGCCTTTCAAGGCCATTATATATAGGATGCATGGGAAGTCGATTTTCATGAAGAAGGAACCAAAATTTCAACCCAACTCTCTCTTGCTCTAGTGCAGTAGCTATAGCACGAAAATTCCTCTCATTTCACCTTACTTTCCAGCACCTAGCAAGCCAAATTTAAGCCTCAAATCATCCTCATTCCATCACAAAATCAGTAGTAAAGTCTGAGCAGAAACTTTCCTTGTTTTTAGACTAAAAATCAAGCACTATTAGTAGAATTTTCTGTTGGAGAGCAACACCTCTTTTGCCTTTGAGTCTTTAAAGAAGCTTTGGTAAGTATCTTCTTCCTTAAACTTCTAAAATAACAAGTAGTCCTATTGTTATTTTGAAATTATGATTTGCCCTTGCTTTGATCATGTACATATATGTAAGTTATGTGAGAAGTTGGCCAACTTATATTATGAACATATGAGTATATCTGTAAGCATGTGGGTGAGTGTTTACTACATGAGAAGTAAGTTGGAGTTGGTGAATTGTGTTTAAAATGGATCAAGAAAATATAAGTGTGAGAGTGTGTGTGTTGAGGTTTTGATATGTGATATATATATTGTAAGGAAATAGGTGTGTAACTTTGTAGGAATATATATGTGTTTGGATTTATTAACTTATAATATGTATATATATATAGAGAGAGAGAGAGATGTATATATATGTGTGTGCACATGTGTAGGTGTATGATTGAAAGGAATGTGTTTATAAGTGTGAGTGTGTGTGTGCACTTTTATTATAAGCTTCACTATAAAGGATGTATTTATAAGTGTGTGTATTATTTGGATGAGTGTGCTAATTAAAAGGCAAGTTCATATGTGTGCTTAATTAGATGACACTTGTATTCTTGTTTTAAAAGTTCACTATGTGCTAAAGAGATTGAAAATTGAAATTGACTTCTAAAAATAAAGTGTGTGCAACAAGTGTCAACAAAACTTAAGCACAGCGGAAAATAAAAGACACACAGTTTTTGTTGAAGAAGTGGAAACTCAATCAAGAGAAAAACCACTCCGGGGCAGCCAAACCCAGGAATTCTACTATTCAGAAGATGAAGGTAGATATAAGATAGTAACACTCACATTAACCCGATGCAGTGGTTGTACCTTGCTCTCTGACGTGTAACCCAACACGAACGCTTCCCAACCAGGTCTCTTTCCTGAAGGGGTCTTCAATGAAATTCCTTACCTTAGAGCTGACCTCTAAGATAGACTTCAGTTGTAGCGCAGCACACTTGAAACGGCTTCAGAGGGATCTTGAACTTCTCTGAGCTCTTGTGGAATTTAATATTGAATTCTTGCAGTTCTAAATGCCCAGGGGCCTCTATTTATAGGCTGGATGCAGAATTGGCGACTGCTGTAATATGTACGGACGCCGTCCGGACGGTGAACCTGGGCCGTCCGGACGGACAACTGTACGACAGGATTTTCCGAAAATTTTGCTGAAAATCTTTCTTGTTTAAGACTTACGTCCAGACGGTTAGACACTGACGTCCGGACGGTCGCACGTCCGCTGCAAGTAATTTCCTTATAAGGCTTCGCGCGTCCGGACCAAGGGGGAAGAACGTCCGGACGGCAATTCTTCAACACGCAATTTCCATATCTGCTATGCGTGCGTCCGGACCAAGGCTGACTAACGTCCGGACGGTGATATTGAATTGCGATTCTTGCCTTATTTATGATCGCGTCTGGACAGGAAACCACATCATCCGGACGGTGTGTCAATCTTCCCATATACTGAACTTGGAAAGAATCTGAAGCTGATCGATAACTGATGGACGTCCGGACGAGCTGCTGAGAGGTCCCGACGGATGCAAGCTGGAATAGAAGCTTCTTAACAACGTGAAGGGTCTGGACGGAAAAGATATGTCGTCTAGACGGATGATACTGGTCTGTCTAGCGTCCGGTCGGGATGAATACGTCGTCTGAACGGATGGAACAGTGGACAGATGGGTGTCCAGACGGGATGACACGTCGTCCGGAAGGCTGACAGGGAATCTAAAATCTTCTATCTTTTTCTCAGTGCAGAGTCTTCTGAAAATACTCTGACAAGTGGAATCCCTATTTACAGCATCTTTACACATAAGTGATTTTGTCCAAACACAAAATGAGGCCAAAATACTAACAAACTCTCCATTTGGACATTCTGGGACAAAAATCACTAGACCGGTTTGGAAATACATTCCTGGTCCAAAAATTAAAATTACTCCCCCTTTTTGTCACAAAGGGACAAAGGGTAAAACAGAGTAATAAAAACCAACTGTCATAAAAATTACTCCCCCTAACGGTCTCAGAAGGACCTGGGTAAACAGAGTAATATTAGTTTAAGTTTTTAACAAAATAAAAAAAAAATGTCTCAAAATAACAAAAAACAATAAAACAGATTGAAATCAAACATCCTCTGGCATGTGTACAGTCTGAGCTGCAGCATCCTCATCATCACTGTTGTCCGGATGATGGACTCGAAGGCACTCCTGAAGGTCCAAAAGGGTCTGCTCCACCCACTTGTTGATAGACCGCACTTCGAGCTGCAAGGAGGAGAGGGACTGCTGCATAGTGGACATCCCTACCTGAATGGCAGCTAAGGCCTCCATGATCTGAGAATAATTAGCCTCTGGCTCAGATGGCGGGACCGGTATTGCTCTTTGGCATCCTAGGCTCTCCATTCACATTGATACCCGACTGAAGGATGATCTGAGTGATTAGACAGCCGAAGGGGAGACCGGTATTGCTCTCATCAGGAGCCTCGACCATGACTCCCAGAATATGCTTGCAAAGACAGAAAGGCAAGCGAAGATGAACAGCATAAACAAACTGTTCCCTCTTCAGTATCAGATCACTGCACCTGGCAACTGGCCAAAGATTGTACTGAACAATTTTGGCCAACATACGATGAGCCGGAGCTAGTGCACCAATCCTGATATTAGTTGGACGCCCCTCACCCTGTGGAACGACATGGAAGAACTCTCGGAGATCGTCCATAGATGGAGGAAGCACCACCTCATTGTAAGGACTGGCAGGCAGATCAAGGACTGGTACTTTGAGGAACCGACTGATGGTCTGGGGATCTACAGTGATGATGTGTCTGTCAACAATGGACTGCAGTACCGTCCCATGCTCATCATCCTGAGCCACCTCAAGGTTGGCATAGAAGAGCCTGACTAGCCTGGTGAGGACGATGCAAGCACAAGTGTAGAGGTAGCCCCAGTGAAAGGTCTGGATAGTCTCATAAATGCTATCCAATGGAGGCACCATGATGTCAGCACGGACCACGTTCCGCTCAGTGAGGACATTACGGTCCATGATCTTGGCTAGGAAAGCACTCTGCTCTTCCTCTGTCCTCTGGCAGACCCGGTGCTGGGAGCTGATGGCAAACATGATTCTGCAAAAGAACCAACAAGAATTTTTGCCAAAAATACTCTTGTTAGTGTAATAAAAATTTTGCAGAATAATAGCAGTAACAAGGACTTTTGTAAAAATAAAAACAGAGAATATCACAATTAAGTCCAAAGAATTTCAGCATGGCAAATATCCCAAAAACATTCCAATAAAAAATCTAACAGTTGTAAAATAAACTGAAAGAAATAAGACAAGAAAAAAAATACCTGGAATGAGAGTGAGAATGCACACAAAAAAAATGAGATCACTCCAAAAACTCAAAGAACTTACTCACAAGATGCCAAAGAGAAAAGTTTGTGGGGTATGAGGGGAGAGTCTGCGATCTGGGCAATTTATAGCCTCTGTGGGGTCCCGGTCCGGACGGTGTTTTGATGACGTCCGGACGCGCGCTGCCTCGGAAAGGAGCAAAACAGTTACGCACGTCTGGACGAATTAAATTACCTGTTCGGATGAGGATGACAGCTCACGCCCGGACGTGGAACAGATTCCGTCTGGACTGCATAACGCCGTCCATTCGGACTCCAAACAGGAACCGTCCGAACTGCTGAACTCCACCCATCCGGACGCTAAGAGGGACCGTCCGGACACTCCACACTGAAACACCAGAAAAACTGAGGAAAATTATACAAAGATCAAATTTTCTCAAGTCAGTGTCAAAACATGCATGTATAATCAACTGATAACACAATCAGAGAGCATCTCAAAACTAAACAGAGATATAAAAGAGAGTTGAGATTTCAATTAGCACAAATTTTTTTTTTCCTAGTCATAGAAAATTCAAATAGACAACTCAACTCACTCAATGCATGTGTGTGTGTGAAGACTCTTTTCCCACAAGGTATGACTTCCGATGACATGACATAGAGCAACTAGATTTTCTAGACAGGAGAGAAAATTAGTGACAGATTAGCCAAAAGTCAAACCTTATAACTCGCTAGGGCCTAGCCACCCTTATCAGATACACTCCCCCTGAGATTCAGCACCTAAGTGATTTACATGTACCATGAAGGACAACGTAAATGTTTTACTTGCACGTAGAGGGCAAGGCATAAAGCAAATGTAGCGCATAAGTAGTGAATATATACTTTAAAGCATAGATATCATACGATTAACTGCTTGTTTCTTATGGTACTGCAAACTGTAGGGAGTGCCAACGTTTATAGGCTCTAGGTTCAACTAGCATGAGGTCAATTTGGTCATCTTATCAAGGACTTCTTCTCTTATCCAAAATTTATAAAAGCAAAAGGTCAGAGAAGGAAGGATGTACCTCTGGGGGAGCCCGGGATAGTGTACTTTTTCATCGCATGAGGAAAGAAGCTATCCTACTTTTGCATAAACAGGAAAACACTTGGCCAATATAGTCATAAACTCTCAATTATATCTAAGCATAGTAGATTAATGCTTACAGAATTGAGATATCAGGCAAAAATACATGCAATATCTAATAAGCCAAGAGAAAATAAATCCTGCAAATCCTCCCCATTTTTATTTTTTTTATATAAAAAAATGCATTATGGAAATGACATCATATGCAAAGGCAAGATCACACTTGTGTATGCTCAATGATGCCACTACAGAAAAACAGTCGCTCGACCTGCTTTTTCTGTCTTCCCCAAAAAAATACCTGCACAATTCTCTCAAGAAACATAGGGGGCAAACACAACTGGTTCCTAGATTGCATATAATAATATGTCAAGTAAAATGAGCAATCAAACCTGATGCCATAGGTTTAGGAACTGAATCCTAGGCGTGAACACCCGAAACTGCTAGGTGCGTTCATTCCCCCTCATGGGGTGAATGGTCTCATCCTTCCTGACCCATACCTGCTTGACTCGAGGCGGTGGCTTGCAGGTCTTGTCCATGTTGGCCATATTCCTTAGCATACCCTGCATCAGGCTCAGCAACCCTTCATAGCCATGGTTGCTAGTGGGCTTCTTTCTCTTGTAGCGCCTTGATTTGTTCTTCTTTGATTTGCCACTTTGGTTGGCAGGAACAAATTGCTGCTGATGCCGTGGAGCCTGATGTGCTGTCAAAGGTAGAATGCTCGATGTAGCTCTTGCTGGAAGCTCCCTTTGAACCTTCGACTTCTGAGCCTGGAGCTGTGGACATTTGTGTCGGATGTGACCGGTGATGCCGCAGTGATGACAGGTAGGCAAGCTTCTTTTGTTTGAATGCTTCTTTGTAGTCTCTGCAGAATTATGATTAGCATTCTTACAAACAACATTGCCTTTACCTTTTATATGTCTCCTATGACGAGGGACATATTTTGATGAGGAAGAATCTTCAGCTTCACTTTTCCTCAAAGCATCCTGCTTAATCCAAGGCCTGTGGGATCTCAAAAAATAACAATTTGGCCTAATATGACCAATCTTCCCACAATTATGACAAGTAGGGACAAACTTACCATGAGCTTGTGTACCTGTATCTTTGGATTCTGGCTTCACACAATTATTCAAGCAAGAATTTTCAGAACAAGCTGCATCTACTTCAAAATTAGAAGCATGTGAAGTAGAAGTACTTATATCATCAACAATTAAAGCAGGTTTGTTAGAAATATCTGAATGAATACAAAGCATGCTCTTCAAATTATCACTTGAGAATTTTTTCAAGAGATCCTCAGATTCTTTTAATTTATTCTCAAGTGTATCAATAATGTTAGACACTGACGTCCGAACGGTCGCACGTCTGCTGCAAGTAATTTCCTTATAAGCCTTCGTGCGTTCGGACCAAGGGGGAAGAACGTCCGGACGGCAATTCTTCAACACGCAATTTCCATATCTGCTATGCGTGCGTCCGGACCATGAGAGGCAGACGTCCGGACGGTTGAAGTCGAATCGGAAATTTCCATATTAGTTGCATGCGCGTTCGGACCAAGGCTGACTGACGTCCGGACGGTGATATTGAATTGTGATTCTTGCCTTATTTATGATAGCGTCCGGATGGGAAACCACATCATTCGGACGGTGTGTCAATCTTCCCATATACTGAACTTGGAAAGAATCTGAAGCTGATCAATCACTGATGGACGTCCGGACGAGCTGCTAAGAGGTCTGGACGGATGCAAGCTGGCACAGTAGCTTCTCGACACAGTGAAGGGTCGGACGGAAAAGATAAGTCTTCCGGACAGATGATGCTGGTCTGTCTGGCGTCCAGTCGGGATGAATATGTCGTTCAGATGGATGGAATAGTGGACAGATGGGCGTTTGGACGGGATGACACGTCGTCCGGACGGCTGACAGGGAATCTGAAATCTTCTATATTTTTCGCAGTGCAGAGTCTTCTGAAAATACTCTGACAAGTGGAATCCCTGTTTACAGCATCTTTACACATAAGTGATTTTGTCCAAACACAAAATGTGGCCAAAATACTAACAGATATATATATATATACAAGAATTTTCTAAAAGAATGAATAACTCTAGTAGTACTATTATGAAGAGTTGGTGAAAGTAAGCACTAAACCGAAATAAATAAATACGAGATCATATTTATTATATTTAAATCCGTAGCCGTTGTAATTTTTAGAAAAAGATATGGTAATAATAATGAATGTTTTCACAAATGCTTTTATTAATCTATTATTATTACATGATGATAATTATGCAGTTGTAGAGGAAAATCTTTGGAGCAGAAACTAGTAAGTATCTCTATACTTACTGAGGACGAAGCTAGTTGACTTTCCTATAATATAAGTTTACTGCTTTATTTATTTGTTTGCGCATGTGATTTTACATATTTTCTATTTTAACTAAAATGGTTAATAACAAAGCTGGTAAGCAGTGGGGGGTGATGGCTGCCAGTGGAACCTTTGGCTTCCGTAACGCTTAATAAATAAACGGGTTATGACCTTTGGCTCATAGTCTGCTAGGACCTTTTGATTCCAATAACAAACAAATAAGCTTTAAGTGAGGGGAACCGTTGATTTCCACAACACGTTATTCCGGATCGTTGGTTCCATTACGAGAGGAGTGCAAAAGATAATAATTAAAACTCTGCATTTAAAACTGTCATATCATTGCCTTATGATTATGTTTATGTTCAATTTATGTCTATGGCTCGCGACCATAGATTATATATTGCGTATACATATAATCATGAAACCCTTGCATTATGTTACATTTATTAAATAAATCAGCATTCATTATATTATTGGAAACAATGGACTCACTTTAGTTTTTTATGTTGCTGTTTTCTCTCTGTATTATGTGACGATTCAGGCTATGAAGAAGAAGAATATCAGGACTATCCGGACTCTTAGATGGTTCTAGTATTGGTTTTGTGAGGCCGGACAGCCTTTCTTTTTGGGAACTACTATGACGTAGTTCATTAACCTAGCTCAAGACAATCTTTATAATTTTACAGTTAAGTAGATTTTTTGGCTTGTATGACTATCTTGCCCTGTGAGGCATGACTGCTACTACTGTTTTTATAGTTATATTGATTGGCTTACTATATATATTTTGAGGTATTTCAGTAAAAGCTCTGAAGTGTCATTCAATTCCCAAGTCTGTATTATATTTATATATAATCCGTTGCCAATATTTAACTCTGATAAGTTAGTAACGTCACATGGAAATTCAAAAGTTTTCACTTATGCTTTTTGTAAAAGTAGGACGTTATAATTTGGTACCAGAGCGGTTTGCTCTGAGGACTTTAGACTTGACCTTAGCATAGGATTGAGACACACAGAGCTATTGGAATATAAAAGTATTTTTGTTTGTGTGTATATATATATATATGCTAGATACTAATTTGAATTTCATGAGTTAGAATAAGAATAAAATCTTTTAACGTGCTTCATTAGATAGATGTATTTGTACACTTAAAATTTTATTGTTTATAATCATTATTTACTTGAGTGATTTTGAGTATTATAATTGTTCATGACATGATTTGTTTATTAATGAAATCTTTATCAATGATTGATTATTAAATGATTAGGTTGTTAGCTTTATTGATTGGTTTTAAATATTATATATTCATTTAAAGGAAAATGATTGTATCCTACAAAATGTGGAATAACTGTTCCTTTAAAACATAGAGTCATGCCTCCTAGATGCCGTCCTCTCTGTGACTATAACCGTCTCCCTCGTCCTGAAGAAAACGGTGAGGAAGATCCGCCACCTCCACCTCCACCGCCACCATACAATGATGGCATACACCCAACTTTAATACAACTTATAGCTGACACCACTAGGCATCTTGCCGAAGCAATATCACGAATTCCATGACCTAATGAACGAGCCTAACCCGTAGGTTGTTCATTACGTGATTTTGCTAGCTATCATTTTCGAACTTTTGAAGGAACCGAAGGGCCGAATGCCGCAGAAGCATGGCTCACAGACATAGATGTATTGTACACTACTCTCGACTGTACAGACGAAGAGAAAGTTCAGTACATCATACTGCAGCTGACAGGTGAAGTTGAGAGATTGTGGACTACAAGGAAGGTGCTGCTTGGGGAAGGAACAGTGATAACTTGGGAGATGTTCAAGGAGGAGTACAATCGACGCTTTTTCCCTAGATCCCAAAGGCAATTGCGGTAGATAGAATTCTAGAATCTTGTCCAAGGTGACATGAGTGTGGAGCAATATTCTGCTAGATTTATGGAGCTAGCTCGGTTCGCGGCCAATCTCATCCATGATGAAGAAACGAAGGCGGAACGATTTGAGAATGGCCTCAACCCTCGTATCAAGGAGAGAGTAATTTGTCTGGAAATAAAGGATTTCGCCAAATTGGTGGAAGTTGCATCACTAGCCAAAAGAGGAATGCAAGAATCAACAGCGGCATATGAATTGAAGAAACATTCGAAGCAGCAAATGACACGTCAAGTCAAGAGGTTAGCCACTGGAAGCGGTGCTAGGCCACCTATTAGAAAAAATCTTCCATCGGCTGATAAGAGTCAAGGACCTCCATGCGACAAGTGCGCGAAGTCTCACCCTGGAGAATGCTGGGTTGCAAACCCAAAATGCTTTACTTGCGGTAAGACCGGTCACTTCGAAAGGAATTTCCCTAAGAAAGCTACTCAGCAACAAAACCCAGCCCCAGCATGAATATATTCTCTTACACCTGGAGGAATTGAAGTAGAGGAAGGTGAAGGCGAAGAAGAAGATGCGGATGTAGTAACAGGTACCATCCCTCTATTTGGTAAATTAGCAAGTACTCTTTTTGACTCAGGTGCAACGCATTCCTTCATATCATCTACATACGTTAAATTATGTAGCATGACTACTCAACCTTTGAATCAAAACATAATTGTATCCACACCTGCTGGGAATGTAGTTACATGTAGAAAATTCATTGAGAACTGCCCTATTGTTATAGGAGATAGAGTCTTACCGGCAAACCTAGCAATGTTTCAAATGTTAGGTTTTGATATAATTTTAGGAATGGATTGGTTGTCAAAGAACTATGCCAATATTGATTGTAGAAAGAAAGAAGTTATCTTTCGCTCACCAAGCGAAGGAGAATTCAAATTTTATGGATCTCGAGTACGAGCCACTCCACCTCTTCTTTCTGCAATTCAAGCAAGATGGAGCATTAGCTGTGGTGCGCAAGCATTTTTAGCTTATCTCAAGGCTAAGCCAGAAGAAGAACGTAAGTTGAAAGATATACCGGTAGTGCGCGATTATCCAAACGTTTTCGCCGAGGTCACAACTAGGTTGCCGCCTGATCGAGAGATCGAGTTCACTATTGAACTGATGCCAGGAACTCAAACCATTCACAAAGAACCGTATCGTATGGCGCCATCCGAATTGAAGGAACAAAAGAAGCAACTGGAAGACTTGGTAGACCGGGGTTTTATTCGCCCTAGCGTCTCACCATGAGGAGCACCCGTTTTGTTTGTAAGGAAGAAGGATGGATCTCTGCGTATGTGTATTGATTATCGCGAACTCAACCGGGTGACAATCAAGAACAAGTACCCGTTACCAAGGATTGACGATCTCTTTGACCAATTGAAGGAAGCTGCGGTATTCTCCAAGATTGACCTTCGATCGTGATATCACCAGCTCAAGGTGAAGGAAGTAGACATACCAAAGATGACAATACGTACGCACTATGGGCATTATGAATTCCTAGTCATGCTGTTTGGAGTGGCTAATGCACCTTCCGTATTCATGGATTTAATGAATCAGGTGTTTCACAAGTACCTTGATCAGTTCGTAGTGGTGTTCATAGATGACATCTTAGTTTATTCCGCCACTCACGAAGATCACGAAGAACATCTGAAGATAGTGCTGAGCATCTTGAGAGAAAAGAAGCTTTTTGCTAAACTCAAGAAGTGCGAGTTTTGGCTAAAGGAAGTCTCATTCTTAGGTCACATCATTTCAAAAGATGGAGTAGCAGTTGACCCAAGAAAGATTGAAGTAGTGACGAATTGGGAGCGACCATCGAATGTAAATGAGATTCGGAGCTTCCTAGGGTTTGCGGGATACTACCGAAGATTTGTTGAAGGTTTTTCCAAGCTTTCAGGACCTTTAACTGCTTTAACAAAGAAGAATGATCGTTTTATCTTGAGTGACGAATGTGAAGAATGTTTTCAAGAACTAAAGCAAAGGCTAGTATCTGCACCTGTCCTGACCCTCCCCAAGGAGTCAGAGAAATTCGTTATTTTTAGCGATGCGTCTCTTCAAGGTCTAGGTTGCGTGCTCATGCAGCAAGACAAGGTGATCGCTTATGCGTCAAGACAGCTGAAGGACCACGAGAGAAACTACCTTGTGCATGATTTGGAACTTCCGGCCATCGTCTATGCATTGAAGATTTGGAGACATTACTTACTCCAAGAAACAGTTGAGATCTACACCGATCACAAGAGCCTCAAGTATATCTTCACGCAAAGGGAATTGAATATGAGGTCCCGAACGGACAAGTGAAGGTCATCTTCTCTTGGTCTTCAGGGTCCACAGGGACCTGGTTATATCCATAATAACCATCCAAAAAGCAGTAATACTCGTGCCCGGCCAACCGCTCCACCATTTGATCAATGAACGGAATAGGAAAGTGATCTTTCCTGGTGGCAGTGTTCAGCTTGCGGTGGTCGATGCAGACTCTCCATCTAGATTGTACTCGAGTTGGTACCAACTCGCCTTCCTTGTTCTGCACGACCGTTACTCCAGCTCGCATGGGCACAACATGAATAGGGCTCACCCATTTACTGTCAGAGATTGGGTAGATAATTCTTGTATCCAATAACTTGATTACTTCTCCTCTGACGACTTCCTGCATGGTCGGGTTGAGCCTTCTCTATGGCTCCCTCGATGGTTTGGTATCTTCCTCCAGATGTATCTTGTGCATAACCACCGAGGGGCTGATTCCCTTAATATCTTCTATGGTCTAGCCTATAGCTTCCTTATGCTCTCTCAAAATGTCTAATAATTTCTCCTCCTGAGTAGCATGTAGATCCGAAGCTATGATTACAGGCAAAGTCTCGGCCGGACCTAGGAACTTATACTTAAGATTGTTCGGCAGGGGCTTAAGTTCCTTCTTAGGAGGCTCAGGTACTGTTGCCTCCTCTTCTTCCTTGCTCTCCAGAGGAGCAAACTCTAAAACGACATTTGCTTGCTCAAGTAACGCATCCAAGTCCAGATCCTCTCCGAACTGAGCAAAGCATGCCTCCAGGGGGTCTTTGGTGCTTGATTCTTTGTCTATGATCTCCTCAATCAAGCAGGCACTTCCGATCTCATTGCATTCCCTCGGCCTCTTGCTGATTTCATAGATGTTCAGCTCTACTGTCATGTTACTGAAGGAGATCTTCATCACCCCTGTCCTGCAGTTGATCAGGGCGTTAGCCATAGCTAAGAATGGTCACC